>JANJEY010000006.1:72493260-72509541 GCA_024703695.1 Erythroxylum cataractarum | reverse complement strand
TTCAATAAACAGAAGAAAAAGAATGTAAGTCGTCAGATTAAATGAACGAATGGGATGGATTGCATGGTCGTCCATCCCATTCGCTCTTAGTATATATACTAAATAACTATTTATATAACGGTAAAAATAATAACAATAATATTGAATATTAAATAGGAATTTAATAATATTTTTATAAATTTTTAATAAATACTGCACAATAAATTTGATTATAATATTTAACAATAATTATAATAATAGAAATAAAATTAATTAATAAATGTATGAAGAATGATAATAGTAATAATCAAAATAATAGTAATAATAATATCAGTGACAATAATAATATTAATAAGGAATGTAATAATAATAATAATAATAATAATAATAATAATAATAATAATAATAATAATAATAATTAATTATATATATACTGTGCAATAAATTTAATAATAATATTTACCTGTGCTAATTTTGTATTCGTAATTATTATTCACCATTTAATTATTGTTAACAAATATTATGGTAATTTAATTATTCTTATTAATTTTGTTAGACCAATGGTGGTTGACAAATTAAATCCCACTTGTGTTTTGATAATAATAAAATGTATAGAATTAGTTAAGAAATTATTTCAGGTGTTGTGGATTGAAATAAATCAAGACAAGTTATAAATCATGGCAAAATCAATAAGGCAATAATCTTCAAACATGCTGGAGACATTAAACATGAAGATTATGAGAAGATTTAATGTAATATATCCGTTGGAGTCAGTAACAAGTCGACTAATATGTTACAAGTAGACTACAAATCAAGTGAATAGTAATACTAGTCGACTATAACAGTAATACTAGTAGACTATCATAGTACTAGTCGACTGATCGAGGATGAAGTTGAAGCCTGCAGTGAAAAATGTTAATGCTAGTCGACTGTAACAGTACTACTAGTCGACTATCAGGTCGTTGACTATAAGGTACTAGTCGACTATCAAGTGAAGCTGACCACTTGCCAAATCCTAAGTAGGAGCTTAGGTAGAGGACGTAGGTTTTAGCACCGAACCTCTATAAAAACAGTGTTTGCTCCTTCAGGCAACTCTGTCAACTCCCACATGTCATTCCTTTCTATTGCTTTTATTTCTAGGCCCATAGCTTTTCTCTATTTTTCTTTCTTCACAATATATTTAAAGTGAACAGGATCAGCTGATGCAAACATGGAAAAGAGGGCAACATCTTCTTCTCCAGTTTTGTAGTCCTTAATCTAAGACAGTAGTTGTCAAATCCTTTCATTAGCATCTAGTGATCCATTTTCATTGATTTCACCTTCATGATTTGATTCAACATTTTGCTCATTTTCAATGATTACATTGGTTTTCTCCTCAAGATTCATCTGTTTCTAGATCACGTACGATTGCCCTTTCATATTTCTTATCCCAATCCTAGCACTTGCCTTCTTTGAAAATAACATCTCTACTGATTATGATCCTTTGTGAAACTGGATCATAAAGCTTGTAAGCCTTTTATTCCTTGCTGACTCCTAATAAGACACAACTCAAGCTTTTATCATCAAGTTTAGTTCTTTTTATGTTAGGAACAAGAACATGAGAAAGATAACCAAAAACTTTTAAATACTTAACTGAAGGTCTTATTCCATCCAAGCTTCTTCAAGAGTCATGTTTTTCACTATTACAGTCGCACTTCAATTTAAGACATGCATCGCCCAGTTAATAGCTTCAAGCCAGAAGGGTTTTGGAATTTGCTTTTCTAAAAGCATACTTTGAACTATATTCGTAATGGTTACGTTCTTCCTTTCTATAACTCCATTCTGAAGTGGAGTGTAGGTAGTTATTAATTGTCTCTGAATTTCACTTTCATCACAAAAGTTTGTGAACTCTTATGATCTAAGCTCTCCCCTCGATCAATATGTAACTCTCTAGCAAGCTCTTTTGCTTGCTGCTCAACATGGGCTTTGAAACATTTGAAAAATGTAAAAGCTTCTTTTTTTTTGGTAAGCCGACGAGGTGTCCTAGGAGGGTCTCAACTCATGAGAAGACGCCTTTAAGTCATCCACTCCCAGACTAATCCCTGCTCGCACCAGGTCAGCCCATAAGAGATAAAGTGCTGACCAAACAGAATTTTCCATTTCCAAGACTCGAACTCGAGACCTCTAGTTAAGGAATGAGAGTGCTGAACCACTCATACCAACCTATATTTTTCAATTGAAGTCATCGATGAAAGTGAGAAAGTACCTCTTTTGGTTATTAGAGATAGGTTTAATTGGTTCACAGATATCTGCATGCACTAATTGCAAAATTTGTGAAGCTCTCCACGTGTTTTTTTTTTGGAAATGGGTCCCTCTTTTACTTTTTGACCAAGCAATCCCTACACACCTTCAAAGGAGACTTGAGTTGTGGTAGGCTAGTCACCTTTTTTTTTAAGGATCTTCAGACCCTTAAAGCTTAGATGTCCATATCTGCGATGCCAAAGTTGCACCTTGTCTTTTAGGAATGGGTTGAATTAGGTTGATAACATAGGTAAAGATACAACTTGCAATATGAACATTCTATTAGAAGACTTTTTTGTTTCGATGATCAAACCTCTCTAAGGATGACACACCTTGCACGTATCATGTTGAAATAGAATTGCAAGCCAAGTTGGCCAATGCTTAACAAGTTGTTCTATAAATTTGGCATATAGAATACTTTTGTAATGATCTGTATTGCTCCATTGACTTGCCCTATTGCATTTCCTTTTCCTTGCACAACCATTCTTGAATCGTCACCCAGCTTCACAAAAGTCCATGTAATTTTCAAAATCTAAAAAACATTCCTTTTTTTCACAAATATGATTGCTACACCCCAAATCAAGGAATCATTTTTCTTCTTTAGTTGCCTCCTTCATATTCATATATGTCATTAATAACATCTCATCTTGACCTTCTTCATAATTTGCTTCCTCCTCCCTACTTGGACATTCCCATTGAAAATGCCCCAATTTGTGACAATTATAGCATTCCACTGTGGCTTTGTTAAAGTTTTATTGCCTTTTGCACTACCTCTTCCTTGGAAACTTCCACAGCCTCGACCTCTTCCTCCAGCTTCATCTCCTTGAGTTATGTCCAAAGCTTGTTCTTCTTCATTGTGAAAACCCATACATTGTTCATGCATAAGGAGACTGCTCTGTAACTCATCAATGGTTAGAGTGCTTGTATTCTTTGACTCCTCAATGGAATATACAACTTAATTAAACTTAGGAGTCATAGATCGCAAAATCTTCTTAACAACAGCTTGATCTCCTTTATCCTCACTGTTTGCTTTCATCTTGTTAGCTATGGTAAGGGTTTGAGCAAAATACTCATTCATGGATTCTCCAATCTTCATGTGGAGAATTTCAAACTCCCTCTGGGGAGCCTGTAATTTTGCCCGCTTGACTTGAGTTATACCTTGATATTTCTGCTTTATTGAATCCCATATACTATTTATTGTATCCTTATTGAGAATTGTCTCCAAGATTGTACAATCCAATGTCTGGAACAAATAGTTCTTTGCTTTCATGTCTTCAACTTCTGATCTGCGATGTTCTTCTTCTTTGTACCCGTGAGAGCCTTACTTTCTACTACTGCAGGAATCCCATTCTCCACCAATTCCTAGTATTCTTTTGACCTCAGGAAATTTTCATAAGCATTGCCTAGCGATCATAATGCCCATCAAAATTTGGAACTCTTGATTGCACGAAAGAGCTCTCTTTCGCCATTCTTTTATTTCTTCTCATGTTGAAGACTGCAACTTCTATTGATCAAGCCTCGTGGGAGGCTTTGATACCGAATGTTTTTTTTTGGTGTAATGGAGGAACAAAACAAGAAGGACTAAAGCCTAAAAAAAGCAACAGATCTCTGATCATTAAGAATCAGAGTGCGCATGCCCGGGGTCGGAGAGTCCCAGATATACCAAGATAACGTATTGGAAGAACCCTGTTTTGCTAGAAAATCGACACACTGATTAGCTTCCAGAAAGATATGCTGAAGACAACAAGACCAATCCCTTCGCATAAACTCTTGAATGTCACCAATCAGAGTATGATGAGGATGAAACTGTGAGCAAGGATTTGTAACAAGGGTAACAGCTTCTAAAGAGTCTGATTCAAGCAACACCTTCCGATGACCACAATCCCAAGCTAAAACGAGCCCATGATAGATAGCTTTCAATTCAGCCATCATGTTAGTGGTAAGACCAAGAAAACCTGAGAAACCTATAAGCCATAAACCATTAGAGTCTCGAATCAAGCCGCCAAAACCAGCATCACCAGGATTCCCTCGAGCACTCCCATCAACATTGATCTTCACGTACCCTTCTGGCGGATAAGACCAGGTGACCCATACCTCCTCCTTATGCCTTCGCACACCACCTTCACAACACGCCATCTGGCATTCCTTTAGCAATGTAGCATGCCATCTCAATTGTCCAATAGTAGGTAGCACTTTATGCTGAATAACATCTTGGTTCCGTGCACACCAAATAACCCAAGCTCCAATAACAACACGCAAAACCTCATCATGATGCAATTTGACATCCAAGATATACTGATCAAGCCAATTTAAATCTGTATAAAATAAGGTCGTTTTAAGACACTTGTAACTCTGTCATATCTTGATGTGAATAATTTAGTAAACGTGACATTGTTACGTGTTTAGTTTGCACTTTGCAGTAATAAAGAAATATAGGTCACGTGAGCTCACCTCTAATGAGTAGTGCTCTGCCCCTATGTCTATATACATCTCTCTCTCTGCTCACCACAGTCACACACTTTAGCTCTGGTCCCTGTTTCTGCTCTGGCCTTCTCAACAATGGCGGCCGCCGTCACCACAACAACAACCATAACCAATGCAAAAAGCACCATCTACACCACCGCCAGATCCCCACTGCTCACTCCTCGCTCCACCTTCTCGATTACTCATGAAAAATACACTCCTTCCCGCTCTCTACACATTTCCAGTTCTCTGCCATCAAAAGGCTCCATTCCGGCAGCCGCGCGGACCGCCGTGCCTACCACCACCACCACCACCACCCAAATTCCGCCTCAGAGGTTCGGCCCCGACGAGCCCAGAAAAGGAGCGGACATTCTCGTGGAAGCCCTCGAGAGACACGGCGTGACCGATGTTTTCGCGTACCCTGGTGGTGCTTCAATGGAGATCCACCAGGCTCTGACGCGCTCCAACGTTATTCGGAACGTTCTTCCCCGCCACGAACAAGGTGGCATCTTCGCCGCAGAGGGCTACGCTCGCGCCTCCGGCAATGCAGGCGTTTGTATTGCGACTTCAGGCCCCGGAGCGACCAATCTCGTGAGTGGCCTTGCTGATGCGATCCTTGATAGCGTGCCCATTGTTGCTATTACTGGACAAGTTCCTCGGCGCATGATTGGTACTGACGCTTTTCAGGAGACCCCTATTGTCGAGGTAACAAGGTCTATAACGAAACACAACTTTCTGGTGCTTAATGTCGATGACATCCCTAGGATTGTTAGTGAAGCCTTCTTTTTGGCTACCTCGGGACGGCCTGGACCGGTTTTGATAGATGTTCCCAAGGATATACAACAGCAATTGGCTGTTCCTAATTGGAATACTGGGATTGGATTAGCTGGTTATGCATCTAGGTTGCCTAAAAGTCCGGATGTACGTCTTCTCGAGCAGATTGTTAGGTTGATTTCTGAGAGTGAGAAACCTGTGTTGTATGTTGGAGGTGGGTGCTTGAACTCGAGTGAGGAGTTGAGGAGGTTTGTTGAGTTGACTGGGATTCCGGTGGCAAGTACTCTGATGGGACTTGGAGCTTATCCAGTTGGAGGTGAATTGTCTTTGCAAATGCTTGGAATGCATGGTACTGTGTATGCGAATTATGCTGTGGATAACAGTGATTTGTTGCTTGCTTTGGGGGTCAGGTTTGATGACCGTGTGACTGGGAAGCTTGAGGCTTTTGCTAGTAGGGCCAAGATTGTTCATATTGATATTGATTCAGCTGAAATTGGGAAAAATAAGCAGCCTCATGTGTCCGTATGTGCGGATGTGAAGTTGGCACTGTCAGGGATGAATAAGATTTTGGGAAATAAAGAATATTGGCAAAAGTTGGATTTTAGTGCTTGGAGAGAAGAGTTGGATGAGCAGAAGGCAAAGTTCCCCTTGAGTTACAAGAGCTTTGGGGAAGAAATCAGTCCCCAATTTGCCATTCAGGTTCTTGATGAGTTAACAGATGGTAATGCAATCATAAGCACTGGGGTTGGGCAGCATCAGATGTGGGCCGCTCAATTTTACAAGTATAAGAGGCCACGACAGTGGCTGACATCAGGAGGACTTGGAGCCATGGGTTTTGGCTTACCTGCTGCTGTTGGAGCTGCCGTTGCAAATCCAGATGCAGTTGTTGTGGACATTGATGGTGATGGGAGTTTCATCATGAATGTCCAGGAGTTGGCAACAATTAGAGTGGAGAATCTCCCCGTTAAAATATTGATTCTAAACAATCAACATTTGGGTATGGTGGTCCAGTGGGAGGACAGGTTCTATAAGGCTAACCGTGCTCACACATACCTGGGTGACCCTTCGAGAGAGTCTGAAGTCTTTCCTAATATGTTAAAGTTTGCAGAGGCTTGCAGAATACCTGCTGCCCGTGTCACAAAGATGAAAGATGTGAGAGCAGCTATTCAGAAAATGTTAGACACGCCAGGACCATACTTATTGGATGTAATTGTGCCTCATCAAGAGCATGTACTGCCAATGATCCCAAGTGGCGGGGCATTTAAAGATGTCATAGTTGAAGGTGATGGTAGGACTAAGTACTAATCCTTCTTCAGCAGCAGGTTTTTTTTTTTTTTTGTATGTAATGTAGGAATCCGCGCCGAACATTAAGCTATGGCAGGGTTTTCACTTAATTAGTTACCCTTTCTTATGCTTTTTGTGGAACAACTATATTCTGCTATCAATATATTTCATTGGTTTTGGTATTACCATCATAGTCCTGTGTTCTATTCAAATCTTATACATCTCGCACAGGGAAAATGAATATACTGCATTATCCTAAATCGAAACTGCATGATTTAAAACGAAATGGTAAGAAGTAGGAACCAATATTACTTCATCCAACTTGCAATATGTTACTCGGGGCTTACAAAGAAGTTCTGAATCCTGATGATTTAGATTGCAAAAGGAAAAGAGATGTACTGAAGAAGTCTTGAAATTTCCTTGCAACACAGAAAGAGAGTGAGAGGCAGTTCGCATCATTTCTTTGACCTTCCTGTGTCTATCGTCTAATCGTAGACTAGCAGTCTCAGCTTGAGTGCACAATTTTAGGCTAATCTCAGCTGATGGCGGGATAGACCCTGTTCAGTTTATGATGAAATTTAATGCTGCTGAAGCTCAAACAGTAGAAATAAGGCCGGAATTCCATTTCTTGGAATGCCTATTTCGGTAAGCAACCACTCAAGCAGAATGAAGTCCAACATTCTCGTTTGTAGAGACTCAGTTGACAGGACATCCAATTCCTGCCCACTATCAAATTGCCCTCTATATGTTTTGCTTGTCCTTGTTCAGAAACGTGGGAAAGAATAGGATCCCAATTTGCAGGGATCAGGTAGGAAATTCACCACAATAAACAGAGTGATAATGGTAAACAGATCCGAGTCTCATCTGAAGGTAAAAAAGAATTCCATGGAAAGATGTCAGTTGTAAAGGTAAGTGATCCCAAATTCGTGTTTAAAACTTCAAGGTTCAGTGTCATGTGCTGATATTGTTTAGCAGCCTGAAGATTCTGGACATATTCACATATCTATACCTCTTCTTCCTTATTAGCCTAAGCAACAGTTATTGTAGAGTCAAAGGATTTCTTCCTAACAAGAAGGCAAGTGATGTTAGAAGGATTGGCCTCTGTATTGTCAGGACTGCACAAAACAAAGTCAGGACGGTGAAGTGTTAGGTTCAACCTGTCCTTTCCGGCAACGAGGCCGGTCGCATCTAGTAAAACATGCCA
This sequence comes from Erythroxylum cataractarum, assembly GCA_024703695.1. Lineage (NCBI taxonomy): Eukaryota > Viridiplantae > Streptophyta > Magnoliopsida > Malpighiales > Erythroxylaceae > Erythroxylum > Erythroxylum cataractarum. Next base: position 72,501,557 of record JANJEY010000006.1, on the reverse strand, counting down.
TGAATTCCTATGAGCTTCTGACACCCAATGCATAGAATAACGAGTCCCTTCAACGTCAGCTGGATAAGAGAATAGCCCCTTTTGGCTGTGCTTACATTTCCTCCTAAAATACTGGCTAAGCTGGGATCCCTTTATCCTCAAATCCAACCATGTCTCTGGTGCCACTATCACTTTTGATTCCTTGTAAGTTGCAAACTCTCGAACGTAATCCAATTCTTCGCCAATAATACTCAGGTAAAAATTTCCTCTAAAGAAAGGGTAGCTCTCCCCTACCAACATCATTGCATCTTTGTAGGTTGGTGTGAACAGAACAAGATACTCATCATCAGGCAATCCACAATGCTTCAAAACTTTGTTTCGAGCTTGGATTTCTGGTATTGAGATGAAACTACCTGGAAATGAGGATTTCTCTGTGAGAATATCAAGCAATCTTGATGGCTCTAACTGAGTTCTATCCAAATCAGGTAGATTGCTACCAAAAGTGGGTGTGGAGGCCTCTCTTAGGCCACTCCTAGGCGATTTTCGCCTGTCATCACTTGCAGTTTCTGAGGTCTCTTCATTGATACAAAGAGTAGATAGATCTATTTTTTCTCCAATAAGACCAGCATATTGGGGGTACTTTGCCAACACATACTGTTCAACATATCTCATCTCTGTTGGTGTTATAGGACCCGACCACCTCAGATCAAGACCTCTGAATGTTGATATAGCTTCTGCTACAATATGTGCAGGGATTACAGTATGTGCTTTCTGTTTTAAACAAATTCGTATGCCAACAACCAAAATTCCAGTTAGCTTCTCACAGTTTAGAAGCCTAGAAAAAAGAAAATTACTGGAGACGTGGTTCAGAGATCAACTTACCTTTACAACCATACTGCTCGGTCTACAACTTTCTGCAGGGTGCTTGGAAATAGATGCAAAAAGGGACTTCTTTCGTTGACCTTCCATTTTTCCCTGTTTGTTATGAGCATTTTCATCAGAATTTTGATATAGTATGGGAGACAAACGGTATAGTTTATTTATATATCACCTGAGATCCTGCATGTGAAACAATCTTTTCGTCAGTATTCCTCCCCATTGTACCTACTACCTATATTCTTCAATAGTCTTGTATACAGGGAAATGGTTTCTTTACTGTCTTAAACCAACACTTGTATATCTGATGATACAGACAAAAGTTAGAAGATAATACACAGGTATAATATAGGCAGTACTCTCAGTATAGTATTGTAATCCAATTCTGTACAGGAAATGTGTAGGAAAGAAGCAGTATCATAGGAGTAATTTTCGAAGACAGGATCAAAGCAGAAACTGGATACCAACAACTTTGGTAAGGAAACGTATCAGTACTGTTATTATAGAAACTGAAAATGGAATGCTTGAAACAGGAAAAGAAATGGGAGCAGGTTTAGAGAGTAGTTGCAGATTGGGGTTTGGTTGTTGGGTAGTAAGAAACTAAAGACAACTCACAATATGTAAAAAGGAGGGGAGCCCCACGGTGACAACAGCAACGTTATGAACTGGGAACCTTAGAAGAATATGCCTGTGGTTACTTGACTGATTTGCTGATTCAAGGATTAGTTGAGGAGTAATTAAATAATTGAAGGAAAGCAAGCACAACAAACTGCAAAATAAATATGTATCAAAGTTGGGAAGAAAAGCCAACTTCCAGGTAATAAAATAAGTGAATGGAAAACGACCCTAATGACCTTTAGGCGACAAGGTAGAGAGGGCTTTATGGTGGCGTAACTTTCTAAATGCCTTTGATGCCAAAGCAAACAGACTTGGGCTGTAGACATTCCTGGTGCAAAGTCATCTAGACCAGTAGTTTTTCAAGCCCACAGAATTTCTTACCATCGTGAAATCATATGCTTACTAAGAATCTGCAGGAATTTTGAAAATTAATACTGCTGACTCTTGAAAGTCGGGATTTTTTTGGTGAAAAACAGTGTTAATCCTGATCCTATGAGTGGTTCTTGGAAAAGGGTACTGATTGTGTACCAAAAATATTGTATATCATCCCTATTAATTGCTTTTTCTGATGAAAGTTGGTGAATCAAGAGTTGCAGAAACTGCAGAAAGGTCCAGCTACACTATAAAACAAGAAACTTTCCTGTCTCTCCAACAATGAAAGTCAATATGTGAGCAAAATGTGTATGGGAGCTCTTCCCTGAATGGAATGGACTCGGTACGAAGGCTTAAAGCTTTTCCCCCACCAAATTTTCCGACTTTGTTAACCATTTTCTCAGTAGAAAAAAGGGTTTCAAAGTATGAAAATCCAACGTATGCTGAGGTCATTTCAGAAACTAAACATGGCAATCGAATACTAGTGGTTGAACTGATGACATTTGGGCAAAAGTTGCAGAGGAAACAAGTTTCCACTTTTTAACTTCAGGAATCATGCGTACGGCAATGAAATCAGATTATTCCATTCTTAGATGCCTTGGCAACGACCTCTCGTAAGGACAAAGCCAGAAGAAAAGCCTGTGAATATGATTATGCAAGAGAAGCCTATTATAACTTGCGGGTACACATCACCTTGATTCATGAAAGTTTCTACTCTGGCGATAGCAATTGTCTGCTGTAGCTTTCAGGAAGAAAAATATTATATTTTCGAAAAGAGAAAACAAGTCTTTTATAATTTTATTCATTTTTAAAATTATTATTTTAAGTTATTAAAAATACTTTGTGATATTATAATTTTAAAAAATACATTAAAATTTTGTTCCACTTTTTTGTATATTAGCATATGGGGATTCCATATGCTAACTAACATCCCCATCGAACCATGTAGACAACTCCCGTAGATCTGCTTCTAGTTTACAGAATCCAGCTTCATATCCTTAGCCATTTCTTCTTCTTCTTCTTCTTCTTCTTCTGCTTTTTTTTCTTTCATTTTCACCCATCCTTTGCAGCTTCTTCTGGCATTGTCTTTGATGACAGCATCTTCCCTGCAAAACAAAACACAGACTTCATTATTCACGACTATAATGGAGACAGATTTCCCACCCCTACCGCTGGCCAATTCCTCCAGCTCTATCCTTCCTTTATCCCCCTCTTTGTTCCCAACTCAACTCACAGACCAAAATAACCCATCCCACCCCCCAAGGAGTGCCTTTCCACTTCCATCTATCAGTGTGCAACCACAAAAAAAAATGGGTTAGAAAGACTTGGAAACAGGTCGTGGGAGAGAATTCGGATTCTTCCTTGATCTACTATCCACTAGTAAAGATTGAAGGGAAACCTATGGTAGCTCCAAGCCTAGACATTCTACAAGAGGGAGCTAGGTCATGGGAAGCAGTACAAGCTTGAACCCAGAGAAATTGAATTGAACCCAGAGAAATTGAATAGGTAGAAGGCTAATGGAAGTTATACTAACGGAGGAATGTAATCTAATTTTTTCCTTTTTTTCTAAATCGAAAACTTAAAAGGTAATTAAAGAAGACCTTGGATATATTTCTCAACTTTCTACATTTCTTTAAAATTGGCAACCTGGTATGGAATAAAAAAAATTAAATTAAAAAACATTTCTCTTTGGGTCAATATCTACAATATTCCTTTCGAATAGTGGACAACTAATGGATTGAGTACACTAGTTAGTTATTTGGAAAAACCAATTTGTATGGATGAAAACATTGTATTGAGAAAATAAATTGGATATGCACGATTATGTATGAGTATGGATATCTCTAAGTAAATAAAGGAAAGCATTCATATCCTAAGATTAGCTGATGGACATTCGCTCAAAGAAGACAAGGTTTTGGTCACATACCAATGGAGGCCTCCCCTAAAAGCACAAGGTAAAGAATGAAAACCAACAGGGAAATTTTTCACTAGAGGAGATTATTGGGAGGTGTCAGGGTTGGAGAAGTAAGGTTCGGGTTTGAAAAAGCAAGTGACAAGTTTAAAGAAGCAAAATATTGTAGATAAAAGGGTTGGAGGAAACCGAATATAATTCAGATAACCTTGTGAGACAAGATGGATTGGGTCAGGTTGAAAGTGAATTAACTACAAAGGATAAGACTGCCTTAGTAGAAATCCTTCCATATTCAGATCTACATGTGGAAACTTAATAGCAACTTTTGACTACCTCCCACAAGATGTCAGGGAACAATCAAGAAAGTGAAAAGGAAATGGGTGAGACAAATCCTTGTTATAGAGACAAGGAAATCCAACTAAATGAGCATACCCAACAACTGGAAGAGCAGCAGAAAGGAGCTACTCAAAAGGAACATTTTGAACAAGTAAGTTCACAGAAAAGTAATAGGAGTAGTAGGAAAGACTCCAAAGGAAAAAGCAATCTTATATGACCCTTATAGCATGGAATGTAAAAGGAATAAATAACCATTCTAAACTTAATGCGGAAAGGGATTTTGTTCTAAAGGAAAAGCCTTTGTTAGTTAGTTTGTTGTAAACAAAAATTAGGGAAGTTAATATGAATAAGATAGGTTGTTTGGGAAGCAAATGGCAATGTATCACTAATCACCAATGTCATGCATATGGAAGGTTTATTATTGTTTACGATGGAGACTTATTGGAAGTGGAAGTACTGGAAACCATTCAGCTTCACTCACATGAGGCTTAAATTCAAAATGAAAAGTAGTTTTGCTCTTGCTACATTTACCTACGGATTTAATACAGGTTTTCAGAGAACTAAATTATGGAACTCCCTTAGAAGACTCAAAGCCTCGATTAGGGGTCCTCGGATAGTTAGTGGGGATTTCAAGAAGCTATTATGAAAGGATTAGAGCATGAGATATATGACACTAAGTAATTTATGTTTGTAAAAGCTTAAGGCTATCAAACATGCAACATTCCACTACCATAGGGTCATATCCAAACTTTCAGGAACATAATCTATGATAATGGTATGTTAGAGAAAAACAATTCCACCTTACACATGGCATCAACTAACATCATTTAAAAATCAGCAAATTTTAAAACCATTCATTGCATTAATCCACAAAATTTACACTATTTTTTTTGACAAATATTTACATAACCTCATACAGTTTCTAACAAAAACAACAAAATACAAGTCACAACACTCCTGGAGCCAATTGACAGATCTCTGAGCCATAACAAAATCCAAAGGGTCCCGTCTAAAGAACTAGGTCTCCTGTCTAGTACATGAAAAATCACATTGCAATTTTTATGAGTTTTGCGAACTCAATGAGTGAACCATCATTGATGATTTTACCAGATCACATACACATAATACACATTTTACAGACACTCATTCAGATCATAAACACATTCCAGATGTTCACACAACATGGTATATCATAAGATCACACAGTTCACATTGTTAAGCATAGCAAATAAATCACATCAATTTATCACTCATTCAGCTTTGCAAATCATTCAATAAATTTTAGTCTTATAATGTTATATGCATGAGACTCACCTTCTTTCTTATTGTCGTGACCGAGTTCCTATCATAAACTTATACAAATATCGGCCTATAGGCTCAGTTAAACAGAATCACGGAGCATAGCTCTACATGTAAAATCAGAAATCACTGAGCAAAGCTCTACGTGGAAGCGTTTCATACTGGAAACTTAAGTCACAATACCTTTATCTGAGCATGCATTTTATGAAATGCAACAATTTCTAAATATCTCATATATCACAATCCTATACAAATGCTCAGACAAGATTTTACAATCATCGTATCTAAGTCCGACATTCAACTTTCGTTGAGAATCAAATGTCAAATTCATATCAAATCAAAACACTCCCAATACATGCCCAACTATTAAACTCCTCGGACCTCAGGTTCGGAATCTAGAAACAACTCACAAACAGTTCAAAAATATTGGACGTTTAACAAATTAAATTAAATTCAAATCGAATCAATCCTAGGAGATCATCTAGGTTGACTCACAGTACGTTTCAAGAAGCTATTACCTAGATGGTCCGACAATGTCTGACTGACATCCGATGTGCTCCTCTATAACATACATAACACATTAACAAATATCACATTTTGCACAATTGAAAATATATTCCTTTATGCACATGTATTTAAATAAATAAAATATGCATAATGCATTATTCAATGACAATTTCGGGTATCTTATTGTAATTTTCATCATCAAATCGATCAGATATCAAATCCCTCATTAATATCATTCGGTACTTATAATTTGGGCCAAAATAAAACAATGTGAAATCAATTACATAACTTAATTGACCACTTTAGATTTTCTACCTACATGATTTCGGGGTCAACTTTGCATAATTAATCTGATAGGATAAATGACAAAATTAGGCAACACTTCCTTCTAGAAAGTTGTTCTACAATGTCTTAAGTTTTTAATGACTCCAAGATCATCCAATTTGATTCAGTATTCAATGAGTTATGCACAAAATACCACAGATTGTGCACATTTGAAGTTTTGGCTAGTACATAATCATACCCTCTAATCATACAACTCATATATTTCAGCTCAGATATCCAAAAATTACAAATGTATACCAATTTAAAGCTAAGAGAATAAGCTACAATGTTGGTGAAGATAACTCAGCCTAATTCGACCCATATCAATACAGTTTATTCAATAACCATAGGATAAGATTTCTATTCCTGATAGTGTTATAGCCTAAGCTGAGACTCAATTGCATGCCAATTTTGAAAATCATAGAGATAGAATTAAAATTATAATTCTTCACAAACGTTGTATACATGTGTCTCTAGTTTAATATAAATCAAAAATCAACTCATTCAGAAATCTACAACTCAAGTTATAATTAGAAAACTGAAGCATGATCATGAAAAATTTTCAATTCATAACATTCCAGCAGACTTCCACACTTTCATCCTATCAATAACTTTCAAATCAATTCAGATAACTCTAAATTTTTATGGAGAGAAAGACAAATGTCTTAGGAATCCATTGGTCAAAGTTTCAAGTTATTTGGAGTTCGAATGAAAAAGTTATAGGCAAAAGACTTATGGTTGTTCAATGAAATACTCTAATTTTTTAACCCACACAGATAAACCATCACCTTTTCTCTCTCTAGCACGCCAACTTCATCTTCTTCACCAAACCCAGATCACCGAACTACACTTCTCCTCTTCTTCTTTCTTTCTTTCTTTCTTTTTTTGCTTCCTTCCTACACATCACAGCTAATACATCTGCTACATAAACCACTTTGTTTTCTACTTCCATCACAATTAACCCCAATACAAATAAATCCAAAAATCCAAAATTCTATACTTACATAACAAATATTGTACTGTTCACGTTAGCATATTCCATTTTCTGGATCTTTCTTTTTTATTTTTCCATCACAACTACCCACGTTTTCTATCATTTTCCTCCTTAAAACACCACACCTCATTATACTTTATATTTTCTTAAACTTTAACTTCACTTAAATCCATCCCTAATATTTCCCAAACATTAACGCATATATCACAGAAACAAAGCATGTTCATCAACTGCACTTTGCATTTTTTTTCCTTCCATTTTCTCCACACTAATCACAACCCTTGTAACTTTTTAATCATGCATTTCTAACTTCAAATCACTCTCTAAATAAGTTAGAATCACATTTACAGTTCAACAATCATAAATTTGAAATCCCATACATTCCCTCTCTCTCTCTACTACGCTTTCATATTTACTACACTTGTTCCATTTTTTTTGGCTTTCTGCACTCTTCCTAAACACAGTTTAAAGATTCTACTAGCTCGAAATTCTCCTCAACACTACCTTATGGCATATTGTTTCACAAACATGCAAAAACAACATATCCATATTTTTACAAATCTTTCTTTTAGTACATTCAGTACTGAAACTACACTTCTCCAACCTCTCGTACACATATTCATTTACACAATGGAAACAACATTAAAATCACTTATTTGAGTCAACAATTACTACAGCACTGAAAGGGAAATCAACAACACAAAAGTATAATAAATTGTTATTCGGTAATGAAAAGCAGGGAAGAGAATTGCGGTGTTGAGTGTTTCAGTGAAGAACAGAAGCTATTGTAACTAAAACATAATAATACGTGAGTTCATTGCATGTCCTTCATGTGTGTTATTTGTCTCCACCAATTCACCATTTGTCATAATAACAATTTTTTATTTGTCACATATGTATTATTGCCACATGTCACCACATATACAAGCCATTTGTCATAGACATATGTTGCCACGTGTCACACCATAATTGGTCCAAAATATCCCAAATTTTTTGAAAATTTCTAAAATTCACCAAAAATTCCAAAATAATAACTATTATCACCAAATAAATTTTCAACTCAAATAATTCACCAAAAAT
>JANJEY010000006.1:72466060-72476235 GCA_024703695.1 Erythroxylum cataractarum | reverse complement strand
ACAAATTTACCCTTGTTCAATGGTTAGAAGAGCTATAAAAATTGTGCATTCACTACCTCTTTGGCTAGAAATACAAAAGAAGAAGTGTGGGGGAAACTTGGGGTGATACAAAGAAACTTGAGGTGATACAAAGAAACTTGGTGTGATACAAAAGAAGTGTGGGGGAAAATTTTCCTTGAAAAAAAATCAGAAAATAGTGTTGGGTGAGTTCCTCAATCTAATGTAAAGGTAGGAATGCTTAAGTTGGCTCTACTAACTGTTGAACGCTTGAATTCCTATCCCTTCATTCATAACCTACTTCACCCATGGCCTCATTACAACCCAAGATTTAAAGACCTTTTTGATCCATGGACATGCCATAGATGGGAGTAGTGGAGAAGTAGATCAAATGCAAATGTATGGTAAGTGGCAGTCATGAGAAGATGATTGAGAGTAACCCTAAACACTCTTGGTGTGAACTTGAACATTGCATGAGAGACTGCATTTTGAGCACATGATTTTGATTGAGTGAAGCATTATGAAATTCCATTGTACTGGAGTGAGATCGAAATTATGAGGCATTATGTGATCTTTTCCAAGTCCAATTTTCGTTTTAATGCAGTTGACTTAGTGGAATGAACTTTGGTGATGATTAGGTGTGAAATGCTGACAAAGAAATGTTTGTGGGTATCATTAGTTTTAAGTAAACCCTCAGGACACTACAACTCCTCCATTATGGACACATAGTGGTTTAAAGGCTTGTGACATAGGCTAAATGTCATCGTACACCTACGAAAGTGGAATCAACAATTCAGTTAGGTTGTAATACAAGTCTGTTAGTTGCTTGGGGACAAGAAATAGCTCAAGTGTGGGGGAATTTTGATAAGTCAAATTTTGTAGATGATATTGGAATGAATTAGATTCAATTTGACTTATTTTTTCTTGGAATTGAAGTTGTATTAAATTAATTCACTTACATTTTTATTTTGTGCTTGATAGGTACAATCAGTTGATTTTAGGAGAATTATGAGCCCTACAACTTCCGAGAAGACTCCGAGAAGAAATCAGGACAAATGGACAGTCAAATGTGTGGAAGTGCTGAAATGAGCCATGTCCGTTAAACGGACACACATGTCCGTTTAACGGACATCAACTGGCAAGAAGGCATTCCAGACTCGAGAAGGTCCGTTAAACGGACACACATGTCCATTTAACGGACATCAACTGGCAAGAAGGCATTCCAGACCCAAGAAGGTCCGTTAAATGGACACACATGTCTGTTTAACGGACATCAACTGGCAAGAAGGCATTCTAGACCCGAGAAGGTCCGTTAAACGGACATCAAGCGACAGAATAGCCCTTCCAGACCCTTAGCTGTCTGTTAAACGGACACATATGTCTGTTTAATGGGCATGGGCGGCCAGCAGACCCCTATTTCGGGAAGTCAGTTTTTTTGGAGTGTGTGAAGTATAAATACTAACTATTTAGACCTAGAAAGGGGGCTGCAACAGCACCAGGGATAACTGCTTCTGGAGGCACAAGGAAGAAAGAGGGATCTTTTGGGGGAGGAACCCAAGGATTAGAAGTTTCTATACTTGTTCCTCTGCTACTCTTTCTCTCTCTACTCTTTCTAAATGTTGAGCATTCTTGTATGTATGTCTCTTGTTGAAATGTGCAGGAACTAAACCTCATTTAGGGTGAGGGATGTAGCTTATTGGAAGGGAGTTTCGTATGATATGGATGATTGAATGTTTTAAATGAAAATTTATGGGCTTTGTTCATCTTCCTTGAACTTCATTCTTGTTTCTATGCTTGATCTCCATAGATGCTTGTTTAGGGATTATTGGGTATGCTGAAGAGTCAACCATGATCCATGCTTAGAAAGGTGAACATCTTGGGTTTAGAGTTTGAGATAACCTAAAACTAGGGTGAGAACTTAAAGTGGCCTTTGCTTAATGGGTTTGGTTAGAGAATTGTTACATTGAGAAATGAATATTTCTAGTTGAATACTCCCTTGTACCTTGAGAACGGATTTGGGTATAATAGTGCCACAGTTTTCTTAGCCTGCATTCAATCGAATCCATATTGTTCAAATACGTCTTTCAATTGGTGAATCCATCCCCCTACTTCCAAATCAGTAATTAAAACCTTTCTTTATTTGTTTTGTTATTACGTACTCATAATTGGCAAATCAACCCTATTCTATCCAATTTTATTAATCTTTCTTGTTGCTACGGATAACACGCATTTACATAGATTTAATTTGAACGGTAAGGAATTGGTCCTTAAGGGAGACGACTTTGGAATATTTATTGTGTGAATACTAGGACGCTTCTGTGCGCTTGCAGAATTAATAGATCAATTGATCATTTAGAGGTGCAATGGTAAGTTACTGCATCAAGTCTTCTTGATAATATTCTTCATCTTTTCCTTTGGAAGGACTAACTATATTGCATCTACTCATGTGCAATTATATTCACCGCTAAACTTGTTGGCAAAAATAGCTCACTTTAGAAGGATCACTGGCACATTTCCATTCAAATTATTTTCACAAGCTGAAGACTAACATTATGTTTTCGACATTTCCATCACTTTGAACTATAACATATTAACAAGTTTTGATAACTGTGTACCAGTCAAGTATAAATCTGTCTATCACCATATTTGTAGTAGGACCGGAAAGTGATTTTTATCTGATGACTTAGTTATCTGATGTGGGATTTGGTTCTCAACATATGGTGTATGTTGCTTACACTTGGGTTTAGGACTTCCCAACTTTTCGGAGCAAGGCCTGAAGAATAGGAACTACTTATGTGCTGCTCATCATGGGGTTGGATTGATATAAACAGAAAAGGAAATAAAGGAAGCAACGTTTGGGCTAGATTGTTATTACCAAATCATAGGCTTATGACCTAACACTGTTATGTGGCTTGTCATTGTAGTACTGTGCTTATAACTCTAATATAGTCTAGTCCTTGTCATTATATCTGAATACAAATGTGAACTCTTACAACAAAGACTAGCCAAACCCAAGTTGTTCTACTGACCAAAAAAGTTCAACACTTCTGGTCTGATTGCACATGCACATTCACACTGAAAATTATAATAACTAAAATGGATTGAGAAAAAAAGACAGAGAAATAGAAAAGGAAAAACAGAATAATAGTATTGGTTTTACTATTATGTTATTTATGTAGAGATAACATTATCAAGTATTACTCATAACCGACATTCATACATGAGGATTTGGATTTTGGACTTGGAGAGCTGAAACTGAATTGACAATTAAAAAGACGTCCCTCCAATCTGTGTCCTATCTCTTCCTTTTCCTACGCGTTTTATTTATGAATTACCAATCATGATCTTTTTAAGGAGTTAAGAGTTCCTTGGTAAGAAAAAGGGGCTTAAACGAAGTATCTCATTTATCATTCCTCTCAAAACAACATTGATGTTCTTTTTCAATATAATGGGAGTCAAAGCAGACATACATGGTTCATGGCGCATCATTTTTCAAACATGGTTCATGGTGCGCAAAATACATGCTTTAAAAGGCTTGAGTTTTAATTCTAAATTTCAACGAAGATACAAAATGAGTAAGGTGAATATTAAAATCCATATGTAAATGCTTATTACATGCATTCAAGTTTCTACAGATGCACTTATTCCCGCTATACCAGATCATCTTGTCGACCAAAATCATGAGTTGACAATATTTTAAGAAGCGCATGAAGGAAAATAAATTAAACATATTGGCTGAGAATTAATAAAACCGAGTGGGATTGAGATCACTTGGATGATTAATGATGATTTTACTAGTGGAAATTAAGCTAAGAAATGCTGGCAAAGCAGGTGAATTGATTTGTGGAAAGTAACACAAAATTTTGTTGGTCCATATAATTAAAATTTTGTTTTGGTTGTTGGTGTTACAAACAACTAACAATCTCTGCGGCATTGCATCAAACACAATACAAGTATTATCCCATATTCCCTTTTTTTTGGGTAAGTTAGAAAAATTAATAAAAGAAACAAAGATATGTACAATGAGTTCTCACACAAGTACCACAGGGGACACAACAAGCTAATACATAGCAACTAGCCACACAACCATGAAAAACTCAGAAATTTTTGCAGCTAAAGATGGAGCATCCTATAACCACTCAACATCAAAATACAAAACGCAACCAAAATCATACCAAAGAGAAATAATTAATATGGGAAGCCTAAGCTAGTTGAAACTCAATCCCCAAAGAGGCAAACCCATAAGATAAAGAAGTCAAAACCGCACTTGAGCATCCTTTTCCAACATGGTCGGCCATTGACTGAGGCGAATGGAGTATCCGTTGATTATTTGTCCATGAGAAGGTTGCCACGAGGAAATGACAGTGTTGAACCTTCTAATTTGGTAGAGAATAAACTGAGGAATCAACCTGTAAAGTTAGTGAAAACCAACAATAATATAATTACCTCCTTTCTGTATATAGGTTGAGAAGTTTCCTAACGTGGGAGATTACTCCGAGATACACTCGCTCCACATCCATAGCTTCATTCTTGAAGGTTTTAGCATTACGTTCAATCCAAATAAAGTACACAGTAGTAGAAAGAAGAAGAGGGAAATAAGGAAAGGCTGAAATCCTAGAACAGGAAGCACTTCTATACTAGGAGAGGATTGCTAAAAGGGTAGACTGGTTAAGGGTAGGCAAATAGAAGTGGGTGAGGCATTGGCCCCAAATTGTTTTAGAGAAGGGGCATTCAAAGAATAAGTGGTCTATGGATTCATTAGTGGAGATGCACAAAGAACAGTGATTTGGGGTATAGAGGTAGGATAAGTTGTCCCTTGTTTGCAACTTTTGTAGGAAGGCAAGCCATAAGGTAAAGGAGCACCGAGGTTTACTATATTTGGATCATACCAGCTTGTGTTAAGGAACATTCAGTAAGGGAGGACGCAAGAGTTGATAGGCTGAAACATTTGTATATCTTTCTACGTCCAAGGATCAATCACACACACTGGTTTTACCAGGATCAGAAAAAGGTATACAAGAGATTGAGTGTTTCCCTGAAACACTTGCAAGAGTTTCTCACAAACTCCCTAGTACACTTTGATAGGTACTCTAGCACTCTCTCTAATTTTTCTCTAAGCCTAAAGACTAAATGTATACAGAGGATTTGTAAACTTGTAGTTGTGTTGTTCTCTGCTTATTTTTTGAATGCTTGAGACTTTGTCTATTTATAAGTGTTGTGGATGAATTGCCACCTTCGGATGATAACCATAAGCCTTTGACTTAGTCCAAATACCCATGCCTTATCAAGTGACTTTATTAAAGATTCCACCTTTAATAATCTTGTTCTTTCTCACATGCCTTTGACTGGGTCCAACAGTGTGCATGCCTTTGTCCATGTGATTTACTTGAAATGCCTCCCGTCATACTTTAATATATATCCAAATGAAGTGTTGTGTTTTTGGTATTAACAACCAAAAAGTCTATATTTGGTATTAACAACAAAAATTAGTAATATATACCAATTTAACTACTTTGGTTGTTAATACCAAAGTAGTGAAATATTAACAAATATTTTATTGATAATTTAATAATATATATTATATAAGAGATTAAAATAAATTATTTATTTATATACTTTATAAAAATTAATTTATCTTTAAATTTTATCTAATTTGTAAATAATATTAAAAATATAACTACTTTGGTATTAACAACCAAAAAGTCTATATTTTTATTTAACAAACTAAAAGTTATTTGAATTGATTGTTCTTTAACACTTAGAAATATTTGAGAAACTATTTTAATGATTCAAAACAAATGTTGCGGCTTTTAGTTTTAGTTTTATTTCTATTTTTTGTTATAGTTTTTGGCTTCTTCATGTTTTTTATTTCTATTTTTTGTTATAAAAAACCTGTTTAGTTGATGTTTATAATAAAAAACTAAAAACTAAAAACTAAAACTTGTTTAGTTAATATTTGTAATAAAAATGAAAATAAAAATATATTTAATTTCTTCATCCTATTTTTAATTATACTATTTGATATTAATATTAATTTAATTATTTTTAATATATTAAAATTTATTATTAAATTTTAATTTGGTTATTTGAAATATATCAAATTGTATTGTTAAATTAATTAATTCTCATTATGAATAGAAATAAAAATGTGCAAATATTTAGTATAATTATAGAAATTTACCCATTAATTTTATATAATAAAAGTTTATAAAATAAAAAAATTTATATTAAGTGATTCTAATTTATAAAAGATATTCATCATACTATAATGTTTTAAAACATAATAACAATATCACTTACACAAAGAAACATAAATTAATTATAACTAATATAAATGTTTCATATTTTCTAATAATTTTATCCCACTTTCGAGGCATACTTTGAAATTGTGCTAAAGTGATATTATAATTACTTAATAACTTACATCTTTATTTGTACTTTCCATAATTTACTCTCAATTTCAACACATTCGTTAAATAATTCATCACTTTCTTCTTGCATCCTTCTTACCTATTCAATGATAAAGAGTCACAATGGGTCAAAAAGGCATATTATACTAGAATAAAAAGAGCTAGTAAAGTAGCAATTTCTTCTCTTTTCTCTAATCTAGTGAAAGCATCTTCCTAATCAAATTTGAATTGAAGACAAATCCATTTGAGCAATGGAGGGATGATGTGGACTTGACTACCCAATCAAGAGATCCACTAGATGTGTATGCTAGATTAATTTCAAGAGTTGGAGTTCAAGAAAAGTTGAAAGAAAAACCTCATAAATTATGGTTAATTTTGTCTTTTAAGGTTAATTCATCATTAGATTCTTTATTTTATTGTAATTGAGCTATACTTTACTTAATTATAAATATGAAAATGTATATAATAAGTAAAAATGATGTTTTTCTGATTCTTCATATCTTAACTCGGCATGTTTAAAAGTATAGGAAATCCTAATTTTATAATGTCAAAAAATCTTCATATAAAATTTATTAATGAAGAATGCTTATAGTTAAACAATTTTTGTGGACTTTGAGTTCTTCCTCTTCCAATGTAATCTTGTAAATGACATCTCTCACCTTAATATAGTTATAAAAAATCCAAGCATATTACTAAAGCACGAATCAACTAATTAAAACTTACTTAATATATAAAGAGCATGATATTAACATAAAGCTATTAAAATTAATTGTAATTGCTTTATTTATTTAAAATAATATATTATCTAGTGAAGGCATAAGAAACTGATTTGTTGGACTTGTTACTGTTTCTAAAAGGACTTGAAAGTCATTTGTAATACATCCCCATCCAAGCATTACACTTGTGAAATGCATGTCAATTGAGCAATAACATGTAATATTTAAGGTTGGATCAATTCCTTTACCTCGATATGGTATTTGTTTATTGGTTGGAGCACATATATCAATATATGTACCATCTATTACTTCAATGAAATCCTTAAAAAATTGTATTATTAAGATAGTTAATTGAATATAAGGATATAATAAAAATAATAATTAAATAGATGAATAGATATGAAAATATGGAAAATATTTTGAATTATGCTAAATTATAGAAGGCATATTGGCAAAGGATGATGAAGTAATGACATTTTGTAATATGATTAAATGCATATAGGACTCTATGAAAATACTTTAAAATTGTCTAGGTTGAATGTTTAAATTGCTCTTCATCTAATTGTCTCACTATGCCCTATAGTTATTAAGAACATTGCAATTTGTTCCTCCATAGTCAAATGATTTATTGGCTTTAAGCCTCTTAAACTCTTAAATTTAATACATACGCTTAAGAAGAATATCTTATTGATTATTAAGTTCTCACAAATCCTTGTTCAATTTTCATTCAAAGGCTCAAATATCCAATCATGATTTGATAGACCAAATATTCCACATGGTTGCTTGTGTAAATAAAAATATTCATTCTATTTTTTAACTAAAGAAGTAATAACTACCTTCATCAGTTCATCATTTGAATGTGATTCAAAATTTGATAAAGAGAGCATCTATCTACAATATCAATATTAATAATCAATAAAGATATTTAAATATAAATGCTAAAACGATTATGAAACATCATAATATTCAACATAAATTTAAAAAGTTCATATAAAACATTGTATCAAAAGACGTTAATATACATTAACATAAAAAAAACTAAAGATATTTAATCAAATTTATTTTCTTCGCATTTTATATCTTCATAAAAATCTCCTTAAAAAGTGGAGAATTATGTAAGCCTTTACTGTTTTTCCATAATGCACACCCTCGACAACTAAGTTATGTAAGGAATTTAAACACTCCATCATTATGTTAGTCTCTTAAATAATTGATGAAGCTTTAAATCCATCATCTATAGTGTATGTCGTTAAGGCTAGTTTTTCTTAAGTTAATCATTTTTTCTTTTTGATTGTTCACCAATCGTAATCAAGATCTTTTCTATAATATTAGAATATGTCATCTTTGCCTTCTTCTTTTTAAGAGATTTCTTTTAAAAGAAGAATTTACAACTTGGTTTGTTTTTTCATTGAGTGCATAAGCCTCATCACCATCAATTCCATATTTCTCTTTTGTACTACTTGATACAGATTTTATTGATGAATGCGCTTGCAAACCAATTGTAGTTGTATCTAAAAAATATGACACGATTATAAAAAAATCCTTGCATCATTTTACTTGAATATGTAAACCATTTTATGCACCTACAATGGTGAAAAGTGTATGAGTAGAAATAATAATAAATGTATTTTACCTTAAATAAATTTTTCCTACATTCATATTTAGCATTAACTTTACTAATGAAGGAATTGTAATCGATTCCTATCTCCTTGAGAAAGTTATTTAAATTCTTCAATCTAACCTTTTTGCATTATATTTGTTCTTTAATTAAGCATCAATATTCTCTTTATTGAATTTTGTTTGAAGACTTACCTTAATATTTTTTCAACTAGATTTAGAAAAGGTAGTAGTTGTTCGATTTTCCTTTTTCATTTCTTAAATCATTAATGAAATTAAATGCATCTTTATGGCATCATTTCACACTCCATCCTTTTTATTTATTTCTATGTAATCATTATAATCGTTCATATTATTTAAAGCTTCCATTACTAGAAGTAATTGCATATTAGTGACAATAGAAAAACAAAAAATAGGATATTAGTTAATAAATTTCATTACAAGCCAATGGAACGGATTTCGTACCGTTCCGGCCGGTACCGGCCGGAAGGTACCGTACCGGCCGGAAACCGGTACGAAATCCGTTACGTCGGTACCGGGGAAAAATTCCGCCCGGTACCGGCGTTTACCGGATGGTACCGGCCGGAACCTTAAATTCCGGCCAATACCGTTAATTCCGGAAATTGCAAGGACCAATTTGCAATTTCCGGAAAATTTAACCTAAAAAAACCCACCCCACCCATTCTTCTTCTTCGGCCTTCTCTCTTCGCAGCCGCACGCCTCCTCTCTTCGCAGCCGCACGCCTCCTCCGTATCTCGCGACGCTCGCCTGGTCATCGCCGTCTCCTCCTCGCCGTCGACGTCTCATCCAGTTCTCCAGCCTACTCCTCTTCCTCTCTTCTTCTCTCTTCTCGCCTACGCTCCGTCCGTCTTCGCCGCCCTCCTCCGCCAGATCCCTGCCATTCGTCGCTCTCCCGACTCCGGTGGTCTTCTCATCCGTCTGTGGAGTCTTCGGCTCTTCGTTCTTCTCCCTCGCGTTGTCGCCTCGTCGGTCCTCCACGCCAGCTTCAGTCGGTTCTCAACTTCTCCCTCGCGTCGTCGGTCCTCCACCGTGAGCAGCAACCTTCGCGGCCTTGTCCATCGTCCTCCGACGTCAACCCCAGCCGACCCGACATCTACCCAGATCTGTGAAGACCGAATGTATTGCTTTATTTTTCATTGATTTTTGACATTAATTGCTTCTGCCATTGTGTTGGTTGTTGGATGTTGGTAGATTTGTGGTAAACAATTGGATGACGATGGATTTGTGGTTGTTGGAAATTGCTTATGTTTTTGCGTTGGATACAGATGATGAATTGATGATGGATTTGGGTTGAAGTGTTGAACCGTTGAAGTGAAGTTGTGTAAAATGTAAATTTAGCATTGAATTGATCCGAATGTCCCATTGGAAAATAAATTTAGAATGGTAATTGTGATTGAATTGTTGAATTGTGGAT
>JANJEY010000006.1:72452874-72463998 GCA_024703695.1 Erythroxylum cataractarum | reverse complement strand
CCCGCCCCCGTTCGGGTAATTTTATCGGGTACCCATCGGGTTCGGGTACAATTGCCATCCCTACAAACTAGGCATAGATGAAAAATGACAAACTAGGAAAATGAGATAAACAAAAAGGTCAAAGAAACTATAGAAGAAAAACAACCAATGATAGACAAGATGTAAGATTTATATACATCGGTTTGGATAGTGGATTGATTAATGAAAAATTTTAACACAAACCAATGAAAGTAATTTTTCAATAAATAAAAAAAGACCAAGATTAATTTTTGAGAACTAACTTAATGAAAAGACCAAGATCAATTTTTGCTAGGTTTTTGCATTGACCAAAAAAGAAAACTTAGTAAAACTTTTCAACACAAGTTGGCGAAGAATAAAAACACATGAAAAAACCATCTTTCATTTTACAAAGGCCAAATTTCATAAGAAAAAAGAAACAAAATAGAGAGAAAAAAGAGTCGAGGACAAAACAAAGTGGCTATAAAAGAGAGAAACGAGAAGTAGATTTGTGCATAATAGGTTTGTTGCAAGTATAATGAAAAGAAAGAGGGGGAATAGATCAACAAAAGGGAAAGTACAACAATAGGAGTAGAACAAGAAAAAGAAATAAAACTTCTTGTTGTTTCTTTGGCCAAGAAAACATGTTGTGAAAACATATAAAAGATCTTTTTTTTGTGTTTTTTGTAATTATGTTGTGTTTTTTGTATTTGAAAACTAAAAGCCAAAGCTATTTATTCCAAACAAGTTTTTATCTTTATTTTTTTCACAACCAAAACAAAAAAACCATAAAAATAAATAGAACCAAACACTCCTAAAGGCTTGTTTAGTCTTATTTATTTGTAGCTTTCTATTTTATTTTTTGTTTATATTTCTTTCCAACAAAAATAAAATTATGTTGGTTGTTAATGTTAATGTAATTATATTCTTATTAATGATAATAATGAAATATTATATAAAAATTAAGATAAATTAAATTTATAAATTAGTTAAGTAAATAAACTTATTTTAATCTCTTATATAATATTTACTAATATATATTTCATTAAAATAAATAATTTAATAAGGAAAATTTTATTTTTAATTAAAATTTATTTTAATATATATTTTATTTTTAAAATTAATTTTGTTTCATATATATGTCTTTTAAGATGTTTTAAATTTAAAGGATATTTATAATTATTAAATTTCAAAGTATTTTATTTTTCAGAAAATAAAATTAAAATCAATCATAAAATTAAAATAAATTAACTAAATAAATTATATTTATCATAATTTTTATTAGTAGTTAACATTGAAAAATCAAATAATATATTTTTAGTTGATGACAAATCATTTTATAACAAAAAATGAAATAGAAAACAAAACTAGTTTACATAAATTAATTATAAATATTATAAATTAAAAACTTAAATAAACAAATTTTTTACTGAATTTTACTTGTTTATGAAAATAAGTTTTAGGATTACCCCAAAATTAAATTATTGACAAAAGGTGGATGGATAAAACTAAACAAAACATAAGGCTGGATTGTTCTGTTTTTTTTTTTTAAGGAAAAAAAAAGATAGATGACAATCTCTTTTGACTTTTGAGTGTATCTTTTTCCTTCTATCAGCTTTTGATATTTGAAAAGAAAGAAACAAAAAAAGGTGGCGTTCTTGATCCCAGCTGTTAGGCCAGTCATTAATGCAAAAGATGTGATTCACATAACCACACCGATGTCACAGTGACTATGAGATCTTCAGCCCCACCAGTAACCTTGCCTAACTTTCTACGTAAGCTGACCCTTTTTCCTCTTATCAAGGATGAAACAGTTCTGGACCCATTTCATATCCTACTCTGTTCTTCTCATCAAGAAAGAGACCTAATTTTTTGTTCCTGTGAAATCTGTAACCAAAGTTCGAGAGAGTTTCTCACATGACATGGATGAACTCCACCGTCTCTTGTTCCCTACTAATTCTAATACCTACTCCTTCACCTGCTTCCAAAATGTTAACCATAAATGATTGCTCCTGCAATAAACATGAATTTGGCAGGAGTACATTATAACATTTACATGTGCCTGAATGTGCAATTCAGGCAAGGTAACAGAGTGTGTCGTATCCCCAACGGAATCGACCAAGACTTCCTTAGTTGTGACAATGAGAGAAACATGGTACAGGAGACAGTTATAGGCACTAGCGAGTGGTACAGGGTCGCTACAATTCATGTAAGTACTGGAAATGGATCTGTGATTCGACATCTGCCATGGATTCATAATTAGACATACAGTATCACTTGAGGGTAATGTATGGACAATCTGAAAAGACAAATATTAAGGTTTTTATCATTATGACTTGTTTGATGGTTCAGCTTAGGATGTCCTACAACTTTTTCAACTTTATGAAGGAATCGATTACTCCTGCATTTCTCTCATTGTATCCAAATAAAAGATAAAAGACAAAAGCACCTAATAATGCAAAGTGGTCAATGTCAGAGTACTGTCTTTGATTACTATGATTATCACGTAATTATCTGATTCAATGAACAATTTTTTTGTTAGTTTCCACCCCAATTTCATGATTGGTCTATCATACCTTATAATACCAAAAGCAACCTTCAACACCTCAATCTAATGCAAGAACCAGAAGCAGAACTCTCCTACTGTTTCATTAGCTTCATCTCTGCTGTTCAAAGTTATCCTTCCTAGCACCGGGAAGCTTGAAAATTGTTGTAACATCTTATAAAAGTTTACATGGTTGTGAAGGAAAGAGATAAAATGATCATAAAGTGAAAAATTAAGCTTAACTTGTGAAACTTAAACAAGAATCTGTGCTTAAATTAAGTGTTTTTATTTGCATACCTTGATGTTGCGTATGTAGTTTTCAGCAGGCCCTGATTGTTGAAACTTGAAGATCTTCTGCCCCCACCAGATTATGTCTTGACCTGAGCAAAAGAATCAATTCAGTGTATTATTGAAGCCACACATGACAGATTAACTGCATTCTGAGAAATGTGTTTAGAGGTTGCTGACAAATCAAGCTAATTTCGTTCTCCCGACATCTTGAAAGGGCCACTGTTCACTGCTCTGACTGGTGCTTTCAGTTGAGTCATCCTATCCAAAAATGTCTCTTTTGTGTTGGATCCCAGACAGAGATAGTGGGTGTTTGGTTGCTGATGAGCAAAAGTTAAGAGCTTCATTACAAGTGGATACAGCTATTCTGTCATGTTGTTGATGAATTTTACTTGCTTTTTGTTCCGATTCATTTGCCTTTCTATCAATATCAAGGTTCTGAACTTGACTCTGGTAGCGTCAGGTTTGACTCGTGCGGCCTTGCACTATAGATTCTATACAACTAGAAATTCCTAGAACCTGATACTGGTGTTTAGCCTTTGCTCATTAGAAGCTAAACTAAATTTGCTTTTCCATGTCCGAAAACTAAAGTTTACTTGCAGGTCTCTGAAGGATTATCAACTCCGTGGTCAGCCAACTTTCTACTCATAAATTTATATCAGCATGAGATTTTAAACGCAGTCCAATCAAGAGAAACACTGGAACCAGTTCCTTCAATGTGTGTGTACAAATTGCGGTTTGGCATACATATTTGATTTCGTATCTTGTTTTGTAACAATTTCCGAGCTTCTGTAACTATGTTATCAGATAAACTCTGAGCATGGATTAGTACGAATAACAGAAGAGAGGATTAGTGATAACTCCAAAAACTTAAGCAGGTTCTTTCAAGTCATGGCTTCAAAATTCAGAATACGACAATGAACTTTGAGTTCTCTTCTGATGTATCAGGACTTTATTCGATGTTCAACTTAATGAGAAATTAACATTTTGCCTTGCTCGGGTACATAACTCAGTGAAACTTCTCCTCGGTGAATACATATTATTCTCTGTTGTCTGAATGATTAGAATGCAGTTGAGACATGAAATGAATAAATACTTACACTCCTTGACAAGTTCAGTTTTTTGAAGGTTTTCCAATCTGGAAAACGAACCAAAATCATTGACCAAACATTGTTGGCTGTGTTGTTAATTGATCTTACAGTTCATAACTCATCATCATACATACGCAGCAGGAAACAGATATTCATGAGCACTCCAAACTTTTCATGCCACTATATATGTAAACTTGTCTTCTTTCTTTTTTTTTTTTTCAATCTTATCATCATGATCCCTTTCGTTTGGTTGAAGGAATCGAATAACCCCAAAATTTATACTGCAAACTCATCAAACAACTTGGCACTAGAATATTGTAACCCCAACTGCCTCGTAAAGGGCATCATCAAATATTAATCGTCATCATCATCCATATCTACGGCTTGAACCTTTGCCTGCAAGATTGGCAAGTGATCTCCATGCATGTAGAATCTATCTGTCTTGTCGCTGTCTCCTTCAATCTCTCAGCTTTCTCCGCTTCCTCTCTAGCTCTTTGCCACATATTCCTCGCTCTCGCAAACTCAGACTGCGCCATTTCCATCTCTCTCCTTGTCAGCTCTCTCACTCTCTCAGCATAAGCTTTTTCTATGGCTGCCAATCGAATTTGCTCCGCTGCCTGCCATTTCAACGCCTCGACGGAGCTTGTATCCTGCTTCATATCACTTAACCCACATACGGGACCTGATAAAACGCAGTTAGATGGTGACTGGATTGGCTTGAGACTGATAGATAACTGCAGGTCTACAGATGGTGTGCCTCCGTATTGCTCAGCCATCATCGACCGACACCAGAAAGAAGAATCCGGTGGAAGAGACGACATATGTGAAGATGATGAAGAAGGGGAAGAAGACGTTAAGTGATACTGAGAAGGAAGTAACTGTAACTCCTTGTGATCTTCCTCTTCCATTAGAGAGAAAACTGGAAGGGTTTTTAAAATCAAGACTCAATGGAGCTAAGGTGGTGACAGCGAGTGAGTGCTACGTATATATAAAGCTCCAATAAGACCAAATTACAATAAAACCCAACCTCGCCATGCAAAATGACATAACCACCTTAGCCACATCGAAATAACTTCGACTGTCGTTCGCTCTAGTATCGATTTAAAGGTAAATATAAGGAATAAGTTAAGGGTGTTTTAGTCAAACAATGGAGTGGTTGGAGAGAATCCCGTTGTAGAAAGAGCCAAAAGCAAGGAAAGAGATAACGGACTGTGTTATTGGGGTGCAAGTAGAGCTTTTCTGTGTTGTATTGAAGCGTCGGAGTCTCTTTTCACTTATATGTGAACAGTTTTATGCTTTTGAATATTTTAATGTATAATTTAAAAAAATGGATAAGTGTTAAAATTACTACCAAATTAAAATTTTATGTTCCATTATAAGTCGTATGAATCGATATACTAAAATTTCCTTAGGCAACATATTATTGTTTAATATCATTCATATTTTAACACATATGACTATTTTATATTTTATGAAATTCAAACTCAATTAATTAGCACTAATAGACTATTAATCTTTCATTAAAAAAATAATTAAGAGCTTTTAAGAGTTTTGGATTCTTGTCTTCTTGATTCATTGACTTAATATTTGCACGTAATTAGGCATATTCTAACTCTCTTTTATTTTGTAAGTTTATGTTTACAAAATAAATGTTGATATTATCAAATAACCCCACAATTTGAGTTTTTCTTACATTTTTACTTTTTTAGCGTTTTAAAAAACTGGACCAAAAATTAAACTAGTAAAATAATACTTTTAAGACTTAAAAGGTTCAATCGATATTACGTATTATTAAATCGACTAAAAGTTAAATAAAATTAAAAATTTTGAAATAATGATTGGATGAGTTTGTTTTTATCTATTAAATAATTTGAAATTTAATTGAAAAAGAAGATTATTAGATAAAAATTAATTGGTTTATAAAAACTTAATAATTTATAAAAATAAATTGATCGATTTTTAACAACAAGAGTTATTATAATAAATCGAATAAAAAAATTAAAATGTAAATCAAAAGTTTAACTGTTTGAAAATTTTTAAGGTTAAATCGTTCAAACTGATTGAGTTTTTTAATCATTTATTCTTTTATTCCATATGTTTAGTCCATAAAAAAAATATAATCTATTTTTTTATAGTACAATTTTCATATTTTATAAATTTTGAAATTAGATAAAAATTTAGATTTTTGATGCAACTTTCATATCAAATCACTTACTCGCAACCCCATTATGAGACCAAAATGTTTTTAATTTATTTTTTTCTTATAAATGAGTGTATATATAAAAGTGAGAGAGGGGGTGTAATAATTATAATCACACGTGCCTCTAGGTGTAAAAGGGACGAGGTACGGTTGTTAAATTAGAGAAAAGGAATGGACTTTTTATGTGGTCTTAGAATAGAAATTGAGAAATTTAGGTTACAGATTAGTTGGGAAGGGGTTCTCTTCATTTAAGGAGGTTATAGGTTCGAATTATTCTTATATATGTAGCCATTTAAAATTTGAAGTCAGAGTTTTGTCTCTCATAAGAAATCTATCAGGTTCGAACGAGAATTAGTCTGAAAATGAATAACTTAAAGGTACTTTTCTATAGTTGAGATCTTTATAAGATACCTCGTGAAAAAAAAGAAAAAAAATGGAGATTTGATGTATGTAACGTATTTAGCTTTATAAGTGGTAGGGCTGAGCAAGCCACGCTCTGGGCAGGATTGGCACGTGGGATGCCCAGTCTACTGTGGCTGACCATCATTGTGCGTACTACTCTCTCTTCCCCTCCCCCCACGAATCCCTATTACCATATCTCTGCGCATATCATGTCTCCTCAGTCCTCACCCGCTTTTGTTTTTCTATACATTGCCCACAATTCCCTTTTCAACAAAAGGGCATGCTTGCTGCCTCCACCTTGCTTTGAGTTTCATATTCCCAAGTGTCTTAGAATGAACTTAAAGAGTTCGGTTTATGTAATTAATGTTCTAAAAAGAGCTTAGTAGTTAAATAGGAATGAGTATAATGAGCGATATAGCTAGGGTGATGAGGAATCTGTCTACACAAGGACTTTATGCATGTGCAGAGCTTGATTTCGTTTGGTTACAGTGGACAAGTTGCATGCACAAAAGCTTGTTGTTTGAGACAGGGAAAAGGGAAACCCATTTGTTTATATGGTAACTTTTAGTTATCCTTATTTTTTGTTCTTATCATTGTATGGCTTAGTTTGCATGTAGTTGTTGAGAAATTCTTTTGACTATTTTTTTTTTAATCTTGTTAAGAGTAAAGAGTAATGATGAATTTTATAAAAATCAGACAAGAAATCAACCCAATAAGTTAAGAGATTTAGGAGGTGTTTGGTTTGAGGGTTTGAGAATGAAGGAAAGAAATAATTGTAAAAAATAGTGTTTGCTTTGGAGTTTTCAATTCCAAGGGAATGTGTTTATTCTATTAAATTTGGGAATCTACTAAACCCACCAAAAAGATGGGTATTGAGTTTTCATTTCAATTTAAGTTTTTATCACGTTTATTTTTTTACTCTTTTATCTCCAACCTTTGCCCTACCATCCTCTTTACTTCTTTATCACCTCTTAATTCCTTACGATCTCCTTACTTCCTTATTCTCATCTAATGCTCGAAAATTGCGATAAAATTCCTTGATCATAATTTTCATTCCCACTGATAAAAATTGTTTTTTTTTACAAACATATAGAGATAACCCCAATAAACATATGAAGAGCAAATTATTTTCATTTTTATTGAGCGTAAAAATGATCATTAATACAACAAATCAAACAACATTACTAGCATTAATATAGAAACCCAAATTACAAACCAAATATCATTTTTTTATTTTTCATACTCACTCTCATCCCCTTTTACTATTATACTCATATTCATAATCAGCCTCGTGCTTAAACCAAACGCCTCTTTAAAGTTTAAAAGGTTCAACCAGTATTAGATCGCTATAAAATTGGCTAAATATTGGATAAAATTAAAAATATTGAAATATAATTACAAAATAGTTTTTTTTTATTAGAAGAAACCTCGTAGGCGAGCCAAGCAGGCACACCTCTCTAAGGGCCTAACTGGCGCATCACCCAACAGGGGAGCCAACCGGGCATACCTCATCATTGAGGGCCCAACTAGTTCTCCATCTACAGGTAAAACCCCGGCTACCACAAAATAATTTTTACTCATAGCAAAGTTATTAAATTGAAATTTAATTAAAAAATTATTAAATAAAAATTAATTGATAAAAACTATTTTTTATCTTGATAACAATAAAGAGTAATGACGAATATTTTAAAGATCGGACAAGACATTAAACCTGTAAGTCCAAAGATTTAATTAATTAAACTGTCATAAAATTAGTTAAAGATTGGATAAAATTAAAAATATTAAAATATAATAAAAAATTGTTTTTACTCGTTGCAAAGTTTGAAGTTTAATTTAAAAACTATTACATAAAAATAAGTTAATTTATGAAACTAGAAAGTAATGAATAAATTGTTGAAATGATTGACTCGTGTAACGATGGAGGTTTCTTTAGCTTGTAACCTATAACAGTGGAGAGGGGGATTTGAACTCTTGCCCTTTCGGACCAGAACCTTAATCTGCCGGATTAGACTAACTCGGCCATCTCGACTTAGACAGAAGTTGATTGTTTATATTACTCAAAATCAGATAAACACACGGGTGCTCTCAGTTGTGGTAACAGTTAGCATTAAGTTTATGTGAGAGTTCAATAACCCAACAAAACATAGAGTCTGGATGATAAAGTGAAGTATGGGTGAAAATACTTAAAAAATATTAGGTCACACCCTTTGAAGCATTTGTTTAGCAACCCAATTGGATGGTGTTGGGCGTCGGTCACTAGAAGCAATGATTCACATATCATGGACTACAACTAAGCACCTTGGCAGTGTCGTTCTTTTGGGGTCCTCTTATCTTACACAGGCAAACGCAATAGGCCAGAAGCTGCCTTTCCTTCTTTAAAGTAGCAAATTCGAGCACTAAAAGCGCTCCCTACTACGCTACTGCGGTGCTGCTTCTACACTCATGACTCGTCTCCCAAACACCAATCTTCATTAGATTAGACCATTGCTTTTGGTTGTGTTAATAATGAGATCATACAAGTGGTTTGTACGGTCACTCAAAGGACTAACCACCACCACCTCCGTCACTCAAAGCTGCTCAGTGGAGAAGCCCACGGG
Organism: Erythroxylum cataractarum; assembly: GCA_024703695.1. Taxonomy (NCBI): domain Eukaryota; kingdom Viridiplantae; phylum Streptophyta; class Magnoliopsida; order Malpighiales; family Erythroxylaceae; genus Erythroxylum; species Erythroxylum cataractarum. The sequence goes on along the minus strand of JANJEY010000006.1, from coordinate 72,454,878 downwards.
TGGTCCTGGTCCCACTTGTACTTGGTTTCCTATGACCTGGAAGCCTATTATTTGATTAGGTCCATGACTGGACCCATTTGATGACAAGCCTACTGGGAAGTTTGGTCCAACCCTCTGTTCGCTCCTTCACCATCTTCCAACCAACGCAGATTAGTTTTCCCGCCAACTGTGTTCCATGCACTCTCGGGACCGCGTCCTCCTCTCCACAACTTGAGTATCGGGTGCCGGTTTCCCAGTATGAACTTGTTTTGGTTAGGATAAGTCGTATCATTCGTAGTAAGTGTGATTACTGAAAGCTAAGTACAGACTTTCGTTTTTTGTTTGGCTTTTCTCCATCAACTAAACAATCTCGAGCACACTTGGATCGTGGTTATCTTCATGGTTGTTGTGAAGTTTTATGTATTTCATTCCTTTTCTGGTTTATTTGCTTAGGTACAGACTATAATGGGTTTCCAAGAAGTTGTGCAGATGACCAGCTTTCCTGGGTAAAAGCTTGTGTGCTGTAATTGTATGCTTTCGTTGCCCTTATTCTGTGTTCTGCTGTCTGGTTATGCACTAAACTTCATTTCAGTCTCTGGAAATAAAAACATTTCCATGTCAGTATTTGCTGCTTAAGTCCCTATATACGGGGTTAAATGTCGTCTCCATTCAAAATATCTTATGTCTTATTTCGCAGTCAATTCCTACAGTAGCTAAGTTTAACTACAGTCGTTATGGATGAATAGACATTGAAAAAGACTAAAGATAATGTTTTAAACTCTCACACTATGTTCATCTTCTACCTTAATTTTTGAAGTTTAAGTCTCTACTACTTTTGGTAAGTCAAATAAATCTGTTGATAGGAAAATAAAGGCATAGACTTGAAAATATCAGTTTTCATGCTAAGTCAAAGCGGAAGATAGTGTTAGAATTTACAATAGGCCTATGGGCCTATACGAGAAGGAAAGTTAATAACATATAAGTTTAAGTGAGGTTCCATCTTAAAATTAATTGGTGATAGGTGAAGTAGTCCACTAAACTTATATGTTAGTCTTCTTTTATCTTTTTTTCTAATGTGGGACAAACTCCCACTTTATATTTTAACAGATAACATCAAATCAAATCAAAATACCAACACATGAATGTGCATGAATAACTTTATTTACGCGAGAGATTTTATGTTCGTGATTTTTTATTTATATATATTTTAAAGATGTTCCCTTGCAATGAGTGTGCGAACATAATTATTGAGGTCTGATGATAAGCTTCACCTTGGAGGAAACCTTTTCATCCATGCGATGTATCTATCCTTCTTGATCATTAGCCCATTTCCCATGTCTTCTCTTTTTCCAGGAAGATGAATAGAAACTTCCAAGCTACTGTGCAGTGGTCATTGCCGAGGAGAGGACGGAGGACCACTACCTTGATAGCTTCTCTACAGGTTAGGAAGGACCACTGTAATGGAAAACACGTTGGTATTTTCTGTAGACGACTCATAATTCTGATTCTTTGACTAGTCCTTATGATTGTTGCACTTTGGCCAGTACATTGATTCCTGGGTGATTACTGACAACACGATAATGTCAGAGTCGCCTTTATATTACATGATTTGACGTCTAGATGTACCTTTTGCTATTCCAATTAGGTGTGTGTGTGTGCCTTAAGTTATTTACTTTGTGGGGAAAGGCCTTAAACGTGTCATGATACACCGTCTTACAAGCTGCTGTCTATGGCCAGCGTCAAAGTAATCTCCGTTAGTCCATTTAACACGTATACGTTGCCGCTCTCTCTCTCTTAGGTTTTGCCCCCTCTCTCTCTCTCTCCGAGTGTAAGTGTTAGTCTTACCGTTCATGTGTAAAGTGAGGTCTAGGTATTATTTTTACGCTGGTCTCTCCTAAATTTTCGTTTCAGCTTCATAAATTCAGAGTTGCAAAGGCTCTCTATTCGAGAGAAAGACGACAGCGAGTTCGTTGTTTCTCCAGAGGATGTTCAGACGGAAGACTTTGCTGCGGTTCTTAGGGACGC
>JANJEY010000006.1:72439589-72452590 GCA_024703695.1 Erythroxylum cataractarum | reverse complement strand
GTACGGGGTAAGTCTGTTGGCTTGGGTTAGTTTTTTTGCCTTCCCTGCCTTTGTCTGTTTTTTGCGCTAATGTTGATTTTATTTTAAAAAAAACACTTATACATTAGAATACAAATAATCTAAATGCAAAAGAAATCAAAATATCTCCTACTATTTTTTTCCTTGAAAAGTCTGTTTTTTATAATTTTCTAAGCTTTTAATTTTCAAATCGATGGTGTATATTTTCAGGAAAAAAAAGAAACTTAAGAAACTCAAAATTTTACAAGGAAAACATATATCAATGTGTTCTTATTAAACAAGTTATCAATTATCACAAAAAACAAGACATTCATACCCATTAATTACGGAATGCCACACTAATTAATACTAAAATATGAAAAATTCTTATATTCTCTCACTTGGTCCATACATTTAACTTGGTATCAAATACTAACTTATCTAAATATAATATATAAATCATCGTGATAGCTTTTCTAGTAGTTAAGTATTATCTTCCATGTATTACGATATACTATATTTTGTATTAACCCAAATGTGGTAATATTATTTAATGAATAAACCTTGTGTTTAGTTTAGGTCCAAAATAATCAATTTTCCAAAATTTAATAATGTGAACCATAATATGGGAAAATATTATAAGAGTTTCATGAAAATAACATTGTCTATGTGTTGAAAAATATATAATGAAACTCAATCTCATTCTAACAATATGATCCTTGAACTTCATTAATGGCATGTCTTTTGTTAAAGAATCAACTATTATCAATGTAGCACTAACGTGTTCAATTCCCACTTTCTTTTCCTTAACACATTTCCTTATAGATAAAAACTTAATATTGATGTACTTACTTCGACTACCACTCTTATTGTTTTTAGCTATAAAATAGTAGTTGAATTATCACATATATTCTCAATGATTTAGAAATGGAATCCACGAATCCAAGACCATATATGAAACTCCTTAGCCATACACCATGTGATGTAGTTTTAAAATAAGAAACAAACTCAGCCTTTTCGGTGGAAGTAGCAGTCAAACATTGCTTGACACTCCTCTAAGATATGACTCCATGAGCAAACATAAAGATATAACTTGATGTTGATTTTCGTGAACCAACACACCCAATAAAATCTGAATTTAAGTACCTTATTACCTCCAGGTTGTTAGTTCGTTTGACATAAACATGTAATCTTTAGTCCCTTGAAGGTACCCTAATACTTTCTTTGCATCTCTTTAGTGATCTAATCCTGGGTCACTCTAATATTTGCCTAGCATTCCAATAACAAAGGCAATGTCAAAACTTTTATGAACTTGAGTATATATCAGCCTTCCGACTATAGAAGCATATGGAATGTTTTTTATGTGCCGCCTTTCAAAATGATTTTTTAGGCATTAGTCCAAATTTAACCTATCATCTTTCATAATGGGAGCTACACTTAGTGAACAATCTTTCATCTGAAACCTCTTTAAAACTTTATTGATATAGGTTTCTTGTGACAAACCCAAAATATCCCAGAATCTGTATTGATTGATCTCAATGTTAGTGACATAAGAAGTATTACCCATATCTTTCATTTCAAGATTGTTAGAGAGAATTATTTCAGGTCATATAACAAACCCCTATCATTGGTTGCAAGTTGATCCATAATAGTTTCTTCAAAACTAAAAGATGAGATAATATCCTGTAATTTCAAATACTACTGGCGAGATGCTTGTTTTAATCCGTATATAGATCTTTTAAGCTTGCAAACTAAATGCTCACCATTTTTAGAGGATAATCTTTCTGATTGTTTCATGTAAATCTCTTCCTCTAGGTCACCATTTACGATAGTGGTTTTCACATTCATTTGATGCTATTCTATGTCAAAAGGAGCAGCCAATGCCAAAATTATACGAAGTGAATCTTTTCTATACAAGGAGAAAATATATCTGTGTAATCAATTCCTTCATTTTGAGTGAATTCTTTAGTAATGAGTCTTGCCTTGTATCTCCCCATGTTGCCTACTGAGTCTTTCTTTGTTTTAAATACCCATTTGCAGTCTATTGGGTTTTCTCCTTTAAACAATTCAACAAGATCCCAAAATTTGTTATTCTTCGTAGAATTGATTTCTTTCTTCATGACATTGTACCATATATTTGATTCTTTGCAATTCACGACTTGTGAAAAGGTTTTAAGTTCATCCTCAACATCTATACTATTGTTAGATTCTTATAGATATACAACATAATCACTAGTAATAGCTTATTTCATTGTTCTAGTAGATATCCTTAATGTTGCACCAATATCATCATGTAAAGTTTGTTGTTCAACTAGTTGCTAAATGCTTTTAAGAAATTCCTAAATAACTGGATCAACTAAATTATAAACAACTTGTGGAATTTTTTATTGACATTTATGTTGAATGTAGGTTGTTAAATTTCAACAGTTAGTTGTATAATGTCTATTTAAACCTGAGAAGCATTTTGAATGACAATCACCTTACTATTTGAGGTGAAAGGTTGAGTATCTATATGATCATTATCAGAAACTATCTCTTGAAATTAATCCCTTCCTCAAATTACGTCATTCTAAAAAAATTTTGCATTTCTTGATTTCACAATTCTAGTATGAGATGATGGACAATAAAACCTATATCCTTTAAATCTTTCGACATATCCAATGAAATACCTACTTATGGTCCTTAGGTACAATGTTTTCTCTTATAGATTATAAATTCTTATTTCAGACGAACATACCCAAACATGTCTATGTCGCAAACCCAGTTTCAAACCTTTAAATAACTCATGGTGTCTTTAAAATATCCTAGGTTAGTATCCAGTTTAATATAAAAACTATCATATTAAAAGCTTCAGTCCACAAGGACTTAGGAAGTTTAGAGTTACTCAACATGTTCCATACCATGTCCAATAATGTTCGTATTCTTCTTTCTACCACACCATTATGGTTCGGAGATCCATATATAGTGTATTAGACTATTATCCCATTTTATTGAAGATACCTCACAAATGGATCAGGTGCTTATGCACCTTTAATATATGTACTATAATATTCTCTAGCTTTATCGTATCTCACGATCTTAATTTGCTTACCGCATTGTTTCTCTACTTTATTCTTATTATGAAGCAAATAGAGATACATACATTATAAGTAATAATTTATAAATAATATGAAGTGTTTCTGACCATACAAGTCCATATCTAGACTACAAATATCCGTATGTAAGAATCTATAATATGTCTAAACTTCTCTTGGCACTTTTTTTTTGATTTGTTGGTCTGCTTTCCCTTTATGCAGTCTTTACAAGTTTCAAAATTAGTAAAATCCAAAGTACTAAGTACTCCTTCATTCGCCATTCTTTTAATCCTTTCTATGTTGATATGTCCTAATCTTCAGTGCCACAATATAGAGAAAATTTCATTCATAACACAATGTTTTGTTCCAACATAAAAATGTGTTGCATTGTAACTTGTATTATCATGTAAATTAAAATGGAAAAGACCATCAAATAATGTTTTGTTCCAACATAAACATGTGTTGCATTGTAACTTGTATTATCATGTAAATTAAAATGGAAAAGACCATCAAATAATGTGTCATTCCTAAAAAATTCAGATTTACAGTTTAACTTAAAAGATTTATCTAAAAAATGAACGAATATCCAAATGGTATAAATCTTGAAACTGAAATCAATTTCCTCGAAAATTTGGGAATGTAAAATGTCTTTTTCTAATTTTAAAATAAAACCAATGCATAAAATTAAATTGTAATCTCCAACAACCTCCACAGTTGAACTTATCTTGTTTTTGGATAAGATATACTGCTCACTTCCCACTGGCTTCCTTGAGTTTTGCAAATCCTGCAACTCATTTGTAATATATATTGTATAACCAGAATCAATCCACTATGTATCATGACAAACTTCAGCTATCTTAGGTTCAAAGCAAACTAGTGAGATTAGATTACCTTTCTTTCCAAACCATTTCTTAAGTTTGATGCAATCCTTCTTCATGTGTCTTTTTTTCTTGTAAAAGAAGCACTTGAATTCCTTCTTAATGTCAGCTTGTCCAGGTATTTTACCTTTCCCCCTTTTTTTTCTTTTCCCCTTATATTAGCTTAATTTTTCTTCTTTCTTTGGACAACGAGATGTGCACTCTACGAACTTTGTCTCTGTTCCATGGACAATCTCCCTTCTTATTGAACACACTTGATCATTAATTCATTTATTGACCACTTATTCTTATATGTATTATAAGAGAATTTAAAGGGTCTGTATGGTAATCAGACATATTAACCTTGAGGATTTTTAACCAAGTTGCAATGTCCCTCATCTTTATGATGTGTTGACATATACCTCGAACACTGGTGAGCCTTGTAGGTGAAAAATTCAAAATTAAGGTGCATGCAAGTGCTTTGTCTGAAGTTTTGAATTATTCATCAATAGCCTTTATTAGAACACAAACATTGTCATGTTGTTGTACATAACCATGAATGCCTACAAAAATGTTGGTTTTTATGAACATCACACATAAGAGATTGGATAAATATATAATTTTATATAATTATGGATGTTGTGGCTAAGCCCTAATAATTAATTATTAAAACATTTTTTTCAAAAATTCTATTCACTGTGCAAAATATAGACATAGTGATAATATGTTTTATGTTGAACGTTTATACAAATATAATTTCAATGTATAATAGATAAGAATATCATGTTCAATTTAGTTAGTAGAAGCTCACCATGCACCCCATGTGGGTGAGGGTTTAAGCCTTTGCATCTACATTAGAATTTTGTTTTTAATCAGTGACAACACATTGTAATGCTAGTGAAAATAAAATAACTAGACCTATTATTATAGTAGTGGTGAATCTAGGTCAATCTCATAGAGAATGTATATAAAGTTGTTGAAATGATATTAATCAGTATTTAGGTTTGCCTCGGGGAGGGGGGTGGGTTTGAATTTTAAAATAAGAAAAATAAGAGAATGTGTATAAAGTTGTTGAAATGATATTAATCGGTGTTTAGGTTTGCCGCCGAGGAGGGGTGGGTTTGAATTTTAAAATAAGGTAAACTAACCTAATGAAAAAAATTAAAGAAAACATGCGAAAAATGATAAAAGTGGAGAATTCGGTAGGGACTTAGTTCTTTGGTTCAATCTTGGCCTACACCCTATTTAAACATATTTCATTGATTTGTTGTTTTCTAACCTCTTCTAAGAACTATTAATCGTGAGTTAATAATTAACTTGAGTTTTCCCTTAGGTTTTTTTTTAATCAAGATATGATTATTAATTAAACCTAATCACTAAATAACCTAGGATATGATCTCTAGATTTAATTAGGCAGTAGCATTATGAATTAGAAATATCGATTAATCAAGGCAATAATCATATACAACGCGTCATTTAACCTAAATCATGTTATCCCTAATGATTATGAATCATTAATCATTACATATGAATTTCAAAATAACAATTATGAATTATATCAAAATTCTAGCAATGAGTTTGCAAATAAATGATTCAATGAATGCGTTAAAATCATCTTTTCATAATACCTAATAAGTTCATACATAAATAATCGAACAATAACAAAAATCTAATTATCCATACATAAAACCCAAATTAATTAATATAGGATACGACAATCAATTTCTAATGAGAGAAAAGAAACAAAAAAATAATGAAATACACTTAATATGGGTCGTCGAAGTTGATGTCATCTCCAAAAAAATGCTTCAGCCCCATTGAAATACCTCAACTGAAGCCCCCTAGCAGTGCCTCCCTCTTTCTGCGCTCACTGTTCTATCTTGCAAGCTCTTGGTACCGTTCTTAATGTGATAAATTAATTCTTGGTCCAAGCTACTATTCATGCCCCTTCTTTAAAAACCTATGTTCCTCCTTTTAACATGAATGACAACGTTTGTGTCAAATGCAAATGCTGAAACGCATACATGGTCTACATTATGCAGGACATTTACGTTAGTTTGTGTTTTATCTCTTGGTTACTCCTCCTACACTACATTTTGGTGTGCTTCCCATCTGTTGAGTTGCTGGTTATGTGTCTACATTTCATTCCCTTAGCTGTGTTATTTTCTTCTAACGTGGACTTCTCCTGCATGTTGCCCTACCAATTAATCCAAATGTTTTCCATTAAATTTGAACTCACATTCTTGCATAGGACATACATAGCCGTGACCAACTGTAAATCTTCTTTGTATTATTTTTCTTCTTGTCTTTTAATTTTCTCCTTCTTGCTCCATAAAGACAAGTGAAAATAAATCTTTGAAAAATGGCCCCAAATATTGTGCTTTTGACTTACTTTAACTTCTTTGCTTCTGAATTATACCTAAAATCACATATAAGTCAAAGTGAGTATCTTAGGCAATTTAATGTCATTAATTGCTAAGTGTTATGAAATAATTAAATAATCAATTAAACACATTTCAATTTCTCTCACACTTAGCTTCTAACCGTCCTCGGGCAAAATATTAAAGCTTTTGACCGTCCTCGGGTAAAACATTAAAATTAAGCTTAAAGACCCAAAAACATTTCCTTAATTCCCATATGTTCCAAGAATACATAATCATAAACAAAGATGAATGACTTTCAAAAATCATAATAAGAAGTCAACATTCCAAGCTTTTACTTATGATCAATCAACGTTCATCATCTTTAAAAACTGAGCAATTTAATGGTAAATTCGAAGAATGTGTTTAACTAAAATATATCTATAGGCAGACTCACACCATTCATGATCTTGTCATTCTATAACTTTGTATATCATTTCATTTCTCCACCGCTAATGTTCGCATGCCAAATCATGAATCAAAGAAACTTTTAGGGTTGTAATGTGGGCAAAGGTGAGGTGAGATGTATTTGGGTCAAGTAGCATGAAAGTCATTAAAGCTAGTGAGACAAATGCAACACTCAATATGACATCAAGTGCACAAGTTCACACTCATACATAACTAGGTACCGTCAATTATGATGAATGCAACACTTATATTTCACAACTCATTTAAGCTCTCTTACACAAATCACATAAAGCATATATCAATCCGAAGGAATCACTCATACAATTTATGCCAACAAATGCATTGAAACCACAAGAATGAACTTTCCAAGCCAACATCCACCTCATATTCAACATCCTCAAATAATCGATTCATTACAACTCTAAGAAAATGTATTAATTATGAATAATTGTGCAAACTCATATGCATTTTCTCCTTGATAAATTTATTTAAACAATTTTTTTCATTTTCTTTCTTTCATTCTTTTTCATTTTCTTTTCTTTCCTTTTCTTGTGCTTTTCTCTTTTCTTTTTCTCTTTTCTTTTTTTAACATTAAAAGAAACTACATTAACATAGGAATTTTAATGATAAGACATAACAAAACATCCCAACATTAACCAATCCATACATATGTACACTCCCACACTTACACTTTTGTACATCCACAAACTCACCACTCATAAATGCTCCACCAGCTTTATGACTTGGGTAAGACATTTGGTTAAGTTTAAAAGCATTAAATGTGGTTTATACAAAAGAAAAATATCAATGGGACTTATCAAAAAGGAAAATCATAAAATTGGTAGGCTATTTGGCTAATGTAGTTTGGAAAAACAAAGATTTCCTAATCATATCCATGTTAATGCATGTGATAAAAATGTGGTCCCGAATAGAAATTGAAGGCAAGATCAGGATGTACATGTTATGAAGGTCACATATTAGCAAAAGACAATGAGATTGATATGAATGTGTCAGTCAAATAAAGTTCAAAATCTCACCGACTTTTTTTGTCACTAGTCATTACTCTTCTAAAGATAATGCACATCGATCAATTATAAGAGTAAAAGTATATGTTAAAGTTGCTACGAAATTCTCTAGTCAATTCATACTCTAATCATGACTATATAGTCCTAGAAGCAATAGAAAATGAGAAATTGTTTGTTTTGTTTGTTTTATTCTTTCTCACATTTTGATTGAAAACTTAAAATAAGCAAGAAACAAACTAACAAAGAACACATATGCATAAAAAAAAAGAAATGAAAAAATGTAAGAAAAAGAAATCTACTTCCTTTGGATTGCCTCCTAAGAAACACCTTGGTTTAGGGCCGTTGGCTCGACTACATACTTTCCTCATGTGAAAAAATTATGATCTTCTGGTACTACAATTAGTGTCACTTCCATGCGGGGTTGTTCCGGATAGGACCATAGGTGATCATCATCCCCATTTAGCATCTTCCCTATCCTCATATTCTCAATCTCGACTAGGTTCATACACTCTGGAAAGATCTCAAATGTCTCTTTGCCTTTTTCTTCCTGATTTAGTTCCTCCAATTAGCTATGTAAAGGTGAAGAGTCATTCTCAACAATAAAATGAAACTAAGTACTTACCTCCGAGCTAAAAGATATGTCTTTTTCTTCTTCCAGATCATCCTTTGCTTTTTCCACACAAACAACTCCTTGAGCAATGCTCTCAAAATTCTCAATCTCCTTATCACTTTGTAAGGTTTCCGCACTAGTGTCCATTGGATATATTTCGGGTTGACATGGCTGCTCCTCTTCCATTTTTGATTTTAGATAGTCGATCCTCACTGCCATCTCACCCATTTGGCTTGTCATGTTTTGGTTTCTAGATGTTATATGCCTCATTTCCTGTTGGAACTATTGCAATTTCTATTGTAGGCTTTGTTGAAATCAGAGATTGTTAGCAACCATAACATTCATCAATTCTTCCAGAGATGTACCTGAGTTTTGATAAGAAACTTCTGGTCCAAATAGGAATTGTTATGTGTCCTACAAACTATCATAGAAGTAATTATGATGGTTATCCAATCCATAACCAAAGTTAGGATGATCAGTCCATCCTTGGTTATAGGATTGAGAATAAGAGTTAAAGAAAAAATTACTTCCATCCATGATTTTTTTAAATCACAAACACGAAACAAAATAAAGAAAGGATCACGAAATAACTGAAAAGAAACCGATTATAAACAAATATATACAAAATACCAATTAAATCACAAACAAAAACTAAAATACCACACTCCCCGACATTGATGCTAAAATTGACAGCCCGTTGTAACGCTAGTCAAAATAAAATGACTAGACCTACTACTATAGTAATGGTAAGTCTAGGTCGATCTCACAGAGAGAAAGTGTAAAATTGTTAAAATGAAATTAATCAGTGTTTAGGTTTGTCAGGGAGGGGGAAGGGAGGGTTTGGATTTTGAAATAAGAAAATAAAAGAAAACTAACATAATGAAAACATGTGAAAAATGATAAAAGTGGAGAATTCCGTATGGACTAGATTCTTTGGTTCAGTCTCAGCCTATACCGTAATTAAACATATTTTATTGATTTATTATTTTCTAACCTCTCCTAGTAACTATTAATTGTGGGTTAATAATTAACATGAGTTTTTTTAGGTTTTATTTAATCAAGATATGATCATTAACTAAACCTAACCATTGAATAATATAGGATACGGTCTCTATATTTAATTAGGAAGTAGTATTACGAATTAGGAAAACCGATTAATCAAGACAACAACTACATACAATACGTCATTTAAACTAGGTCATGTTATTCCTAATGATTACCAATCATTAATGGCTACACATGAATTTCAACATAATAATTACAGATTACATTGAAATTCTAGTAGTGAGTTTGCAAATAAACGATTCAAAGATTATATTAAAATCATATTTTCACAATACCCAGTGGGTTCATATATAAAAAGCAATCGCTGTGCTGATTGGTTAGCCAACTATAGCTCTCGTCTTCCTGTGGGAGTGCAATGGTTCAATCAGGTTATCGAAGGGATGTTGACGTTACTCTTTGTCGATTCGATTGGGGTAGCCCTGCCCCATGTCGCTACTCTGTAGTTCTTTTCTTTAGGTGTTTGCCCCGTTTCTTTGACAAAAAAAAAACGATTCATATACAAATAACTGAACAATAACAAAAATCTGATTATCCATACACAAAACCCAAATCAATTAACATATGATAACACAATCAATTTCTAATGAAAGAAAGAAACAACAAAAATAGTTAAATACACTTAACCCAGGTCGTCAAGGTCGATGATATCTCCGAACCAGCGTCGGAACGTCTAGCCCTTCTTAGGTCTCTCCTAAGAAAATACTTAAGCCCCATTGAAATACCCCAATCGAAGCCCCCTAGTAGCACCTCCCTTTTTCTGCCCTCACTTTTCTCTCTTGTAAGCTCTTGGTATTGTTCTTGATGTGACAAATTAATTGTTAGTCCAAGCTACTATTAACACCCCTTCTTTAAAAACCTATGCTCCTCTTTTTAAAAACTGGGAGATAAAATTCCAACACTGAAATGTAGATGTGGTTTGCGTTACACAGGACGTTTGCTTTTTATTTCCTGGTTTCTCCTCTTGCACCGCGTTTTGGCGTGCTTTTCATCTGTTGAGCTACTAGTTATGCATTTGTGTTTCATTCCTTAGTTATGTCATTTTATTTTGGCATGGACTGCTCCTTCATATTGCTCTACCAATTAATCCAAATGATTTCCATTAAATTTGAACTCACATTCTTGCATGGGATATGCATAACCGTGTCCAACTTTAATTCTTCTTTTTATTTTTTTCTTCTTATCTTTTGAATTTCTCCTTCTTGCTCCATAAAGACAAGTGAAAATAAATCTTCAAAAAATAACCCAAATATTGTGCTTTCGACTCACTTTAACTTCGTTATTTCCTAATTGTGCCTAAAATCACATATGAGTCAAAATGAGGATCTTAAGCAATTTAATGTCATTAATCTCTAGGTATTATGAAATAATCAAATAATAAATTAAGCACATATCAATCAGCAAATAAAAACGACGTCAATTGGTTAAAAGAGTCATCTTTAACCTCCAGTCGGGTCATATCGACTTGATTCGTGACTTGTCAGATACCAAACAAAAATAGATCAAAAACACCATAAAAACTAATTTTTTAAGTGTAGAAACACTATAAATACACTTCATCATATATGAAATATAATCGAGATAAAAATTTCCAAAAGCAACTGTAAAATGAAAATTTTTTATTCTGAATTTTTTTTCCAAAATTTGAAATTCTACAAAAACTAAAACAAGGTAGGGGTTATTATGCTTTGATACCAAATGTTCACCAATTCAACATATATTCAACAGTAATATACGTTATAATAACAAATAAATTGAATGCGGAAGAAATTGAAATATCTCCTGTCATTGATGTTTTTACTTGGAAAGTCTTCTTTTTTGGAATTCTACTAAGCTCTCAATTCCTAAATTGATGGTGTATATTTCCATAAGAGAAAAGAAGCTTAGAATTTAAAACTCTGCAAGAAAAACATATATTAATGTGCTCCTATCAAACACATTGTCAATTACCACAAAAATAGGACATTCATACCTATTAACTATATAACGTTAGACCATATAATGCCAGAATATGAAAAATTCTCACAAGCTCTGGTATTTGACAAGAACTGTTACCCATCGCTGATATAGAAGCTAGCTCTGATACTTTCTTAAACTAGGGCATTTAAATGTGTTAAATAAATTTGCTTGTTGAGCTTTACCATAATGTTGATGGTAAAGAAATCGGCTTACTAAAAGAAATCGGCTTGCCAAGAGTCTTTTGAGCTTGCTGCCTCACCATTCATTTGGCAAATGCATAAACAATGTTGGTGGACTAGACTTGGCCCTTTATCTCTATCAAGCATGTACGAATGATGCCAATGTAAAACCAAAGTGGTGGGATCATCTACAATGTGTCATGTCTCACTACAATTTTGTTCTTGCTATTGAAAACACCATGATCGAGAGCTATGTGACTACAAATCTATTTTATGCTTTAGACTCTGGTGCATTTCCAATTTATTTTGGTGCACCAAATATGTAGGATTTTAATATTATCCCTCCTCATTCCATGAAATCTTAAGTGAAGGGTTGCCTCCCTCTAATTATTAGCATCATTGACCAAGAATAAAACAACTATCTTAACTTTTTGATCCTCTAGGCAATTAATAGGCTAATATAACTTTGCTATATCTTCAATCAATCTATATGCTACAATCAAATTTAAGGATCCATTAAAGGTTAGGGATTGGAAATGCTTAAACCAATCAACCAATTATATCGATTTCTTCCTAACTTGGTTATGATTATATCATTACTGAGTCTTAAAAAACTTCTAATTATTTTCAAACTAGGCCTTTCCTCTTTTTCAGTTTTCTATATAATTTTGTGGATGATAAAATAAAGGCACTTTGGTATCTGTTGCCTACGTTAACTTGAGAAGCAGGGTAAACAACTACCCCAAATGTGTTGCATATGGCATTTGAAAGGTTGTTACCATTTTTAAGTTTGTAAAGTACTTCAAAACTACAATTGTTTGTAAATTCTTATGAGATTTGGGAATATATAAAATGAGATAAGAAAAACAAACAAACACCAAATCCCTTCATAATTGTCTATGAACATAACTTTTTCTTCATAACTTTTCCTTAACAATACGAAAAGCTTACAACTGAATATTAAAATGATAGGTGATTGAACAAAAGACAACAGAGTCCTAATAAATATAATAGTTACATTTGCTCTTCTAACTATTAGAATGTCTCCATTTTTTTGGTACTTACATCCGGCGCTCAAGCTATGAAATTGCATGGGACCAACAAAATAAAGATATATACACAAATATTAGGTCTTATGACAAATTTTCATTATGCAGATATATTTTTACTCATACTTCTTGCTAGGAGTGAGCAGTATTCGGGCCGGCCCGATTACCCGGCCCGGCCCGAATTAATTCGGATAAAAAATTGGTAAAGTTCGGGTAATTCGAGTTGGCTTGGGTATTACCTGAATTTTTTTCAGGCCGGGTCGGGTAACTCCAAAAAAAATTCTGGTAACCCGAATTACCCGAATAAACCTAACCCAAATTACTAATTAGGTTTTAACCTTTCTCCTCATTTCTGAAACGC
>JANJEY010000006.1:72394984-72439489 GCA_024703695.1 Erythroxylum cataractarum | reverse complement strand
ACCAGGCTACTTTTCATGACTGTTTTTTTTTCTTGTAGAATTAACAATCAAATTATGATAGTCAATTGTAATATTTGGACTCTTTATTTTTATATTATTTCGGGTAATTCAAAATTTTCGGGCTGGATATTATCGGGTTATTAAAATGTTGGGTTCGGGCCGGATTAGTTCGGGTTATTAAAATTTTGGGCTCGGGCCGAAAAATTTCAGGTTTTTAAAATTTCGAGCTCGGGTCTGGTAATTTTAATTTTGATTAGGGCCGAAAAATTCGGGTTATTAAAATTTCACGTTCGGGCCAGGTAACTTTAATTTTGTTCGGGTCGAAAAATTTCAGGTTATTAAAATTTCAGATTCGGGTCGAGTAAAATAAAAAAAATTCGGGTAATTCGGGCCGGGCCCGAACAGTGAAATTTTGGCCCGAATTACCCGAATGCTCACCCCTACTTCTTGCGAACAACAATACATCTTCTAAACAAGCTCTTAACCCAACACACAAAACTTGTTTGACATATTTTCTAACAAAAACAAACTTTCATGTCTTTCACAAATATCAAATACCTATAAGAGACCATCAATTTCAATATTGGTTAACATGAATTTATACAATTGGCATTATTAAAACAATAATTGAAATACTTACTTTTGTATTAACGCATTCATAAAAATGTTAACTAATGTTAAGCTTAGCATTTGAAATCCGTAACTTCATCTTCTCAATATAATTGGGACAATCAATATTCAAATTTTGAATTATATATAGAAATATCAATATTAATTGTAATTGAATCCAATTAAATTATTACATATAACAAATAAGGCTAAATGCCTAAATTAGGGTTTAACCTTTTTAAGTTTGATCAGTTTGGGACTTAAACTTGTAACCTACTCAATGCAGGGCTAAAATTTCATGAGTTTGCCCAATTTAAGGTTTTTTTTGGATGAAAATTAGGAAGTGTCATACATGTCATCATAGATAAGTCAGTTAGTCTTTAAATGCCACATTAAAAACACACATGAATTTTCTGAAAACAAAAAAATAAATATAAAATCATATAAAATTAACATATAATCTCCAAATTTTCACCCTATTTCCAATCCGTTCATGCATCATTGCCTTTTCTCTGCATTTCCCTCCCACTGCTAATCTGTCACGAACTGTCCTTATGATTCCTTGGGTAGAGAGATTTGTTCAAAGTCTCAAGTATGTAGGGGATAAAGGAGCTACAACATACATTTCTTTTCTCAGATATTGAGTGTTCTAACATAAACTTTCCCATTATTCTTTCTACTTCTCTTGGTGGCAAATCTAAGAACTGTTGTTAATGGTTAGATGCATGTCCATCTATTATTCCAAAGACATTGTCTGTAACTATCTCTGGCCATGAAGACAGAAGATAATAAGTATATCCAAAATATTTGTTTCTTTTCACCCACCAAACTCAACCATCTTACAATTACACTCGTCCTAAAAATAAACTCAATCACCATATTACAATTACAAATGGGAGTTTCGTAGTAGAATCAATAATACTCTAGAATTTATCTAATGATGCAAAGCACACTAAACTTTGCTATTACACGGTTTATTGAATGTATTGAGAAGAAAACCAGTATAAACATAATTGAAATAAAAAAACTTTTTCTTTTCTAGTACAACCTTGCACGACTTTGCCATACTTTGAAAATGCTTCTACTATTGAATTATTTGTGCTGGAAAAACATATACTTATAGGCAAAGCTCCTTAAAAGTGTTTAAGTAATTGGCAAAAGAGCTATACAAATTTCAACAGCAACAGAACGAAGCAATATAACACAAACACAAAATCGATTTTTGATTCTACATCGAGGACATCGGAATCAAAAACCTAACCAAATTGTAAACACATTAACTAATCAAATGATATTATTTCATTTATAGCCCCTAAAACTGACCTAAAAGGGTTTATTGGTAAAGGCGGTAAGTCCACAGCAAAGATGACAATGGAGGGGACAAACAAATCAAAAAGGCCTTTTTTTCTCTTTTTCTTTTCAAGTTAATAAAAGCAAATGAATGAGTAAATGTTTGAGAGGTAACTGGATGGATATGCAAATATTATACAAGTTTAGTATGAACAATTTAAATGGTTGTCTTTTTTTTTCTAAAATCTTCGAGGCTTTTGTGTTTTTCTTACGTGGCTTTTAAAATTTACCTGGCCTCTCTAAATATACTTTTTATATATAGAAACGACATATGTAGGACACTTCCTAATTTTCATCCAAAGAAGTCTTAAATTGAGTAGACTCGTGAAATTTTAGACTTTGGTTAAGCAAGTTACAAGTTTAAGTCCTAAAATGATTAAACTAAAAAATGTTAGGCCCCAATTTGGTCTTTTAGCCTAACAAATAATATATATTACATTTATTTTACCATTAAACATAATACTTTTTCTTCACAAAATTGACAATATATCTTTCCAGCTTCTTTTACACTATCAAAAGAATAATAAATAGCACCCTTAAATCTATTAACAACACCTTGACACTCTTCTCATGTCAAATATATACCAGGTGTATACTCAACGAAAGGTACATAAACTTTATTTCCACCCATATTTCTTTATCTCGTTATAATACCATCATACAAATATTTAATTACTACCTTAAATGCAACACTACTGTGATTTCTTTTCACAAATTCACCCAACTAAAAGCTACATCATTAAAATAGAAGACAATGAAATCTAGACGTTCTAGTAGAACATAAGACATAATCAAAACAAAAATAGCTACATCATCTCGACCTTCTAACAAAACATCAAACATTATCAGAGAATAAAAGAAGACAAGGAAATCTTAAACAAGAAATAAAAACCTAACTTTCACGTGGCTAATTATGAAGGGATGAGGGCATCGAGAAGGGCGAAATGAACTTCTGACAATGTGATGCAAGAACAGCTAAGGGTGGGGGAAAATGAGCTTTCAGCAATGGGAGAAGTGTTGAGGACGATGACGTTACAATCTGAAAGTGAAGAGGGTAAGAGTGTCTGCCAAAACAAACAAATTTATGTTACAGAGTGAGAATGAGTGAGAGCACACTTAAGGATTAGGAATAACGATGGGTCGGACTGGGCTCAAACCTACCGACTCGTGGCATCGACTGGCTGGTCTGTTTTATCTTTTTTTTAGTTTAAAAAATTACGTTATTTTTGACAAATGACGTTATTTTGTCTCCTTTGATAGGGTCACGGTGTGGCACCTTAGGCTCTCGAGACATGTTCCCGACATCATGATTGATGTCCGAGTGCGTACCCCGCGAGGGCGGTATGTTAGAACAATCAAACACTCGAAATTTGAGTACCAATTTTTTTCATTAATCAATCACGTATGCGGAATCAATAATCAAGTCAGCCCATTTTATTCATAAACAGTTTCATTCAAGAGTGTTACTACACTACAACATTTTCAAATTGGAAAGTTATTACATTCAGAAGCATATTCAAATACATATTATACAAATGTAACGGAATACACAAATAAGAAAGCATCAATGTAGACGCCAACTAATCCCTACCTTTATCTCTTGCTTGAATGCAGTAGGTATACTCCCGTTTGTCTAACGAAGTTACGAAGTACTCCTCTGAGCCTGAAAAATATTTACAAATTTTGGGTTAGTTTTGCGAACTCAGTGATTGACCATCCTCGATGACTCATCCAGTCACATAACACATAATTCACATCATTTATCTAATAATCACATTGCATGACATGCCATTTTAATCACTTATTTCACAATTCACATTCAGAGCAGTCACAAAGTTCATTTTGTTCATTTGAAACATACATATCAATTTTCATATGCAATACACGTGAGACTCACTTTCATTTATTACTTTGTTATGACCGAGTGTCTATAATTGTCCCATATCCATTGTAGATACCAAGCTCATTAATAACTATCCCGTATTCGTTCGAGATACCGAGCTCATTAAACGTTGAGCCTAAGGCTCTGATGCGCATAACTGAGCTTAAAGCTCTTTTCACGTTAGCTACTCTGGTCACAGCTGTCTTTATTTTTCATGCATTCATGAAATGGATTGCATCAATCACATTTATATATTCTTATTCAATCACATTCGCATATCATCGGACCTTAGTCCAGCATTCATCATTAAACAAAGTCACAAAAATATTCACATTTTTCTTCATAACTAGGTCCGACATTTAACAATCAAGTCATGTGTCATGTATTTCATCAAATTCACATACAAGGACTACTTTAATATCTCAATCATGCCTCACAATCATCGAACCTTCTGTCCAAAAATCAACACAATTAATCAAATTCATATGGTCATTCAGTAGTCAATCAATACAAAATTCAAAATAAAACAAACAATGAAATAAGACCATCTAGGTCGACTCACAGTATGCTCCAGATTAACATTTGCTTCCAAGGTCTGGAAATGTCAGGATGATGGTGCTCAATACGTTCCTCTATATCATGCAAAACATACACATATCATAATTTGCACAATTATAAGTGTTTAATAATGCACATGTATGCAATGAAATATGTACCATACATGTTCATGACAATTCCAGGTATTTTTCCATTATCCTCATTATATAATTCATTCTATCTCGAAACTCACCTAAGTATAATTTATACTTAAGTTTATACCTCAATAAAATCATCGAAATCAAAATTCATTACTCATTGAATCACTTTCATCTAATTTGTAGCCTTATTTCTCTACTTTAATCCAAATTAAAAATCTTCTCATTTTGATAACTAAAGATCAAGATATAATCGAAATACTCAAACATGTTCAATGAAATCACACTAGTTCATACTATTCCAACATATTCCCTCACTTTCTTTCAACCAAACTTTTTCAAATAAATTCATAATGCTACAATGTTTCATAAAGAGATATAAAAATGTGTTAGGAATCTATTGGTTCTAGAATCACTTCATTTAGAGGTCAGATGGTGAAGTTATGGCCCAATTAATCAAATATGATTATATCCTCAATCCTATTGTACCTATTTTCGTACAATTGGCATAACTTTTGCTAGAGATGTCGAATTAAGGTCATCTTTAGATTGTTACGAAGAGGACTTCTAGATCTACAGCTTTCATAAAGACTTTGAAAAGAGATTCCATCATTTTGAGACACACGTACATGTGAAATCACACGGGTAGCTCGTTCTTTAGGGTCAGATTGTGTTTGTTGCATCAAAAACACATGGGCAGTGTGAATCTACACGACCTGACTATGTAATCTTCAAGTTTACTAAATTTTTCATCTCCAAAATCCCTACAAAGGATCCTAAACCCATTATAACATCACATGTACTCTTAATCTTCCCAAATTCACCTTTATCTAATGCAATATCATTCCATAATCATTCAAACACTAATCAAATTTCATTCACTCTCAATTTTTAACTCATTTGATTCATCATATCAAGTGGATAACTCCTTCAATTATACTCAATTTCAACTCAACATCATCCATACACATTTCATATTCTCCATTTGATCATAAACACCCAAAGTATAACACGTTCTCATACGTTCAAAACATAACACAACATAAACATTCATCCACAAATTTTGCTGCACCCAGTTCCTAAGTTCATGTCAAAATTTGAGACTCTTAAAAGCAAAATTTAAATTCAATGTCTTCATAAGAAATGTATCCATATGTCTCTAGTTTAATACAAACTAAGAATCATCTTAATTGAACAACTCTATAAGAAGTTATGACTAAAATATTGAAGTATAAGCAGTGAACATTTTCCAATCTATCATCTTCAAGTTTTTCCAGATTTTTACACCTAACATACTTGTACAAAGATCATCCTTTTCTATTTCATCTACACCTCATTCTCAACTCTATTTCAACTCATTTATACACTCAACCATTAACACAAATAGGTTATAGACGCATTTCTATACTCACCAACTTCCAATTCTCATTAAAACATCCATTTCACAACCAATTCATCTTTAAAACATGTGTAGCATAACTCAAAGTTTCTTACTCATCATATACAACATCAATCATATATCTTCACCAACATTCTAGCACATATAAAACTCTTTATCATGATCATTCAACCTCCATAACATTTCTATAAATTATTACTCATCAAAAAAGCAAGAAATTTTTCACACCCTTCACCATTCACAACACCCATATACCCAAAACATCATTTCATGAAATTAATCTCTAACTATCATCACAATTGTTTCATTTAACCAAACCCATAAAAATTAAAACATGACTTACTTGATTTAGCTTCCAAATCTTCAAAATCACCATTAAATCCTAACTCTTTCATCTCCAACATCATCAACTTTCATGGAGGAATAGGTTAGGTCTTTTAGTGAGAATGAAGGAGAGAGTAAGGAGGAAGAGTAGCCTAAAAAGATTTGAAGGGTCAAAACTCATGAAGAAGAGAGGGAGAAGAGAGCTACGAAAATGAAGAGAAACCAAATAAAACACTAATAGGCTTTTAGGGGAGAGAGCATTGTGGAAGCCAACAAAAAGGAGGGGGGTCTTTTCAATTCAAAGAGTAGTGGGCTTAAGGCATTGTTTGGTAAGTGATGTTTGTCACTTGCCACATGTTCAATTTCTAAAACATTTGATTGGTTCCTTCATTTAAGTAGTCCCATCAATTTCAATTTCTACTTCGATTGTTTCCCAATTTTCAATGACACTTGTCAATAATTCCTAAAGTCATTTATCAAAATTTCCATTACCATTGGACAATAATTTCTACTACCATTTAATAATTATTTTGTCACTTGATAATTTTCCTAGCTAAAATATCCAATAATTTCTAGAAATTTCTCCAAAATTTTCCAAAAACTCTAAATCAATTTATACACTCCTCAAATCAATTTTTAACATATAAAAATCACATTTCCCAATATACTCACATTTATAAACAATTACACCTAAAAATTGTCAATGAATGCGTGTACAATTTTCTTTATGTGCAAAGATTCAATATTCATGTGTATATGCATCTTGTGTGATGCATGCGCATAAGATGTGTTTCCTAACTTCTCAGTAATCTCTCACATTCACTATTTTAGCTTTAATATGGGTAACGAGATGTTACACACTGGTTGGGCCAAACCGAGCCAAATTGCCATCCCTATTGGGGCCAGATTACCATCCCTATCAGGGATTTAGGTTACATAGTGAGAATGAGTGAGAGCAAACTTAAGGATTTAGATTACAGACTGAGAACAACATGGTAAGATTGAGAATGATTTCATGCGTCTAAGAGGAGAGAGGATCGGCAGATGTGATTTTCTCTTGTTGAAACGGCGTCATCTCATTTTTATCATGAAGCGACGTCATTTTAATAATCAAACTCACTTCTACTAATTACGTTAGCTCAATTAATGAGGGTCTCCTGACACACAGTAGTGTCACGTCAAAAAAGACAACGGTGAGACTAACATCGAACGAGAATCGAAAAAAATTGAAAATTTGAACATTTTATTGCTATTTTTTAAATTTCGAGCTATAATTAAAACATTGACAAAAGTTTTGACTTTTTTTAGTAATTAACCCTATAAAAACATAAAAAGAAAGTCTATATCACTTTTAATTCAATTGTAGTTATTATTATTTATTAATAAACATGTTTTTATTTATATGATTTAGATTCTTACATTTAGTATACATTTGATTATATTAATAATAAAATTATAATTTTTCTTTAAAAAATTAAAAATGTAGGTATTTTATTGTTATTTTTAAATTTCAGGCTATAATTAAAAAATTGACGAAAGTTTGGACTTTTTTTTATAATTAACCCTATAAAAATACAAAAAGAAAGTTGTTTATAATTGATGTTCCTATTCTGACTCTCGTAAAGTGTCTTCAAAATTCAAAAAACGGTAAGTTCTCTATTCATTTATGAAATATAATTAATATGACAATGCCATTTTTTTTTGTAAATTTATAATTATAACTATGATAATATTATTTTTATTGTGAAAATTAAGAATTATTACAATAAAAATTTATTTTTTAATGGTGTCTATATTACTTTTAATTCAATTGTAGTTATTATTACTTATTAATAAACATATTTTTATTTATATGATTTAGACTCTTATATTTATTATCCATTTGATTATATTAATAATAAAATTATAAATTTACTTTAAAAATTCTCTTTAAGTAACGATTATAATATTTTATCATAAACATTGTTATTTATTTTATAAATATAATGAGGACACTTGAGGTAAAATTAAGTTTTTCGTAATTGGACTTATTTTCACAAATTATAATTTAAATTAATTAAAATTTACTAAAAAAATTTAGTTGTAATTATATAAATGTTTTTATGATAAATATGTTAATAGTGAAGTTCTACTTCTACAACTTTTGATGGGGTATATAAAGAATTACGTGATGAATAACTTGGATGAAATAATATATTAAATAATTATTTTATGACTTTAAAAAATTCAAAGATTATTTTATAAGTTTAAAAAATAATCTAAAATAATAACTAGTATTAATTGGTATCGATATCGTGCCGTATTAAAAGTAAATATAATATGATTTAGGTATGATATTCATAAGATTGATGATGTTTTCGCCCTTTTTTGCAATTTTCAAACACAAAACAACCGATGCAGCAAGTACATTGTATATTTAAAAAAAAAAGTGACCAATGACTTTGATATTCTTGTAGAGAAATTATACAATTATGAAACTTTTCTGACATCCTATATTAAATATTACATCAATTTATTGAACGATCCAAAATCAACCATGAATTTATATACAAGATAATGTGAAAATATACTCTCTTTTTTTCATCTTTGTTTAAGCTACTAAAAGCCTATAGTAAACTTGTTGACTCCGAATATGTTAATCTCTCGGCCAGGTTGTCTACCCTGATTCATAAGCATCTATTCATTTAATTTATATAATTCATATTTATTGAATGGATAGATACTTATAATAACTTTAATCTCTCTTTCACATTTATAATAAAAATTCAACTCATTGATAAAGTACTATTTTCTTCACTAAATATCAACTTATTTAATTAGAATATAATAAATCATTTTATTTTTTTATACTGAAATCAAATTTATATAACAATTTTGTGTTCTGTTCGAGGAATTCTCTAACCGCTCACTTTGACCAATTGAGTTCCAATTTCCAAAGGAATTGAGAAAATCCTCTGTTTTCCAACAATAAGGTACACCATCCGTTGCCTACAATTTTCCCCCAAAAACAAGGGGAACCCCGTATGCTGTAAGCAAGAGTACCAAGGCATCAATGGCCAAAAAACAAGTCGAGTCCAACCTTTGGCTAGTATCTGTAAG
Organism: Erythroxylum cataractarum; assembly: GCA_024703695.1. Lineage (NCBI taxonomy): Eukaryota > Viridiplantae > Streptophyta > Magnoliopsida > Malpighiales > Erythroxylaceae > Erythroxylum > Erythroxylum cataractarum. Next base: position 72,430,131 of record JANJEY010000006.1, on the reverse strand, counting down.
GGCAGTTTTCAAAAGATGGCGATCATGTTATTTCACAAAAATGTCATTAGTATCAGTATTTCTCATACAGGTCTTTATTCCGCATTAAGCGCTTCAAGTTGCTTACGAAGTTCTTCAAGGTCATCAACAGTAGTTGTAGTTGGTACAGCTGCTGGTGGGGTATTTTGAAACTCGTCTGCAGTTGGTAGCTCCCTTTTAAGACCTTCAGGAAGAGCATCTGACAAACAATGGACAGATATCAGGAAACTAAACCATGAAATAGAACACCGTACGGACATCAGGAAGACGTTGACGACAAAATGGACGCAATTTATAAGAGAAAACGGCATGCCATCCAAGTCCCCTACAGTATCATGCTGTGAAGAGACTATGCCAATTACTGGACAAACTCCCGCGGAAGAACTAAGAATACCTGATGTAGCGCCATCAATACTGTCCGGGTCACTGTCATCAACAACACTGTACAAACAATTAAAACAAAAGGGGAAATAAGAAACAAGGAAAAACATCTGATCAATCTTCACACTCTAAACACAAAAATATGGGGTTCAGACTATTATGTTCTGTTTGCATGCTATAAACAAGTGTACATATCATTTACCACCGTTAACTCCCCCATTAATACCTAATGTTCCATTCATTATCAGCGTGAAGTGGGCCTTCTGGAGCTACTGATGCTGCTGCTTCCAACTTGGCCTTAGCTGCAGCATCCCTAACGGGCTTTGTAAGCATATACTCTTTCTGCACAATGACAACGCCTCTCAGTACCAGCTGCGAAACCACAAATACCTAGAACATGGATTTGCAGATACCTGACGCTCCAAACAAGCTGCATTTGAACACTGAGGATTAGGCTTCATTTCCATGGTGGGGAAGTAATCTTTAAGAGAATTGTACCCCTGCAACCAAGAAAAAAACCAAAAACCTGTGAAAATCAACTAGCAGAGTCCACAAATACGTAGTATTTAGTATTTACTACTCTAATCTCACAACATAACGGCAACAAGGAAGACATTAGCCTAATTCATAAATGTATAGATCAAGGAAGAGTCTACAAATTTTGGCACACAAAGGTCATCAGAGAGCCTTAGAGAGGGGGAAAACAGAATTTACCAGGTAGGGTGATACATTCCCAAACTGTAATAGAAGCTTAAGGGTATTCTGAACTAAAAGACCTGCAACCACTCCCTGAACTCAATGCCACTTACTGTTAGAAAACTAAATCTAAAATTAAATTAGGATCATTGCACAACTAAAATCTAAAATATTACACCAAATTGAACTTTATGAAGACACTACCATGGTGGTTGGTAAAGATGCAGCACAAACTCCTTCACGCTTGAGTGTTCGCTCATCTACTCCAGATGCTACAACCTGAGAAAAGTAAAAGCTGCTTGTTATGTCAATTATTACACAACTAAAACTTCTCTATTTTGTAGAATATAAGCCTTTGGACTAGAAAACTCTGAAACATTTAGGTTACGTCCCTCCAGATCTCCAACCCATATACATCTAAACTGTAAATTTTTCATTTGGACCCTTTTAACTACTTGATGTTTACTTTTTAGTCAACCTGTCTAATTTTTGTCTATGATGAAAGGCCTGAATATGCACAAAGATTAAAGTGAAATTACAAATATATTCATTCCTTCTGGAATTTGAACAGTTTCACAAAGTTTAATTCTACCCAAAATCTCATTCCAATTTCAGATGAGAAGCATACCAAAGGAGGAGCACATGCAAAACAGGCAGTTTCTCCTGGAACCAATAGTTGAATGTGACCTGATACAGCATCCTCAGATACCCCTGTCAACAACTTTCTTTTAAATTTATTTCAAATACACCAATGAGGTGGACTCATTACAGAAAAGTATACAAGATAGGCAAATATCAGACAAGAGACTACGAGTAAAAGCTATTAGTTGACTTAAAGTGTGCCATTTTTTAATTATCATGCCAGAAAATCTGACAAAGGTCATAATACAGGATATTATGATACGCAAACATTCAGAATGAACTGGAGTCAAATTTATTTTTATCAAGCAAATTGGACCCACAAAGAATAGAAAAAAAGATAACATATTATAGTAGTTGAGAAAAGTGTTGGTTACCAGATTCCATCCATATTTGATTCAACTCATTGCAAGCCTGGAAAACAATAGTAGAGTGAGCCAGGAAACATAAAATATATAATTTCTGCAAACTGGAAAAGAAATCAGACCAGTATTAAAACTTAACTAACCAGAAAGACACAATAGAAGAAGATGAATATGTAAAATGTTCACGAGCCAACATATAAAATAAAATCCCAAGAAATCTCAGGGTCGCGCTCTGTATTACCTGGTTAACAGCCATCCTGGCTTCATAATTATCTACACAACTCAAAACAAGATCAACTCCGCTGCCTTCTTTGCTTGAGCGAAATGTCTTATTTTTTAAACTTGACATGAAGGCATCAAAACCTTGCACTGTTGTTATGTTAAGTGTATAGCTCTGAGCAATAAAAATACATCAGAATGAAGTAGCTTTAATATATAATCATAGAGGAAAATTTTTCCAACTCTTGCAAATTAGTTATAGACATAAACATAGTGGTCAAAATGCTGATATGACCATAACTTACTGCAGTGCCACCAATTATATGCAAACAGTCTTATTGAATGGCAAGGTTTTCACAGAAACAGATAAGAAAAGAGAAAACAATAAGCAATACCAACTCCCTTCTCCCTCTCCTCTTAATCAACCCCTACTGCAAAACAAAATAAATAGACACTGAAATCAAAGGGTAACTTGCCTCAAGAACAACATCTGGATTTATGTCTGAAAGGGTCTGAACAGCAGCATCAGTCTTTGTCATGCCAACCTATCAAGTGAAAGTCTATTAGTGAACATGGAAGATCTTAAGATTCATATTCACAATCAAAATCCAATTTTTTGCCTAAAATTTTGCAGCTCCAATCTGCACTACTAAGAAGAGAAGCAATGTGTATGAAAGACAAGCTGCTGTCTAACTTTTTGATCCTCGTTATATCCAACAATGATTATTGGAAAAAGAAAAAAAATCAACTCTAGAGACCTGTTCAGGGCGGAAAAAAAGCCTATTCATGTTAGCTAACTCCACTTTGTCATAATCGTACAACAAAAGACGACCTATGCCACACCTTGTTAGCATTTCAGCCGCAACACTGCCAACGCCCCCAATCCCCTAAAGTGACAAGAAAATGATCAGTTTTCATTAATCAAATTCCTCCACAGAAGTTATTGGGAAATAGTCCCATAAAGTAGACAGATAAATGCACATCAAAGGTCCATGCAAGACTGCCATTTGGTGATATTTTCTGTCGTACTCCCAAAAAATCGTGATATCAACTAAAAGAAATTGCTTTGAATAAGAATATGTTATAGCCTACCATATGTGCTTTCAAGAATATAGCTTTATCAAAAACCCAGTATTTTTCAGTTGTAAAATTCGATCGCATCTCAGAGATGACAACGTCACCTTATGCAGTTTTAACCTGACATGGCTCGTCACAAAGATATCTAATTTCTTTTAGAAAGAAAATCTCAAATTTCACAATTTGAAGTACCAATTGAACATGTGAATACATGTTAGCAAGTGGACACTCATGCATCATGACACTAGAACTAACTGACAAGTCTAATTTTGAAACACTAAACGAAATTAATAAGGAGATAAATACAGACAACAATGGCAACTGAGAATTCCCGTATTCTCTCATAGTTCTCAACAATTCCCATTCTCTGAAGCGCCATTAGCCTACTATAAGGATTGGTATCGACCACCTCAGCACTCATATCCTGGGAAACGTAAGTCAATTCAGGCACAATCTTGACCATAATAACCAGTTTAAGACTGACAAAAAACTGTGACTTGGAGTGGATGAAGATAGAAACAACACCTTCACTTTAGAACGCCGTGCAGGTGCCGCGTTAGCCAGATTTGTGACATAATCCACTCGCAATCGCATCTAGAGCAGAATACAAAAACAAGTACCGGTTAGAAAAGGAGAACTCATCCAAAATTTCCTTCGGAAAACTAAATTTCACTTCTTTAAAGCAAATTGTTCCATTTCAACATCCTCAAGCACTGCGAACGCGACCTACTGCAATTGCTAATATCATAAACTTAAAATTCACTCTATAGCAACCACACTCTCCCCATAATTCAAGCAACAATAACAAAGAGGAAAAAAAAAAGGATAAAAAGTTTCTGTTTCAAATCCGAACCAATGCATGCCGATCAAAATCAATGAAAAGAAGAACAAAATCCTAGATTCTTAATCACAGTTGAATAAAAAAGGAATCAGGGCCATTTAATTGAAAGAGAAAACCTTATCGATGGAAGCATGAAGTGAGGAATCAGGAAGCGATCGCTTGAGAGTTTCGAGATCTTTGAGCAACTCTAGCAATTCCACCTCCATCTTTGTTTCTCTACTTGAAATGCCAAAAATCTGGAGCAAGTACACAATCAGACAACACTAAATCGCTATATCACTGCCAATTTTCTCTTCTAATTACTCGAGTCTTCACTTCAGTACTTCACGCACGTTACGCTTCATTTTCACTTCCTTTCTCTTTCCATGTTCGTTGATTCTTACAAAGGTTTAATTAAACTGGGCCTAGAATGGGCTTCATAAAGCCCGCACATCATTTCACATTTGGATTCATATCTCACCCTCAGCCCAAGTCATTTTAGTATGAGCGGTATTTTTTTTTACTAGTCCACGTTTTAAAAATAATTAGAAGAACACACTTCTTCACATGGAGTAGACAATTACAAGAATAGTTTGAATATCAAAAAATAACTTAAATGCAAATTTGAATTCCTTACAGTTCATGTAAAGATCAATTTGACTTTAACTTTGTCAATAGTTGAACAAATTAACTATCTTAAATATCTTATATTTAGTATAGGAGAAATTTAAAAAATTTAATTAATGCTTAATCTCTATTTTCTTATGCACTCGAGTTCATTTTTAATATATAAAAATTGTATATTATAACTATTAAACATATGATATTTTACATTTTTTAGAAAAGTTTCTTGTGATTAAAAAATATATCTTAAAATTGAAAATTTAAGGACTTGATTTAAAACATAAATTAAATTCATATTCAAATGATTCTAAAGCTAAAGTAAAGAAAATGTAACTATCACCAAAATGGATTTTTTTTAATTCAACATTGCATGCAAAATGAGATAATAATAACAACAATAACACCTAGTATAAATCCTACTACTCCACGAATTCCTAGAAAGTTCTATAATACGCAGCCTTATCCCTAACTAGTATAGAGATTGTTCCCAAATGACCCACATGAAAAGAAAAAAAGAGAAAATGAAACAATATAAATTATTATATGAGAAATAATATAATTTTTAATATGTGCAAATTATTTGAACTCGCCTTAGTTAGAAAATTCACCTCTTAAAGTCAAATAATTATTTTCTAGGGTCACATATCTAAATTGTGAATTTTTCTAATACATTTTCACTTTATTTTTATTTTATAAAATGTAGCTAGTGGATCAGCTTTGATAAATAAAATACTAAAGGCAACCAAACAACTGGTTTCAAATACGGTCAAAAATTCTCAACATTTTGGGACAATGATAGATAAAGTTATTAAGTGTATAAATAAGGTAAGTAATACTTACTTAGAAGATATAATTTTATACTTAACTACTCTAGTTCGTTATGTGGACGTAGGTTATGCAATCGACATAAGTGTGTGAAATATACTCAATTCCCTAGGTATCCTACATATATGTACCCTAAATTGCAACAAGAATCCTAATAAGCTAATGCAATAGGGGGATTTCTTGGTTAACATTAACGAAAATATGACCCTTTTTCTAACCATAACTTTAGATATGAAAATCAAAGAGAGAAATAAAGATACCAAGTTCACAATTTTAATAGATAACCTTAACCACCTACACATGCTCATTCTCAATCTTTAAATTTATGTATGTCTTTAGATGAAATTGTTAAGGCACTTACTACTAATACTCAATAATTTCAACAAAAAATAAGAGCAAGTTTTTTGAACTTAGGAAATTATATCACTCAATTAGTCACCTCTGTTAGTAAATTAATACCACAACTATCAAGAAATTACCTTTATAAAAGGTGGTGAATATAAGGAGAATGTGACTGCAATGATATTAAGAAGTGGGAAGGAAATTCAATCTAAATCTTTCTTACTAATGGAGGTAAAAAAAGCATGAAGAAGGAGAGAAGAAAGATGAAGTTCGAGATAAAGATAAAAATAAGGTACAATATAATTTTTCTTTACCCATATCATCTAATATACATATACCTCTTTTCCTTCGCTGGTTAGCAAAATCAAAGGAAGAGGCATATGAGAAAGAGATCTTTTATATCTTCGAAAAAGTAGGAATCAATATACCATTTCTAGAAGTCATCAGAAAAATTTTAAAATATGAAAAATTCTTGAAAGAACTATACATAAATAAAAAGAAGCTAAAGGATAAAGATATAATAATTTTGGATAAGAATGTATTAGCTGTTATAAATAAAAAATTACCAGAAAAATGCAAAAATTCAAGTATGTTTACACTTCCTTATATCATTAATGATAAGAAAATTGAGCTTGTCATGATAGATTTAGGTGAATATATCAATGTCATGCTATACTCAATTTACTAAAGTTTAAATATGAATTCTTTGTAAGAAACTACTGTGATTAGCTAGTTGATCATTCTTTTGTGTGTTCTATTAGTGTTATGGAGAATATTTTAGTTTAAGTTAATAGTTTAGGATTTCCAATAAACTTTTACGTCTTGAAAATGAACGGAGATATCACAAAACATTCAAATTCAATTTTGTTAGGAAGATTGTTCATGAAGGCGACTAAAACAAAAATTGATGGGGATAAGGGTACTATTTCCTTTGAGTTTGATGGAGAAATAACAAAATCTAATATTTTCAAAGCAGTGAAATACCTTAATGATTTTCACTCCGTTTATCATTATGGATATTGTGGATTCAGTTCTGCAAGATATCTTTAATGAAGAAAGTGTTAATGATGAGTTATAGTTTAATGATAAATTTGAAGTGAATGAGCAAGTCGATGAAACATGTGAAGTTGTAGTGTCGTTATTAATGATGCTAATAGATTCAAAAACTTTAAATGTTGAAATTACTATAACTCACAAGAAAATGTTATCTTCTATTTTACAGGCTCTAAAGATAGATTTAAAGGCCTTACCTAATCATCTAAAGTATGTCCATTTGGGTGAAAGAGAGTCACTACCTACGATCATCTCAAAAAGGTTAAATAACAGACAAGAAGAAAGATGCAAAAAGACATGTATGCTATCTCGTGGAAATGAAATGCCTCAAACTCTAATTCTTATATTTGAGGTATTTGATGTATGAGGAATTGATTTTATAGGTCCTTTTCCTTTTATCTCATGGTTTTTCTTATATACTCTTAGCAGTTGATTTTGTATCAAAGTGCATGGTAACAAAAGCTACCAAGACTGATTATTCAGTAGTTGTTGTAAGTTTTATAAAGTTCAATATTTTCAATACATTTAGAGTTCCACAGCCATTACTAGTGATTAGGGGAGCAACTTTTGCAATAGACTAGTGACAACTTTATTTAAAAAGAATGGAGTGCATCATCGAGTAGCCACCATATATCATTTATAAATGAATGGACAAGCAAAAATATTGAACACAAAAGTGAAATCTATTAAAAAATGGTAATTATGGAAAGAAAGGGTTGAAGTCTATGTCTAGAAAATGTTCTTTGGGCTTACCATACAACCTACAAAACACTAATATGAATATCTCCTTACTGCTTGGCTTTTAGTAAAGCTTAGTATTTATCTATGGAAATTGAACATAAAGCTTATTAGGCAATGCAAGATTGTAACTTGGATTTGGAAAAAGCTGGGGGAGGCAAGGAAATTGTAATTACAAGGGCTAAAGAAACTTGGATGCTTAAGAGAAATCAAAAGTTTTCATAGAGAAAATCAAATTGATCCATGATAATTTGATCTTGAGGAAGCAATTTGAGGTGGGAGTGTTATTATATAATTCTTAATTAAAGTTCGTTCTAAGTTACATTATCGATGGATTGGTCCTTTTATTTTCAATAATGTATTTCCTTATGGTGCAGTGGAAATAAGGAGTTCAGATACTAAAAAAAAAACTTCAAACTAAACGGACATAAATTGAAATCATCTTATAATGATATGATGGTTTTAAGTGTGAGAAATATTGATTTGGCACTTCTCTAATATGCTAAAGATTGAGAAGAAAAAATATTTTCAAGCATAACAACATTAAACAATTATGTTCTTTGGGAAGCAACCCAAACATTATGATTTTTTTATTAGTTTCATTTCAATTATTCATAAATTTATATATTTGTTTTGTGTAGTGTTTTATTGGTGTGTCTTAAATTCTAGAATACTTAAATTCACAAACAAGATCTAATTAAGCTAAATTTCAAAATACTAAAATTCATCAGACATAATCACGCCTTATGTAACTCAATTTAAAGTAGTAGCCAACTTAAGTTCTAAAATACTTAAATTTATAAGACGTGAGCTTTCTAGAATAGAATTCCTTAAATTTCAAAATACTAATATTCATCAGACGAGATCACTCCTTGTAGATGTTAGTAAACTGTTTATTAAGGAATTTATGATTTTTAAAAAATAAGAAATAAAAATAATAACATGTTGATATAAATAAATAAAAATAAAAAATTTAGGATTTTATATTTTTAAAATAATAGTTAAAAATACAAAAAATAATAACATAATATAAAACCAAAACCCTAATTTTGTTTTTACTTTTTTTAGGTTCTATCTCCCACCCAACATCAATATCTCTGAGCTCCACCAGTGTTCCACCAAGCTTCACCAAATAACCCTATGTCCCAGGCATCAAGTTACACCAAGTGTTAAGCTTCGACAACAGTACTAACGCAACACTCAAACAAGCAATGTCCATTTGCTTCTCAGCCAACATATATCAAGCTCTCGTCAACTACACACCACATCAATGCCCTACAGACACAACCAAGTGCACCACACTAGTAGACTAGGTAAGGTCCACAGGCGATAAGCCCACCAACAAGCAACAAGTGTCACAAGTGAATAGCGTTTCAACAACATCCATAAGCGAGTTTACCACGCAACTTACCACTTCCATAGCCATTTGTAACATCCCGTATGCTCTATATATATATGAGACAACTTCTTTTTCCCAATTTTCTCATATTTTTATTTTAACCCCCAAAAGCTACTATTCATGAATTTCCTCTCTTTAACCATTCTTCACCATCAGTGACTCAAATAGATTAGTTTTATATACCAATCTCTTCCTCTTGACGAGCCTATCATAACTATACCCATTTTAGCCACCATCATCTCTGGAATCGTCACAAAAATTGAGGAGAAAAATTGACGAAAAACGTCAATCGTCGATCCATCACTTCCGGTGGTTGTTGCATATCACCACCACCACCAATCAACTTGTCTCGAAGTCAGGAACAAAACCCTCATGATCTCATCGCCAACAAGCACCCAAATCGTCGCCAATCTCTGGATTAACTTATTTTTCTTCAATTTGTTCAAATTTGCTGAGAATTTGAGTATGTTGCTTTGGAGAAAGATGTTATACTCATCAAGATCTTTCATTTGGTATAAACATTGTTGAATTATGAGACTAAAGATTTTTAGGTGACTGGAGGGAATATTTCGGTGACCGGAGGAATATTCCAGTCGTCGGAAGTACTATTCCAACGACTATTTTAGTCACTTTTGAAAAAAAATTCTAAGAGTTATACTGATCATTTTTCTCTAAAGAACCATTGTGAGATTTTCAACAATTTGGGAATTAAAAATCATGAAATGTTTAGGCAAGAATATGAAAAATTTTCGAATTTCATAAAGGGACTACTTAGGCAATTCGAATGATACATAAATTGTTATTTAAGCCTAATAACACCTAATTAGCATTGATTGAGATATTTTCTTTCAATTTACTAGGTATAGTAGGAGAGGAATCTCATCGGAAGGTTCGAACGGGCAAATTCTGTTACCAGGTAAGTTTATACTGACTTACTGTTACCCTAGTTATACCTGCAAGTGAATAACGTTCAATGCTGGGAACATTTATCAATGCATAACCACACACACACACACACACACACACACACACATATATATATATATATTACAGTAATGCATACTCGTTTTAGTATAAGCCTTTATATCAAATTAACTAAATTGATATGTTGTGTTGGGTATTGCATACATGCATTGGTCATTGCATAATTGAATGTTTACTTGATAAATTCCATGCTTAATAATTTGATATGTATTGTTATGTTCGATTGTGAGGAAGAAAAGATTTGTAAGACGTGTCATCTGATAGGTATGCATCAGGACCAGATGCGCACTAGTTATGACTATGAAAGTTGTTTGTTTATGATGTTTAGATATGTTATGGGTCGATCATGGTTGATGGTTAGCTCCCAATTGAACCCTTATTTGTAATGCTTATGACTTTGGATGCTTTAAGCGAAGGTCGGAATGTTGGTGATGTTTGACTCCTTACAGCCCCTTTGGATTAAGAGAACCTTACAGCTACATGAGTATAGGAGCATGGCTGGGCCATTAGTGATGCATAACTCCCTGCAACCATTCGAGGTTTAAAGTTGTGAGGGCTTACCCTTGAAGATTAAGGTCTTCCAAATATTATTCCCCACAATCTACCACCGACTTCGCAGCAGTGACTCCCGTCACATATCTACTACGGCCTACCTATGTTTATATATATTCTTTCTTTAGTTTCATTTATTTTGTATTGTAACATCCGTAGTGACAGAATTTTATGAGTTGTAAAATTTCTTTCTAACGCGCACTATTGTTATTGTGTTGTATGGATTTATTGCGTTCTTGGGGTTTGAATTTATTTTATCACTAGTGGTAGGCTTACGTGTGATCTGGGGTTTCGAATCTCGAGTCTTACGTGCCAGTCACAGACCCATTTTGGCATGACACCATTTGCATTAGTGCTTAATAACAGTGACACACTTTAACCATTTCCACTAGAGCACCAGCCTCAATAGTCCAACACCAAATCCCACTAGCTTAGAATACTAAATTCCAAGTTGCACAAGTAGTTCTACAAGTGATCTAACTCCATTATAACCACACTCTACTAGCTTTAATGAGAATTCTCAAACAATCTATATAATGTTTGTTAAGTGTTTGAACTATCAATTTTATGCACTATTGTAGTTTTTATTTCTAATTTATTTATTTTATTGATTAATATTAGTTGTTTTATTTTAGTTGTTAACTGGTTGTTCTAATTATTGTCTAGGATTAGTTTTTCTTATTCACAGTTGTCATAGCTATGAAAAACGAAAGGCACCAACAGGACAGTGGCAAGAACTAACTCTATGACAAATTCAATCAACACACCTCCATGTCTACCTACAACATAATGCATTTCATTTTTAATGTCCGTAATTTAAGGGAGTATTATAAGCTTTGACTTATTTCATAAGATTATTTTATTGAACGTGAACATTTTATGCATATATTGCAGATAATATATGATTTAGGTGTGGAGGAAATTTATGATCAAATAAATATTTATCTTTCTTTAAAAAAGATCTGTGATTTGTGCTTGAACTCATGAATACTACGATTCATGTGTTGATTATTCCTTGTGGCTACTTAAAATTTTTTGAGTAATTTTTAGAAATAATCCCTAAGTTAGGATACATTTTTGGTTTACATTTTCATGTATAAGAGAGACGAGCATAATTAGTATTTTTCATTAAATTAAAGTATCACATTGGTTTTATTAAATGAAAATATGCAATACTTTATGCATTTTGACAACCATATGAGCTTTTAAGCCTAAAGACAATTCATCACATTTGTGCTCGTATTCTTTTCTTTGTGGTATGTGTTATCAAACATAACTTATTTATGCTTAAACTTACTTTTGAATACATTTTAAGAACATATTATTGTTGAATTTATGCAAAAAGATAATAGGGACATTTAGCATAACTATATTTGACCTACAAAAGTTTGCCTTAGTTGTTACTCATAGAGAACTAATTTGAACTTTGACCTTTCTTTTCTTGCACGTTAACCTTGTTATAGGCCACTTTTACCTTTCTTTTGTCCTTAATAATTTTGAGCTCATAAATTGAATGAGTTATATAAAGCTTATTTGTATAAGATTTTGACTATTTCCATAAAAAGTTAATTAATTGATTCAAGTTGCATTGTTTTTTTTTCTTTTTATAAAATGGGGAGGAAGGGTAGTAAAAAGAAAGAAATGAAATCTCCTCTTTGATTTTCTTGTTAAAAAATTAAAAAAAATGATAGGCGGGTGAAAGGATGATATTTGAATCATTTGAATTTTATTACTGATTTGAGTTAAAACATATGTGGATAAGTTTTTATGATTTTTTTTCAATTTGTTTAACTTAAAAACTTCTTTTTGCTATACCTTTGCCTAAACTACATTACAACAACTCTTATTAAGTCCCTTTAATTTATCCTTTAAATTCATTTTTGCTAAGTGGTAGGTATATGATTCATAAGCAAACTTATAGAAATAATTCGTTATGCTTTGATTTGAGAGCTAAATGAACACTAAATACTTTAAATGTACATAACGAAATATATGAGAGGGTGTAAGTTTTGTTTCATTTGACTTTGGTGGAATTGATGAGATGTTATATTTTCATTTTTAAAATGGGTCCTATAAGTGGCTCTTATCTCAATTGATATTATATCTTAAACCTTTTAAGATGTATTCACTTTTGTAATATTTCTAGATAACATTAAGAAGATGAGAGGTTATTATAAGGATGAGTGATGTATTGAATTGATGAATACTTGAGGACAAGCATGGGTCTAGTGTGAGGAAAATTGATAAGATGTGATTTGGTTATGTTAATTGGCATTATCTCTTTTATTTTGGATTGATTTCGATGCTTAATTAATATAATTAATATTTATTTTATTTTAAGAGGTGACAATTAGAGATTAGCTCAAATTTGAGCATTATTTGTCAAAATAATGAACTTAAAAAAAAGGATGACAAATTGTTGCAGTTGATAAGGCAAGATAATGTCTAAAGCTAGATTTACTCTAAGAGTTTCATTTCAATTAGGAGACTTATTCTCACCTTTATTGTTTAGGGATTTATATTTTTTAAGAAGATAATCTCTAAAATATTGAAAGAAGTTAGTTTTATGTAGAAAAGAAGAGGGGAAAAAATGTTACACACACCATCTTCATAATTCTCTTTTCGTTTCTCTTCGTGTTTTTTCTTCATCTTTCAACTTTTCTTCTATTTTTGTGGTTGAACTAAAGTCATGAGTGGTTAAATCGAGATATTCTAATTTAGGAGGATTGAAAACTCTAGTTATAAATCTGGATTTTATTTTAATTCAAGTATTCCTTGTTTTATATTTTATTTCATAAGTAATCAATATTGATTAATCTGATAAACTAATTTGATGTTGATTATTCTACAACTATCCATGAATTCAATGATCCATAATTGTCATGAATGATTGGTATAAATAACAAATAAGTTATTTATGAATTTGCATAGTTAACTTATGATAAATAAGAAAATAGTTGCAACGATCTAAATTATTAAATTTAGGCGCTTATCTTTTCATTAAGTTTATTAATATCATTTAATTGATATGAAATACTATCGTGCCCAATCAATTTATGGTAAGTTTTGGTTTGAATACTAGGTTTGAACTAATTAATTTAGAAAAATTAAAACTTATCATATCTACCCTAACAGGTTTTGGACTAACTACTTAAAATTTGAAAATTATTCTTTTTACATAAATAATCAAAGTTATAATTATATGACATCTTTCCTTTGAAACAGAGTTAAGTACCATTGAATTTCTCATTTTAATACTTATTTGATTTATTTTGATTCCTTGTTAAACTTTTCGTTTAGTAGTTAATTAATCATAAATCTCCCATTTTGTTTTATTAATTGAAGTTAAGAAGTTTGATCTAGTTCTATAACTACTACAAGAGTTTAGCGATTGAAATTAATTTTGAAGGTTTCAACAACGTCACTCATGGTATATAAATAAGAGGGGACTCTTTTATTAATAAATAAAATGTTGAATTCCCATTTCCTATTTTGCAACATACTACATTTGTCACCTCCTCCTTGAACTTTAAAAGTTGATTAAGCAACCAAAAGAAAGTTGGTCTTGTAGATAGAGTCCTATAGAATGTTTCCTTTTAAAAGGTAACCATGTGAAGTCACCTTATCGAAAGAGAATTTTTGTCTTGAAGAACTCTCAAAGTCTTTTGATTAAAAAGACTCTATTGGTTACTTTGTTAGATTCTCAATCCTCCTTTCCCTTTACCCGTACATGATAAAGACATATACCTATCAAAAGGTTGTGCTCTTTTGCTATTGTATTGGCATGAAAGTGGTTCACCTTACAGGAGGAGCCTTCTAAGAATTTCCAAACACCGACCCCTCAATTTTACTTGGGGTTTATATACGAGAGAATAAAAAGGTTTATACTTATGTTCTAAAATTCAGACCAGTCATCGAATCGGTAGCTTTAGTGGTCACTAGTTTGATCGGTTCAACTACCGGTCAAATTGATGTGACGTAATAATTATGCAATAATTATATTTAATTATATATAATATTTAAAAAAAATTCAAAAAAATAATTGTTGGACCGGTCGAACCGGTCCAATCCTACCGGTCCGACCAGTCAATTAACTAGTTTTGACCGGTTCAAACTAGGTCAATTTATAGCTGATTTTGAAGGATCAATCGGACTGGACCACCGACCGGTCACCAGTCAGACTGATCAGTCCGATCCGAGTTTTAAAACAAATGTTTATACGATCGGATAAGAATGAATCTCGGTGGAGACTCATAAACAAGAAAAAGGCCCAACAACAAGTGGCCCGTGAAGTGGAGGCCTACGAATATCCACCACTGATAATATGCCATACCGAACCCCATTTATAACCAAACGAAAATGTCGAGAAAAGAAAATAAAATTGGTAACCTTATCTCCACTTTTGGTTACAGTCCAAATCAAATCTCTGCTTATAGATACTAAGTGGAACCCACAAGCGAAAAAGAGATTCAAATTCGCCATCAATTTGAACACATGACATGCTCGTGTCACGCAACTTGCACCATTGCCCTTAACCCCATAGAGAAGAGAGATTGAGAGCTATGTTTCGCAGACAATT
This sequence comes from Erythroxylum cataractarum, assembly GCA_024703695.1. Classification (NCBI taxonomy): domain Eukaryota; kingdom Viridiplantae; phylum Streptophyta; class Magnoliopsida; order Malpighiales; family Erythroxylaceae; genus Erythroxylum; species Erythroxylum cataractarum. The sequence goes on along the minus strand of JANJEY010000006.1, from coordinate 72,414,820 downwards.
TTCCTTTGGGTGACTTTTTGTGAATTTTAGTTTGATACGCTACAACCCCTCATGTCATGCCCGCATGATCATATCATATGGGTTGGGAGTGGTAGTGCTCACGCTTTGTTCTCTCAATTGCCATTTAAGTTGTATCATTCATTGAATATCCACAAACCTAAATATGCCACCCTCGTTACTATCTTGCATCAATTGTCAAGTATATACCAGATGTTAAGTGATCGTTTCATCACAACAGTTGTGTGAGGCCAACTCAATTGATTTTATATATTCTTTAACATACCCTTTCAGGTGAAAGCCCTCTGAGCTTAAAATTTGTACAGGCCTATTTTAGTAGTGCTTGATTTAATTAGAATAGGTGGATGGTAGGATTCGAACTCATGACCATTCGATCATAGAGGCTCTGATATTCTGTTAAGTGACCGTTTCATCACAGCAGCTTAAGCTGTTGTGTGATGCCAACTCAATTAGTTTTATATATTCTCTAACTCCACAAACCCTAAGCTACTTTAAATGAAAAGAAAAAGTGAATGAATCATTTTCATTTTTTCCCAAGAAAAATCTAGAGATAAGATTCTCCAATTGTTTCGAATACATGAGCCACTCCTTCGATTGGAAGTGAGAATTTTCGTTACAAGCTACGTTTGTCAACCTTGCTGTCCCTGTTTGTTCCTGTCAACTCCTTGGTTAACAAATTTTAGGGAGGAAGGAGACATCCTTATTAGTCATAAATGTGACATATTACATTTACTTGTATATTTGCAGATTGATTTTGATGGGATTGAGTTTGACCCTTCCAAAACACTGATTCAAGACTTGTCCTCTCCAATAATTCCAATTCTTGCCCCTCAAGGGATCCAACTTTGTATATATCCTTATCGTGTCCTCTACTTGCAAAGACGAATTGTTCAAGATAGCTTCCCACGCATCTAGTGTCCGCCCTTCTTGTGGGTATATACCTAGAGTGCGACGTTCATGGAGATTGTTACCTTTTCTGCTTCATATCATTATAAAAAACAAATCACCTTACGTAAATTGCAGATTATAGAATTACCCCCATGGCTCCACTAACCTATGTTGTAAATATAAGGCTTATGTTGTAAACTCTGAGCTGTTATTATAATGTGTAACTTATAAGATACTATAATATCTAATGAATGGAATGAGAATTATAGCAAGCAGGTCATGGATATAACGATGAATCAATAAATTTTATGAAAAATTAAATACTGAAATACCCTTTAAATATAGATACAACATAACTTTTTTTAATATATAATTGACTTGAGATTAGTTGAATTTTAAAATACTTATTATTTATATTCTAAATAGAAGGTTTTAGAACTTAATCATTGAACTAATTCATTACTTCAGATGTGCCATTAATCTTCAGGGTATTTGTTTATTTTTTAGGGGTATTTTCAATAATTCCAGTTTTGTCTTGGAATAATTTATAATCTCTATATGTTTTAGGGTTGTATGTGGATGAAAAAACCTAGCTACACTCCTCTTGTAATTCTTCCCTTTTTTTAATTTTAATTTGTGATCTGTCGTTACTCTTAATATATTATTTTTATCTTTTCAAATTTCAAGTTAATTATGTTTTTGCGATTTAAAAAGAATGCATGAGAAATATTATTTAATATTCTTTTAGAATCGCTTTTTTTCTTTTGTAAATACTTAACCTTTTAGTTCAAATGGCAATACCACTAAGTATTTTACCTTTTCTATGCTAGAATTTAAATTGAATTTAATAAAACATTTTTATTTTGTTTATTTAAGAAAACAATGACAATTAATTACACAATTTCTCAATATAATATCATAAAATAAATTCTTTAAAATTATCAAGTAGTAAGAAGGTTACATTTTAAAATTTTTGGTTATACGAAAGATCATGTGAATTGAATTTATTATTCAGCACACTTTAAAACATAAAATTATCGTTTTATATCAATTATAGGATGGATCTTCTGCTTCAAGAGCAAGTTGGTTTAGTACTCATTCTTCACTATAGTTTCTAAATGTTTTTCGACATGAGGAAATATATATGTGAGTGTTTTCTCTCCATACGTACTCATTAATAATGCAAAAGTTGAAAAGGTAATTATGTTACGATCCATGCCCATCCACTATCAAATACTACCTAGACCTAACCAATTTAGACCTATCTTTCTCTCGAATCTCACATGTCCTCTTTTGCCTGACTCCTTATGGCACAACATGGGTAAAACGAAAGGAGTGCCACTAAAAATCATGACCCTGAATTGTGCCAGCTCCAAGTGACCCCGCATGCATGGTGTCTCCTACTAGTTTTGCTTTGGTGGGGTTTCAATACCCATCCATTGTTTCCATATCAAAAGCTTCTTTCATTTCCCTCCACCATCTAAGCATTCCTCCTGGTCTCGTGCCCGAACAACAGCAACAAGAGTTGTTTATATCGGCTTTTGGCAATCCTTAAACACCCAGCAATCCGTTCCCTTTCTCTTTTCTTTTTCTTTAATCTCTTTTGCCGTCCACTACTCGCTCGTACTTTTCTTATTCGTTTAACATATGAAAGTCTATTGTTGAATTGTTCTGTAATTATGTCTCCGTCCAAGTTGTAATCACATTCTCACATGCACAGTTTCGGTCTTAGATCATCCCCATCTCTCTCTTACATAAATATATAATTGTCGTTTTCATTCTTTGCTTGAGTTCGAGGTCAACAACACGAGTTCCTGGCCATGCATAATTATGTATTATTAGTAGTGCACGACCATATGTTTCAGGTTTTTTTTTTTTGGGTGCTACGTAGATACATTGAATTATGTATAAAGTTGTTATTTTAGTTCAAACTAAAGAAACCAATAATAGATCAATATTTGTTTCTCATCAATATAGCATTGGAATTCTAATAAAGCCTTTCCACTTTGCGTTATCCAAATCAAAGATTACTATTAAAATTAAGCTTGAGTTAACTATTGCTAAAATGATTAGAACTAATTAATTAGTTAGTTGACCCCTTATTATTTATAAACTCTTTAACATTTTCATAATTAGTAAATATGAGATACTATAATACTTCCCCTTAAGTGTAACTGTGACTAGACATCCGGTTGTCACTTGAAATAAGCACAGTGATAATCGAATCAAACCATCAATTCTAATATCATATTAGAATTAGGCTTGGGTTAACTATTTCTAAAATGACTAGAACTAGATATTTGAATAGTCGGCCCTTATTACTTATAAATTATTTAACATTTTTATGTTTACTAGTACTATAATAACTACAAGGATAAAGGGGAAAAAGTTCATGCATGCTTTATTCAATCTCACCGTCCCCCTAGGTGGATAGCTTGGACCAAGCCACCTCCTAGTTTTGTGAAGCTCAATACAGATGGAAGCGCGATTGGTAATCTTGGTAGAGTAGGTTATGGGGGCCTTATTAAAGACATGGAGGGTCGTTGGCTTGCAGGATTCTCTGACTCTGTTGATATCGCGACAAACATACTCGCAGAATTACAGGGGCTCAAATATGGTCTACAACTCACGTGGGACTTGGGGTACCGCAGTGTGATTGCGGAAACCGACTGCTTAGCTATAGTTAATATTATTTCTGACTTGCCGCAATCCTATCATCCTCACCTTGTTCTTATTCGGGATATCCAGAAACTTTTAGCTAGACAGCGGCACTGCTCCCTTTATTATGTTCTTTGCGAAGGCAATTATTGTGCAGACTTCCTTTCGAAGATTGGATCGTCACAGGTATCCATGCGGTCTTATTGGTCGACTCTGCCCCTTGGACTTCGTTTGCACCTTGAAGGTGACTGTCAATCTATTATCTTTTTTAGGAACTAGTTTCTCCCGCCCATACCCTCCTCACGAAAAAAATATTATTTCACTTGGGGCTAGTGACCAAACCCTAGAAGTTACATAGGGGAAATAAAAAGAAAAAACTGTAATCGAGTGATGGAACCTTGCTTGTGATAATGGCTAATTCCAAAGTTACAACCTTGATATACATAGAAATTTCTAAATACCTTCATAGAACATGGATTGTCATAATGTCTTTCACATCTGGGACAGAGAAGATCTTGTCCCTATCTTTATCAGTTCGGACTTAATTAATGATTGCGTTAAACTCATCTACTTTTGTAGAATAAGTTAATTAATATCGATCTTATCAAAAACAATGGTTGAGGTCATAAGTGAGATTAAAGTGTAGAAGACCAAAAGTTAATTACAAGATTTAAGTGACACGCAACAAGAACATGAAGTGACGAACAACACAAAGACTTTTATGAAGGGTGTTGTCTGATCAACGTACGAAGGAATCAGTTGGCTAACAGCGTGCTTCTGTGGGTGCCCTTTGAAGCAAGTTGAAGACAAAACAGCGACCTTTGGCGTTAGATTTCATAATAACTTATGTTGTTAGGTACCAATGCACGATGTTTGTACCAATCAACTTACCATAATTACACGAAATTATTAACTTGGAATGATGAGGTGCTTGAGATTTGACTCTCAGATATCGTTTCACATTAAAATAGTATTTGAAACGGGAGTTAAGAGTATTGACAAAACGCAAACAGGACATAAATTCATGCTTTATCTTCTGTTGAATGGATAAAATACATCAATTCAATTCCAAAGTTTTGTGATGAATAAGTTTTCGAGCCCAACGTTTAATTGTCAATGTTTTCAAAATTGGATTAGAAGTTAAAAATGATAAGTTTAAAAGTTTAAGATTTAAATGATTTAATTGATATTAGATTGTTATAAAATCAGTTAAAGATTGAATATAATTAAATAATTTGAAAACTAATTTAAGAAGTCTATTGTTATCTATAAAAATTTTAAAAGTTTAATTAAAAAAATACCATTAAATAAAAATTAATCAATTTATTTTAGATTATAAAAATTTATTAATATATAAAAGTTGATTGATTAATTAAGAAAACAGTTATTTTTTAACAACAAAAATTATTAAATTAAATCAAAATGAAAAATTAATAGATCCATAGTTTTCAATATTAAACTGTGTAAATCAATTCAATATTTAAAACATTGATAATTATATTTTGCAAAGTAGGCTCCAAAGTCCAAAGTACTAACTAAAACCATTGGGAACTTTTAGGCTGGGTCAATTTTGAGTTAAAGTTAGTTTCAAATACCAATGTCTAGGTTTTAATATATATTTTTGGTAACACGTCAATTCATTAGTACAATAACTTTATTTTGGATATTTGTTTTTGGTAATTAACTTTATTTTGGATATTATAATTGTATGCTCTAAAAAAGCTAATTAGAAGTTTATTCATGGTCATAGTTCAAAGTGCATAAGAAGACTGAATCATCCCATTAAGGGAATGTTGAATTGATACTCTAATGCCATATCTTCAGTGAAATTTGTTGGAAGTTATTAGTTTATAATCATGATTAAGAGTTTATAGTATCAAAAAATATTATTTGTAGCACCTTTAGTATAAATTTGTTTTTATTTGTATAATATAAAAGTTATAAAAATACTTTTTTCATTTTTAAATTTCTTAATAAACATCATAATTTTTGCAATTTAAAATGTTAATTATCTTTTTAAAAACTTATTTTAAAAGAGATTTAATCTCAATTTGGAATAATAAGACAATCTCTTTTTTTAAAAAAATTAATATTCTAAAAATTATTGTTGTGTAGTGAAATTTCTTCGACTTTCATCTAAGAGCTATATTTCTTAAATTTATCAAAATTGTCACCGATACTTCTCAAAATTATAAGAGATCAATGATGGCTTACATAACTGACAAGATAGCATATTTTGTAATTTTTATACACTTGATTAGAAGTTAGAATTTTAAACCCCGTCTTCAAACTCTGAATTCTTGGAATGGATCAAGAAGAATTTTACAAGCTTGGAAAGTACGCGCATCATTGTCAATTATCTCTAATGGCTCTAATGGCTTACTTGCCGCAGTTGAACATCAGAACATGAAACATATTATTCACAACTTGCTTGTCATTTAGCGAGGAATAGCCACGTATCTTCTTCCACTGAAACCCGTCACATCATTCGATGGTAGATTTTCCCAATTTCCCCCCACCAGCAGATTTCTTGACAGACAAGGAACAAAACAGATTAAGACCCTAGTACAAATTACACTGCATAAGTAGGAAAAGTGATTGCCTGACTGGATTAGCTGGCGATCGAAAGTTAATTATAGTTTAGAGATAGCGATCCATTTTAGGCTGTTGATAATGGGTTGCGCTATAAGTCGCAGAAGCAGTGAAATCAATCAAGTAAATAAAGAAAAACAATAGGAAGATACAAAAAAAATTTACATGAAAAACTTGAGTGTCCGAAGAAAAACTCACTAGGGGGATTGTTAGCTTATGTCCTACTGTCCTACAGTTAATCACTTTAGTTATAATTTAATGACAAATTATTTAAAAATATTCCTTATGTTATACATGTTTAGATATATATGATAAAGTTTATGGAATAATTGTGCATTACAAATGAAATTATAATGTAATTATAATTATGAGATTTGTATTGCATTTATGTATTATTCATAAATGTTTCCAATCATTATTCTATTAAGATTATACATTAATAGAACGTAAAAAGACTAGCACACGTTTTATTTTTCTTTATGAAGGAAGTAGTCGATCTTATAGGATAAAGTATAATGATACTTAAACAAACATCTGAGTGTTTGTTAGAGAACAAATTCAATATATAGACCCAATATAAGAAATCTATTTGAAACATTAGTTGTATGTTTATGAAATTCTCATTGTAATGATTGTATAAGTGATCAATTGACTTGAAGTTATCAAAGTTATTTTGTATAAGAATTGCAATATTTTGATACTATTTATAACCTATTTAATCATGAGTTGATAAAATAGTAGAGTCATTGGATGTAGCATGCATTATATGAAGATAGTTGTGTGATCAAGATAGGATTCATTACCACAAAGTAATTAGGACAAATGTTTCGTTATTTTCGATTAGTACTGATTCAGGAAATTCTTGGCGAAGGCATAATGGTGTTTTGTAAATAGTTTACAAATGCCTTAATTAAATCGATAACTATTAGCGAAAAACTAATATGATTAGATTCAAAATAAAGTAGACATTAAATTCATGTTTTATGTCTAATCGGAGCATTGCATGATAAAATAATTGAATATACAAAAAATCATGTACAGAAAGGTTAATCAAAACTACTTTGACATTCTTAAATATTTGGATGGTCATGATGCGTTGTAAGACGTTATTGTTGATTTATCATTATAAATTATTTAATTAGAGAATTAAAGATAAATTAAAAAAATTAATATTTATAATTTTAATTATGAATTAAAATTATAATTTATAACTATTGTCATTATGTTTGGGAACCTAATAGGTCTCACATATAGAATGGGTTGAAGAGAGCAAAGTTAATTTAATCAAGTTAGACTTGATTATAAAATTTGAGAAATTTTATGATTAAATATGAGATATTGAATCTTATATGGGCATAATTGGTATTTAATTAGAATTATTTGTAATTTTAATTAAAATTTAATTGAAGTTAGAATTAAATTTTAGTTAAATTACTAAAACATTCAAAGCTTATTATAAATAAATTTAAGCTTTATAGAGATAACACTTCTTACTTAACCATCTTTGTAAGAGTTACAGAATTCTCTCAACATGTTCTGTGGATACTGTTAGAAGGCGGACACTTGTGCGACTACAGTGGTTGAGATAAATCGATTTCTAAAACGGTTCGAAAAATACAACAAAATAAAGATCAAGCTTATGATTAATGAAGAGTACACAAATACGATTTTACAAAAGACCCCTAAGGGGGGTATTTATATAATAATATAAGCTTATGGTAGAAACCTACATATAAAGTAAGATTTGAAAATAGTGTCATATATAAAAGGAAAAAAAACCTATATAAAGTAAGTATCTACATAGAATAGAAATCTTGAAGGCTTGAGTCATTATTGTAACATAATGTATTATATGAATGTAGTAAAATGTCAATTGCACTATGCGCTTGTTATGAATTTAATTCCAATTTTAAACATAACCAATAAACAGTTATTTTATCCATATCAAATGATGCACATAAGTTTTCATAATTATTAAATTGAAGTATTTTATGAGTCATCCAACTACAGTCAATTTTAGAAACATATAAAAATATCAGCAAGCCACAAATGTTACATGTGTCCTATATCTATATATATATATATATATATGTAGGCTAGGGAAGTGTGGTGTAAGGTGGCAGCAAATGCAACATTCATTTTCTAACTAGAGCCAAAAGAGTTCATCTCCTTTTGGTGATAATGAAAAGGATTTATGTTCCACCAACTCCACATCTTCAGACCTTATCCACTACTTTTCCACACTTCCAGACTCCATTATCCATTTCAGAGGAAGTGTTCAATGAAACGATTTTATCTAAAAGCCTTTGGTTTGAAGTTCTTGTCCCTACACTAACAGTCTAACACACAATAATATAAATATCTTACATGGGTTAGCTTAATTCCCAATACTTACTCGACCTCAAGCTCCACAACTTGTGTTCCAAACTTGCACACTATGCGTGAAGAGTATTAAATTATAAACAAAACGATGAGCCTGCAGCCACAGCCATTATGGTCACCTACCTTGTTTTAGCTTTTCCTATACCAAAATTTTATTTAATCATCCATTCCCATCCCTCAAGTAAATCAAACCTAATTTAGTGTTCGCTATTATGCGTACACGTTAGCCTTCCATCCATTGCCATAAATATTTCCCATAAAACAATAACAATTACATCAGTCATTTGACAACTTAAGATTAAAGTCTGATCCCCCCTCTCTTTTCGTTAGTTCAAATCAATCTTAAACAAATCGTGAGAATGATTGAGATATTAAAGAATGGTTGTGGGATTAAGCGCACACCTTTATCATGTGCGTCGAGGAACAACATATAAGTTTGTTCCAATAAAGCAACTCGAATTCAGTTATTTGTGTTTTAAGTTACACAGCAAAGGCTGCTCTTGAGATCACTTGGTATTTTGTGTGTAAAACCGGAGGCGTTGGTCATAAAAAATAAAGCGTTCCCATGCGTATAAGCAATTGGATTATTGCCTTTCGGGGTACAGAGATGGGAACGGATAGAGAAGAGAAAAGGTGTGAAGATGAAGGGATGTTGTTTGTTTAAGATTAGTGCATTGACTGGGTGATGGGCCCGCGTATAGAATACACGTATAGAATACACGTATTTTCACATAATATTCTGAAGAGAGAAAAAGGAAACAAAAGAAAAGCAGTGGGTGGGATTCTCTAGGAGAAATGCTAGATTTGGTAAATAGTCGTTTGAACTGTTTTGGCACAGTGTATGCGTACAACAATGGAGCCCATTTTGTAGGCAACAAACCCAACCACTCGTGTGAAACGAAGACGCAAGAGGGGGGACAAACAATTACCCCTTTCTTAATATCCCGGATAATGTTCTGAAATTTCGACCTATCATTAAATCGGTGGTCTTATTGATTATCGATTTGACCGATTCAACCGATACAATAATTATATTTAATTATAAATAATTTTAAAAAATTTTAAAAAAATCAAAAATTAAAAAATAAAATAAAAATAATTATTGGACCGGTCCGACCGGTTCAGATTGGGTCAATTTACAACCTGTTTTGAAGGATAAATCGGACCGGACCACCAACCGGTCACCGGTCGAACCGATCGGACCAGTCGGTCCGGTCCGGGTTTAAAAACACAGTCCTGGGATACATGATTGTTGCACAAAATTTACAAATAGTTTAATTTTTTTTAATAAAGAACATTTCAATATGTCAAAGAATATATAAAATCAATTGAGTTGATCTCACACAACAGCTTCAGCTATTGTGATGAAACAGTTACTTAATATGGTATCAGAGCTTATATGACCAAATAGTCATGAGTTCAAATCCTACCACCCACCTATTCTAATTAAATTAAGCACAAGGTAAAGTAGGCATGTGCAAGTTTCAAACCCAATGAGCTTTCACTTGAAGGGGTGTGTTAGAGAATATATAAAACCAATTAAGTTGGCCTCACACAACAGCTTAAGCTATTGTGATGAAAATGTTACTTAACACAATAAAAATCTCATGTATATATAAATAGATTCAATAAATTTTTAAACTCTCCACTTTACAAGGGTCGGGAGAAAGCTATCAATTTTACGTAACATTTTTTTTTTACATCTTACGAAGAAATTATTTTCGTACAAGATTCTTGAAATGAAATATTTAAAATAAATAATTTAACTAATTGATGATATAAAATGTAATCATAAAATACATTTAAATGAGTATTTGAAAATCATATAGAATCAAATTTAAATTTGAATTCGATACCTCCAACACTTAGGAAGTACTATTAAAGAAAATTTGTACGATCCATCTAAAAGACCTTTAAGAAGAAAATTTTAATTTGCGTCTCTAAAACACATTTAAAACAACGGCTGCAAGTAACACGCGTACCTGAGCACTTAATTTGTCTTTACTCTTAGCCTTGTGCGATGCAAAAATGCATGACCTAGGCCTGCCGTTAGGGCCACTTTGACCAATAACACGCCTTGGTGGGATCACTGACAATCTTACAAGGCTAAGCACTAGAAAATAGACCCAACAACAAATTAAACAATTAATAGTACTTAATTTTAATATTAATTCAGATTTGGAGAAAATTTAAAAATAAATAATCACATGGTGGCGAGTTTAGGGTTTGCGCAGATTTGATAAGTATATTATTAGTTATTTGGTCCCACTAATCGAAGCCCACTTCGGCACATATGTATATAAAAAGTCCCCATTCTTCAACAAAAGGACGTGTTGGAGAAGCAGGGACGCAGGCATTGAAGAGCACCTGCTTGTTTCTGTTTAAAAGGACCCAGACATGGCCACTTATATTCGATGTTAGCTGAGTTTCAACGTTACTGAAGAAGGAGGAGAAAAGGCGTGATGGGTTGCAGAAAAAGGCAAAGACTCTGCAGCAAAATATCTGGAGAAAAACTCGACTCTGATCCTTTCGATGAGTTGCCTGACGACATCGTCGTTTGCATTCTCTGCAAGCTCAGCTCCTCGGCTTCTTGCCCCTCTGATCTCACCAATGTCTTCTTGACGTACGTACACTCACACTCTTATCCATTTATGTTGACTTATATGCATGGATTTGGTTTTCACGTTTATCGGTTAACAGATGCAGAAGATTGAATCGTTTAGGCATGCATCCGCTAGTTCTATCCAAAGCTAGTCCCAACACATTTGCTATCAAAGCCAAGAACTGGTCGGAATCTGCTCACCGGTTTTTTAAACAGAGTGTCGCCGCCGGCAACACAGAAGCTTGTTTCACTCTGGGCATGGTCAGTCAAACGTTTTCTTTTTAATTCCGAGTTATTTTCCTGGAAACTAATCAATACCCAGAATTTATATTCATCGAAGTTTTTGTCTTTGTACAGATCCGATTTTATTGCTTACAGAACAGAGGGAATGGAGCTTCCCTCATGGCCAAAGCCGCTATTAAATCCCATGCGCCGGCGCTGTACTCTCTCGCCGTTATCCAGTTCAACGGCAGCGGCGGCTCCAAAAACGACAAGGATCTCCGTGCCGGGGTCGCGTTGTGCGCACGCGCAGCGTTTCTCGGCCACATCGACGCGCTCCGAGAGTTGGGTCATTGCTTGCAAGACGGTTACGGAGTCCCTCAAAGCGTCGCCGAGGGGCGTCGGTTGTTAGTCCAAGCCAACGCGCGGGAGCTCGCGTCGTCGTTACTCGCCGTCTCAACGTCCCTCCGCATCAGCGGTAACAGCAACCACCGACTCCATTACGCGACATGCCTCATGATGAGTAACGGCGTCGGGTGTCCGTTACTTAGTGACTTCGGGTGCAGCGTCCCCGCCCGAGAGGTGCATCCCGCGAACCGATTCTTGAGGGAATGGTTCGGGTCGGGTCAAGGGGTATTGGGTCCGGGTTTAAGGTTGTGCTCGCACGCGGGGTGCGGGCGGCCGGAGACTAGACCGCATGAGTTCCGGCGGTGCTCGGTATGTGGGACTGTCAACTATTGTTCACGAGGGTGTCAGGCACTTGACTGGAAGCTAAGGCATAAGATGGAGTGTTCCCCGATGGAGCAGTGGCATCCCGACGGCGAGAATGTGGCCATAGCTGATTGACAGGGACTGATAAAATCAAACTAGGAGTAAGTAAAGACTGAAACAAAAATTCAAAACCTTACTATTTTCTTGGTAGCAGTACTTAAATCCCCTTCTTTCCCTTTTTTGTGGTAAATTTGTATATATTGCAAGAGGTTTTTACTGTTTAGAGGATCTCTCCCCCTAACCACGTTGTTTTGCCACCTATCTTTTAGGAATCAGTAAATCCCCTACTTAATTGACTAATTACCCAGTCAAATTTGACCTGAAACCTTTTAAAATCTTCTAATTAACTCATGTGAAATTGACGTACAACCAAAATTAGCAATACTACGATCTATAACTATGGAGCCCTAATTAATGTACCTGAAGATGGACGCGGGTAGAGCGTGGGACCGACCCGGTAAATGTGACTGTCGATTAGCAACCAATGAATTCTGAAAGTGGTTGGTGATACGCACTTCTTTGGACTTCCATAACCACCTCTTGTTTGTATCATCTCCCAATCAAGAAGGCTGGCCACTGATCAATCTAGATAACGACACTTCCAAAGCAATTATTATACTAATCAATTTAGATACTAAGGCAAAAACAGTTTCCATTTTAATTATTATGTTTTTTAAAATTTTAAAAATACAGAAAATACGTGCCTTCTATTTTTGGTAGTATTTGTTTTTTTCAATTACTAACGAGATATGATTTCAATTATAGAAAGACATTTTTAAGTCATCTATATTCAGACTAATTTTAGTTCAAAATAAAAAGATGGTGTCTTTTTCACTTGACTGATTTTGTCCTACGTCAGTTTGAAATATTAAGTTACATTTTAGACTAATTCCATTTGCATGACTGACCCGTTCTGTCATAGTAGTCTCATTAAATGCTGTCTCCTCTTAATTCTTAACATTAGATTTATTTTAACAATTTTTATTGTTAAAAATTAATTAATTTTTATAAATTAATTAATTCTTAAAAATTTAATTTAATTAATTAATTTTTATTTAATAATTTTTGAATTAAAATTTAAAATTTTCAATTAATAAAAGAAATATCTTTGAATCATGCTTTTGATGTTAGTATTTTTCTTTTAAAGAATTACTAATAGGAACCACGTGACTCCTTAAGAATTTTTAAAGGAATTTACAACTTTTTATATGATTTCTATTTAAATAAATACGTAATGTTTAATTATTATATAATATTCTGATGGAGGATGGCGTTGGGTGGTGGTCACTTTCGCATGAATTCTCGAACGGTGCAGACATTACAGAAGGATAGCAAAAGCTCGAGGATCTTCCAGCTCTATCAAACACGAAACGACAAGGCGTCGTTCACGTCAATATGAGTTGGTTTGTAATGGCACCAATTTGATTGATCGATATTGGAGACAGACCTTAGCCTGCTCTTTCCTCAGTCTTGAAAGTTGTTAAATGGCGACAAAAGAGTATGAGGAAGCCGTGATCTGCAAAAACTATGCCATTGCCCATTAGTAGCAATACTTTTTAAAAATTTTATTGCTATGTTTGTCTTAAAACTAAATTTTGAGAAGATTAATTATCACTAAATTATCAAGTTTTCTCTTAAATTATGACAGTTTCGTGATTTGACATAATGTTTCAAAAATTAAATTAAAAGTTCAACCGATAAGATGAGAGATTTAAATTTTAAAAGGTTAAATCGGTATTAAACGTCATAAAATATATTAAATTTTAAATAAAATTAAAAAATTTGAAATATGGTTGAAAAATTATCTTTATTTATTGAAAAATTTAAAGTTTAACTAAAAAATTATTAAATAAAATTAATTGATTTATTTTAATTTATAAAATTAATTAATTAATTAATAACTTAATAACCTTTTAATAATAAAAATTATTAAAATAAATTTAAGCAAAAAAATTTAACAATTAATATATAAAATTAAACAATTCTAAATTTTTGTGGTTAAAATAGACAAATCGTTAGTGCTTTGTATAAGTGGAATATGTATTGCTTCCCTAGTCAGATAAGCTAAGAAGATTTTATATCCTACTTCAGAAGACTTAGTCTAACAAAAAATAATTAAAAAACGAGTTTACGACAAAATAATTAGAAATCAAGGAAGCTTCTCCACGTACTTTTGCGACTAATGTTACTTGGTTAGTTCATCTAAAACCATCAAAGTCCAACTCTTCGTGTTTTACAAGAAGTCCCCAGGCTTTTACCGAGCCTCGCAACTGGTACTGTTGGACTAGATTGTTATCTAGCAGACGTTTGGGCATTTGTGTTTAGCTTTAGCTACCCCTTCTTCACTTTATCGAGATGTTATTATTATTTTTTGAACATTGTACTTATATGTTTTAAATAAATTATTTTATAATTTTAATTTACATAATGAGTTCATTTTTACTAGTTTGATTGTCAACTTTAATACAAAATGCATATACTTTAATTATCTTCTTCTTTTCTTCTTTAAAAAATGATTATTATTAAAATATGACATGTTAAATGATTGTTTCATCATAATATCTTAAATTGTTGTGTGAGACCAACTTAATTAATTTTATATGTTCACTAACACATCGCTTCAAGTGAAAGTCCTTAAATTATTGTGATAAAACGATCACTTAATCAAAGCCTTTATAATCAAGTGGTCGTGAGTTCAAATCTTACCATCTACTTATTTTTCAGCACAAGGAGGTGAATAAAGAAGGAAACAAAATCCATAGCCTCTTTCAACAGGAGTTGGATGACAGAGGTCGCAACAATGGTAGACGTCATGGTTTTGAAACCCGGACCGGAACGGCCGGTCCGACCGGTGATCTGTCGGTGGTTAGGTCTGATTTATGTCCCAAAATCGGTCTTCAATTGACCCGGTGTGAACTGGTCAAAACCGGTTTTTGACCGGTAGAACCGGTCCGGTTGGACCGGTTCGAACATTTTTTATTTTTTATTTTTGAATTTTTTAATATTTTTAATATTATATATAATTAAATATAATTATTGCATAATTATTACGTCACACCGGTTCGATCGGTGGTTGAACCGGTTGAACCGGTCAAATCGGTAATCAGTAAGGCCACTGATTCGATGACCGGTCTGAATTTCAGAACACTGATACAAACAAGCATCGGCCCATATCGTCTCAAAGAGTGAAAAGTGAAAAAGTTTAGTTAATCCAAAGGAAGATGTAAGAAGGTGAAGAAAAACGACCCGTTTGCTTTAACGAACATAACATAATATGTATTATTTGTTTGATTTAAAAATATAAAATTAGAATAATAAAAATAATAATAATTAAAATGTTATTATTATTATTATATTATTATTATTAAATTCTTTATTCTTATTAATTTTATTATCTTTATTCATATTTATTATTATTATTATTATTAATTTTTTACTTACTATAATTCTTATTATTATTAATTTTACTATTTTTATTAATTATATTTATTTTTGTTATTATTAAATTCATTATTATTACCGTGGACCAAACAGTCCCAAAGAAGAAGAATGAGAGGGAAAACGACGTCGAATTATATAAATAGTTAGCAATAAATGAAACGACATAGTTAGAGCTGTATACGTGTAAGAAGCTGCAACAAGGAATTCAAAGGCTATATTAGCCGTTAGAGTAGAGTGAGTATTAATCGGATTTTTCTTCTCTCTCTAGCTTCTTCTTCCATCTTTCTTTTAACATTTTCTTGGAAATCCATAACTAACATTAGTCCCAAACCATATCCCTAATTTTTTTTAAAATCTTATTATCGTGTCAAATTGGTATCAAAACAGTTCAATTCTTGGAAGAAAGTGATAAAAAGGACGAAAATGATAGAAAGGACTAAGTCCCCTGATATACGTAGATTAGAAGAAAATATAGACTCAAGAATTAGATGTTTAAGTATGGATGGTCGGCAAGGAGTTGAAGAAGATATTGCAGTTACATATGGAAAAAAAATCAAAATCAAAGAATTATAGAAGATGATAGAAGAGTACTGAAAGTCCATTTCAATGAACTTCAGGAACCAGTAATTACACTACTGTCACTTGATATAGTAAGTTGAAGTTTTCAACCATTGATGGAGAAGATTTACAAACAAACAATTCTTTATGCTAGATCGATCGTCAGTGGAGCTAAAAGTATAAATCACATTTATATATTTAGTGGGAGAAGCTTTGTCATGACACCAATTATATCTTAGAGAACAGATCGTCAATGGAGTCATTTAGTTAGGGAAAGTACCTAATATAATTGTCATCGGGTCGGTCGTGCAGGGCTCGGACTCAGTCAAGACGACCCATGGATTGATCGGTCCATTCGTCAAAGATCAATCTCCTACCTAATCGCCATGTCAGGCCCAAGCCCGATCCACGCCTTCCACAGCCCGTTAGCATGAAAAAACCTACCATGCAGAGGTAGAAGTCTACGTAAAGACCTAAACCTAGCTACAAAACCATATATAAGGTATAATTCTCCCGTAATTGAGGTACGAAAATCATAACCTAGTTGTTTTCTCTGATTTAATCATCCTCACCTTCACCAAAAGACTTACTTGAGCATCGGAGGGGATAATCAGGACACAACCCCCGACCAACCTTCTTTGTTTTGCAGGTAACTTCACGTCGGATTCATCACAGCAAGCAGCAAATTCATGGATCAGAACGGCAACGCACAGTTCAGCCAAAATCCGGCAGAACCAGAATGTATTTTTTGTGAACCAAATTTTAAATAAAAGGAAGGCTTCTTCGGAAAAATGAAAAACATATTCAACATCTATTAAAGTTACATTAATTATTTGCAGGTTAACCTATGAATTCAAAATATTGCCTAACTAAAATAGTTAGCTGACGTATCCTTGAAAATACTCACGCATAAAAGATTTACAGATATCTATAGGATCTTATCATTTGGCAGGAAGGAGTAGAATTAAGTTAAGGAAAATTCCAAATATACACGAGTGAAAGTGAATTAATATCTGAATATGTTTTTAAGCCTTCAAGGGGTGTGACTTGATGGTTGAGAGCGGGGCCTGACTTTGGTTAGGTCTCAGGTTCGATTCCATACTAGCCCCTCTTGTAAGAGCCTGGGCAGCCGGAGTTTTACCTGTAGATGGAGAACTAGTTGGGCTCTTAATGATGAGGTGCACCCGTTTGGACCGCCTGTGAGGTAGTGCGCCAGTTGGGCCCTCAGAGAGGTGTGCCCGCTTGGCCCGCCTACAAGGTTTCCTCGAATCTAAAAAAAATGTTTTTAATTTTTTTAATTAAATCATATATTTATTCAAAAGGGTCCTTAGAGTTTGCCAGTTTGGTATAGGAAAGGCACGAGAAGAAAAAGAATTTAAGAAGGCTTTATTTGACCTGTGACACTTGTTCAGGTGTGTTAAGTCACACCGTGACATCTCTTTCTTGCTTTTTTTTTCTTCTAATTAACTTTTAACTGTACCAATAAAATAAATGTGTAAAGAATAAATTAGTATTTTATATAATTAGTAATTAAACTTTTATAATTAATTAAACAATATTCATGTAGTTCTTTTTAAGTTAAAGTTTAATTTAATTAATCATCCTATTAAGTTAAGTTTAATTAATGGAATAGTTAATAATTTTGTAATTAATGTATATTATTATTATCAACAATTAAACTGAATTTAGCTAACTATTTAATTAACTAATTATATTTTAAATAAGTAATGATATTTTTAAATGTTTTCAATATATTATAATTAATTAAGACTAATTAATAATATTTTAATTAACTAATCAATGATTAAATAAGGAAATGTGGAAAAAATATATATTTACGATGGGGAATGTCAATATTAACTCGTGACTATTTACCTACATATATATACTCAATATTACTATATAATAATTAATAATAATTAGCAATTAATAATGCAGCAAGATATATAGTAAATAGTAATATTTACTACTTAATCGATTAAATATATTTTAATACATTAATTAATTAAGTACGTTAACTAATAATAATAATAACTGAATATATTTATTATATTCTAAAGACGCTTTATTATATTAAAATTAATTATTTAAATATTTAAATTATAGAATGAAAAAATAGTCACTCTAGACTTATCTAACTTAATAAAGCATGTTAAATAAAATTTAGTTATTTGTTGAAAATAGAAATCTTAATTGTAAATCTTTGTTGCAAAAATTATAATTACACTCTACACTTATTTAACTAATCAATCAATTAATTATAATTTAATTACTAAATTAATTATATATAAATTACAATTAATAAAAAATGGAGGAAAAATTCTAAATACGCAAGTGTGAAAGTTAATTAACATGTGAATGTGTTTTAAAAAAAATTTAATTAAATCATCTTTTATTGAAAAGGGTCCTCAGAGTTTAGTTTAGCAAAGAAATTGATGACGAGAAAAAGAAATTAAGAAGGCTCTATGTCGGGTGTGACTTAACATGTCACACCCATAATCATCCTATCAAGTTAAGTTTAATTAATGGAAAAGTTAATAATTTCGTAATTAATGTAAATTATTATTATCAACAATTACACCAAATTTAGCTAACTAGTTGACTAACTAATTATATTTTAAATAAGTAATAATATTTTTGCATGTGCTCAATATATTATAATTAATTAAGACTAATTAATAATATTTTAATTAACTAATAAACGATTAAATAGGGAATGTGAAATATATATATATATATCAATATTAACTTGTGACTAGTTACCTACATATATATACTCAATATTACTATATAATAATTAATAATAATTAGCAATTAATAATACAGCAAGGTATATACTAAATAATAATATTTACTACTTAGTCTATTAAATATATTTTAATACATCAATTAATTAAGTAAATTAATTGTTATTAATAATAACTTAACATCAACAGGCCTAAGCAATGATAAGAATAATTAAGTAGTTAACTACATAATATTAATATTTACTACTTAATCAAGTAATTATATTTTAATAAATCAAATAATTAATTATATACCAAAAATTATTAATAATAACTGAATTACTTTATTATATTCTAATAACTATTAATTATATCAAAATTAATTAATTAACTATGATTTAAGTATATTTAAATAGTACGTATTAATATTAATCATTTATTATTATTCATTATTATATAATAAATATGTATAATAACATTATTATATATATTATATAATTAATTGATTATATTGTAACAACTATTAAATTTATCAAAATTAATTCATTAACTATTATTTAAGTATATTTAAATTATACGATGAAAAAATATCCATTCTATAATTATTTAACTAATAATAAGAATGAATGAATAAAAAAATGAAACAAAAAAAATAAGATCCTACTCACGATGAATGAATAAAAAAATGAAACAAAAAAATAAGATACTACTCACGCCAATGTTATGAATACAGTACCAGGTTCGGTACCGGATTGATCTCTAGAACGGAACTGTACCGGTACTGTTGGTATCGGATACCGTTTCGGGAAATTTTTTAAATTTATGAAATAGTCCCTAAAATTTTTAAGAATTGCAAAATTGTCCATATTGGTATATTATACAGTTGTATTGTATACTTTACTAGTTTACTGTTTACATCAACCATGCTTTCAAAAAATCTTAATAATAAATAATAATGAAAATTAATATGAAATAACAATA
>JANJEY010000006.1:72361149-72371535 GCA_024703695.1 Erythroxylum cataractarum | reverse complement strand
TATTTGTTAACTTTTCACCTAACACAAATAGTTCGTAATAAAACTATCAATTAATTACATATTTCTAATCATATTAATGATCAGGAGCATTTTTATCTTTGTCACTATTTTTTCGTTCTGTCCACTGCAACCAAACACATTCTGTCATTGAGACGGAGATAGAAATTTTTATTCTGTCCATCACAACCAAACACCTCATTGTCTTCAGTTTTTGTTCCGTTCCATCTCCAGATATCAGAGACAGCAACCAAACGCAGCGTAATTCTACATAAAATTATGAGAATGGTTGTTTGTTATTTCTATGATCTTATTGCCTTACAAATATACATACAAGTCTTTCTCTATAAACTAGAAGAAAATCTCAACCTACCTAAAATAGCTCATACATTAAAAGATTACGTTATACACCAAATACAATAGCTAATTGATTGCTAAGACACCCTATACTTTTACCCAGAGTATGTTATGATCAAATGTTTGTTTAGTGGTAGACTTCTGGCCCTTATTATACACATTCATGTCTTGTTGTTCGAGTAGTCGTATTCAATATGTAATGTTTGTTTTTTTTTTTAATAAGAGGAAATCTTATAGACGGATTAAGCGAACACATCTTGTCAAGAGTTTAATTAGTATACCACTCCACAAGTAGACCAAGCTGGCGCACCTCATCATCGAGAGCTTAACTGGCGCTCCACCTACTATTAAAATCTCGATTGCCTCTGACTCTTTCAAGAGAAATTAGTATGATATAACTATCAAATCTTATTTCATTTCGATTACTTTAATTTGTCATGGTCACGGCAAACTAAACTTCAATTAACAACATCTTAATTTAAGTAAGAATTCAACAACATCAACAATCTAATTAAACTCTTATTAATTACGAGATCTAGAAAGGTTTAAAAATATACAACCTTATTTTTAACTAATAAAGAGATTGTTTCTTATTAATTTAGATACGAATTCATTACATGTAGTTGATATTTTGTGTAGAAAATTTTGAACATCAGGTTACACCTTGAAGGAAAAAATTAGTTTGGTAACAAATTTTGGGGTTCTAAGCCCATTAGACATCGTGCAGGGCTTAAAGCCTTTCTGGATACAACAGGAAGGGTTTGGATATTCAACCCCAACTAACGGTGTCGTTTCACTTCGATATGCAGGGAAATTTTACTACTACTACGTCTCTACTGTACTTGTTTTATGCTACAAAAGCTGGCTAGCTCCCCCTAAAACCCTAGTTGAGTCACAATTCTGTTTGGTCCTCCAAATCGATGGCTTTGGTCGAGGAATTAGGGCCTACGATGACGGATGACACCTCGTGTGGCGTTGTTGAAGAGGAAGAAGAGGATTCATGGTCGTCGGACTCGGAAATTGGAGGCGCGTTGGATTGGTTGGACGCCCAAGACGACGACGGATCGGTGGAAGGAACAATTTCGCTCAATTCTAGACGCCCAAATGCTCACGGAGGCCTCCATTCGCGCCCTAATTTGTCCTCTTTGCAACCTCTCTCAAATCGCAACCAGAAGTTCTCTAATCATATTCGAGCTTCTCCTTTAGAGGTGTCGCTTATACTTTATGGTTCAGCATTTTAGATCATGTTCATTAAGTTTTTTATGTGTCGTTTAGGCTACTTTCTCAATGTTAGAAACTTTTTTTTAAATGTGTTATTGTGGTTTAGAGTGCGGATATATTTGTCTATATATATAATTTGATTTTTTGTTCCTGATAAAGTGATTTTTATGCAGGAGTGGGAGGGTAGGATGAATGTTAGAATGTCTAATTCGGTGACAACTGCCATTCGTGACAGTGTTCGAGATATGGCTATTGGTAAAATAAGAAACAATGACAAAGCTGATCGTGCTACTGTTGAGCAGGTTAGTATCTCTTCCAGCAATTAGTAAGTTTTGTTTCCATTCCATAAACTAAAGGATAGAGAAGGCACAATCTTTTTCCCCATTCTTTAGTGTGCAGTGTAGTAGGCTTTTGTAGCTTTTGATGGGAGTATTTATTTGGATTTGTTGTTCTTTAGGCCCTTGATCCTAGAACTCGGATGGTTTTGTTCAAAATGCTTAATCGTGGTGTATTCAATGACATCAATGGCTGCATATCCACTGGAAAGGAGGTATTGAAGCAAATACTTTCCAAACCAACCTTCAGTTTGTGTTCAATATTCTAAGAATTGCTTTTGTTGAATCTGCAGTTGTGAGATAAATAATTCCTCATTATAAATTTTTCTTTGCATTTTTGTAGGCAAATGTTTATCATGCCACGAAATCAGATGGTCAGGAACTAGCAATCAAAGTGTACAAAACTTCAGTTTTGGTTTTTAAGTAAGTACAGGAGATAAAACAGCCTGCTTGTTCTCGTTAGAAACTTGTCTGCACCTTTAAATTTGTTTTGAGGAAAATTTAGTATGTTAAGTAAATGAGTGTTCTCACTAGTAGTCAAGCTGTTGGTACAGACTCCAACAGCAAGATTGAGCATTGAAGAACTTTCAGAAAACTTCTTATTCCTATACTAAATGTTCTTGAACTGCTGTGTTTGGTAGTAACCTTTCTTCCATTAAAGCAGTTTCTGACTTGTTTTTCCTTGGATTTAACTTATTGGTCATGTTCAACTCTAGGGATCGAGATCGGTACGTACAAGGTGATTACCGTTTCAGATTTGGCTATTGCAAGCACAATCCAAGAAAAATGGTAAAGACATGGGCTGAAAAAGAAATGAGAAATCTTATGAGGTAAAATAAGCACTTAATTTACACTGCAATCATGTGTTTTGGTCATCCATCTATTGTGTTCTACGTGTCTGTTACATAAATCAGAACACAATACTTTTTGTTGATTTGGTTCATAATTTTCTTTCTTTCTGATTTGTTAAATGCAAATTAGATAGGCTGATCCTGATTTTTTGTGAGATGTAGGCTGAAGGTTGCTGGAATTAGGTGCCCTACACCCCTTCTTTTGAGACTTCATGTGCTGGTCATGGAATTCATAGGTATAATGCTTTGTTTAGTTTAATTCTGAGTGCTTACTTTTGTTTCTTGTTACATGTCATTGTTAACATCATGCAATCATCAAATTAATTTTAAGAATATCAAGGCATGAGGCATGAAGTATTTGAGAGGTGGGGGGATAGACGGTAGACACAATTGAGATTTTTTGTCCCGCTAATTTGTTGCGATGTCCTGGATTACAGGAAAGGCTGGTTGGGCTGCACCTCGTCTTAAGGATGCTGCATTATCCCTGGATAAGTTACGTGAAGGTTATTTAGAGGTATGTCCAGATATTTTGCTTTAATCTCTCTATTTTCTTTGTTTTCTTTGTCAAAGTTGGAGGTGGTAGTGTGTAATCTGTAATAAGTGAATGCCCTTGGAGGCTTTAGCCTAATGCTGGTACGGAACTCAAATTTTCTCATTGTGCTGGGCATGGGAGGGTAGGATGAGTCTTGAAATTAGAAATAAAAAAAGTAAGCTATATTATCACGATGCTCTTAGAAGCCTAGATGAAGGTGACAAGTAGGACTATCACATAGGTTGATCAGATTGGTTGTTGAGCAGATTGTATTGAAAGAACCAGTGTTCTTTTGTTTCTGTCATTGCATTAACCTTTTGGTGTCTTCTGTTTATTTCATTGCGTTAACCTTATGGCATGTCTCTGACAGATGATTATTGCAATGAGAACTTTGTACCAGAAATGCAAATTGGTACATGGGGATCTTAGCGAATATAACATACTCTATTTTGAGGTGAGTCTTTTGCTTATAAAATTGATAACTGCCTTGCTTGTCATCAATTCTGCTTATATGGTCATGAAGCCAAAAATTTTGAAATAGATCAAGCATTGGTTGAACTTCTTATGGATGATGAGTTACTCCTGATAACGGTTTGTTTATGTTACTTATTCTTCTTTTTGGTAGGGTCACTTGTACATAATAGATGTCTCCCAATCAGTTGATCTTGACCACCCACGTGCTCTTGATTTCTTACGCGAAGACTGTGTTCATGTTTCTGTAAGTTCTTTCCTCATGAGTGATTGTTGCTTTCTTATTGCTTTAAGGACAAAACTGGATTGTTGATGAAATAGACTAAACAAGTTATATGGCATGCAGGATTTCTTCAAGAAAAATGGTGTAGCTGTTATGACAATTCGAGAGCTATTTGACTTTATTGTTGATCCAACTATCACTGATGATTCTGTTGATAGTTATTTGGAAGAGGTTGGATTCCTGGCCTACTTCATTTATTTATCTATTTGTTGGATGCTTATAATATGACCAATGATAACCTTCTTCAGGTTCAAAAAAGAGTTTCAGAAAGAGACATGACTGAGGAAGATGAGATTGCAGATTCTGTGTTTTTGCAGGTGATCTTTTTTTTTTTTTTATCATCCATTTTTCCTACTTGAAGTTCTTTATATTTACCCTTGGAGATCAGTTGAAAAATATATTGCCGAGTTTGAAACTAATAAACTACAACCTCACAAGTGAAACAAAATATCTGACCAAAAGCTCG
Organism: Erythroxylum cataractarum; assembly: GCA_024703695.1. Taxonomy (NCBI): domain Eukaryota; kingdom Viridiplantae; phylum Streptophyta; class Magnoliopsida; order Malpighiales; family Erythroxylaceae; genus Erythroxylum; species Erythroxylum cataractarum. Next base: position 72,367,022 of record JANJEY010000006.1, on the reverse strand, counting down.
AAATATATGCTAACAAGTGGAGTGTTAGCGAAAATGTCATTTTCTTTCTGATATAGAACATTATTTAGTTCCTGAGCAATTTAACTTATTGAAAGAGAACATAATTCAGTATTTATTTCCTGTATGAGTACTTGTGATTAATTCCTCCGCTGGGATTGGGCATAATGTAACGCCAAACCACTTGTCATATGAAGTTGATATTCTCAAGTATATGGATTTTGGAGGAATCTTAATGTAATGAAAATGTTGCTTTCTGTAGGCATACATTCCAAAGACACTCGAACATGTCAAGAATGCTGAGGATGAGGCTTTTAGGTTAAAGAGTGGCGAGGACACTGGAGACATGTACTATAAGACTATTACAGGATTGAAGGCTTTGGTTTTGGCTCACAAGGACAAGCAACAAGAAGCCAGTGGAGACAAGCAGATAGATGTTGCAAACCCTGCAAAAGGGTCTCCAGCCAGTGTTGATGGCCCTTCTGTCTCTTCCAAGAGTGAATCTGAGTCATCGATACACAGCAATGAAGAGGACTCGAGTGATTCAGGTGGGGATGATTCATCTGAAACGGATAAACCAAATCCAACGGATCGAAAAGCAGCCAGAAAAGAGAATAAAAAGAAAGTGAGAGAAGAGAAGAGGGAAGCTCGGAAGAATAAGGTGCCAAAGGCTGTGAAGAAAAGAAAGAAGAAATTGGCCAAACCCAAAAAGACCAGATGAGATATCCATGTACCAAGTGCACATGGAATACATGAAGTTGGATGATTAATTTTTTAGAGGAACGCAGGCCCAGTTTAGGAGCTGGCTTCCATGAATGTGAAGTGGGGTTACTCTTTATGTTGATACGAGCAACGTAAATGTAAATGTGAGAGGAGGTTTATATGTTACTTATGGTTGAGGCTTTTTGTGTCAATTTAATTCTTTACAAAAGAATAGGAATGCAAGAAAATGGCCGTTGCCACGTTCGAAACTCCTCGTTGTAAGCTCCAGCATCTTTTAACAAGTTGTTACGGTTTGATTTAATTGTAAGGTATGAGACTTGAATACCATATTGATTAAATACAAAATTGATATAGGATGTATAAGGATTTTGGGCTCTCTACACTCATAAACTAACTTTTGGGGTTGGTTTTCTCATAAGACTTATATCGATTAGTATTAGAACCGCTTTTGGAGTGGTGGCTTGGGATTGCTAGCCGTGACCAACAAGGATATCAGAGTGGTGATCCATGGAGTGGTGACCTGAAAGCGTCAGCCACGACTAATATAACCGTGATCAATGAGGACATTGGTCCTTATAGGGGGCGAATGTTACGGTTTGATTTAATTGCAAGATATGAGACTTGAATCTCATATTGATTAAATACAAAATTAATATGGAATTTATAAGGACTTTGAACTCTTTACCCTCATAAGCTAGCTTTTGGGATTGGTTCTTTCATAAGACCTATAACAATATATCAATGATAATAAAAATTTAAGAAAACTGTAGGAGAAGGGAAGAAAACAGGAGAAAATAATTCTGATAATGCCCAATGCTCCTTATTCATGCTCTAACAACTTTTAAATACAAAAGTTTGTCCTAAATATATGGAACTCCCACACGATTATAAAAAACGAAATAACGTTGGTGGATTTCCCATCTATAACTGGAAATAAAAAACAATAGAAAATCAAGCCATTATTCTTACAAAGTTGCTACACGTTGAGGAAGTAAGCCATTACTCTTACAAAGCTGCTACACGTTGAGGAGGTAAGCCATTGTTCATGATCTTCCGCATATTATTAGCAACAAGGGAAAAGTGAGCTGTTGAGATAAAGTCTAAAGACCAAGTCAGTGAGCAAGTCCTGCACGTAATGATCGTGTGAGAGAGAGAGCTGCAGGTTGCTTGTACAGGGAGATTTTCTGCTATCAGTCCATCGACCCCGCAAAGTCCTTGTTCTCAAGGACAAAAGTCGGGTAGGCTTTTGAAAATCGTCTGAGATTTTCCCATGTTGCGTCTGCTTTCGAGGCGCCAATCTACTTTATAAGCACTTCAGTAATTGGCCTATACCACCCTTTCTAGATGACTCGTTTTCTAAAATCTTCTCAGAGGCTAGTAAAATTACGGAATCATCAGTGACAAGAGGTAGAGTAGAAGTGGGAGGTGGCCTATCGCCTAAATGTTTTCGCAAGAGGTTGACATGGAAAACATTATGTATTTTTGCATCTTTAGGCAAACGGAGACGGTAAGCTACAGATCCTATCTTCTCCAGTATTTCAAAGGGCCTGTAGAAGAGAGGAGAGAGCTTTAGAGAGCTATAAAAGGTGACAAAAGTCTATCTGTAGGGTTGCAATTTCAAGTAAACAAAATCACTACCTGGAAGTCCACCTCTCTTCTGTGTTTATCAGCTTGGAACTTCATTCACTCTTGTGCTCCTTGTAAGTTTCTCTTCAAATCACGAAGGATGATCGATCTTTGAGATATGTGTCCATTGCAACCACTTGTGTCGTACCCGGAACATACTGAATTATTGTAGGCGGTGGTCTTCCATACACTACCTTGAAGGGAGAGATTTTTGTAGCTGAATGTTCACTCATATTATAACTTAATTCGGCCCAAGGCAACCATTCACTCCATTTTCGAGGTTGTTCCCTAGTGAAACATCGCAAATATTGTTCCAAAATTCTGTTAAGAACTTTAGTCTGTTCATCAGTTTGTGGATGATAACTGGAGCTTATCTTGAGTTATGTCCCTTGCATCTTAAACAACTGAAACCAGAATAAACTTATAAAAACCTTGTCGCGACCACTGATGATGGACCGTGGAACCCCATGGAGTTTAAATACATGATTAATGAATTCTACAACAACTGTCGTAGTAGTATAGGGATGACATAAAGGAATGAGATGGCAATATTTGGGGAGGCGATCAACAACTACCAGTATGACTGAGTAACCATGGGAAGGAGGCAGTCCTTCTATGAAATCCATTGATATGTCTGTCCAAACTGTTTCCGGAATTGGTACAGGTTGCATGAGTCCTGTAGGCTTCAAAGTCTCATATTTGTTTTGTTGACAGATGACACAAACCTTGAAAAACTCTTTCACCATTCGATTAAGCCCTAGCCATTGAAAATTCTGGTGTATTTTTGATAGAGTCTTGTCATAACCGAAATGCCCCCCCATTGGTGAAGAATGATATTCTTTCAAAATCGCAGGAATTAGAGAGCTATGAGGACTCAAAAAGATTTTTCTTTTGCAAAAATAAACACCATCCTTTACTTGAAAATCGCGCCTAGTAAACTGCTGTCGGAAAATATGTTCATAAAAAGAATCGTCTTTTGCTTCTGCTTATGACTTCTTCCACCAATCAGCTACAGGTATGGATATTGCAGTCATTTGGAATTCTCCCAAACGTGATAATGCACTAGGACCTTGATTTTCACGTCCTCTCCGATATTCTATTTTATAATAATATCCCATGAGTTTCGGTAACCACCTCGCTTGAGCAGAAGTTGTGATTTGTTTCTCTAAAAGGAATTTGAGACTTCTTTGATCTGTTCTGACAGTGAAGGGACGACTAAGAAGGTAAGGTCGTCACTTCGAATTGCCTTCACTATCGCCAACATCTCCTTCTCATATGTGGAGAAATTCAATGTCGGTCCCTTCAACGCTTCACTTTAATAGGCTATTGCTCTCTGATTCTGTGACAAAATTGTTCCGATCCCTGTACCACATGTGTCACTTTTGACGACAAACTCTTGAGTGAAGTCTGGTAAAGCTAGGATAGGAGGGGATGACAGTGCCTCCTTGAGCTTTTCAAACGCCTCTGTTGCTTCTGTATTCTAAGAGAACCTGTTTTTAGTCAGCAACCGAGTAAGAGAGGCGGTTATACCTCCAAAATTTCAGATGAATTTTTGTAATAGCTGGCGAGTCCAAAATAGCCCCACACGCCCTTTTGATTAGTGGATTATAGCCATTCCTTAACTGCTGCTATTTTCTTATGATCAACTGCGACTCCCTGCCTTGAGATCAAGTGCACCAAATATTCCACCTCCGTAACTCCAAACTGGCATTTTGTCAACTTGGCAAATAACTGGTGAGTAGTGAGAGTCTGTAGAACAATTTCCAGATGTTATATGCTCCTACTATACATAAGAATGTCACAAAAAAAACAAGGATAAACTTTCTTAAATATGGGCGAAAGATCTCGTTCATTAGAGCTTGAAAAGTGGTAAGAGTGTTTGTAAATCCGAAGGGAATTACTACGAATTCGTAGTGTCCTTCATGCATTTTAAAGGTCGTCTTCTGTATATCTTCTTTTTTTACCCGAATTTGATGGTAGCCTAATCGTAGATCTAGCTTAGAATAAATTTCCGTATCACGCAATTCATCCAAAAGTTCGTCAGTGATAGGAATCGAAAATTTGTCCTTCACCGTAATATCATTCAAGGCCTTATAATCAATACAAAATCTCCAAATTCCATAAGATTTTTTTACTAACAAGACAGGTGATGAGAAGGGACTCCTACTAAGGCGAATTAATCCTGACAAAAACAATTCTTGGATCATTTCTTTAGTCTCAGTTTTTTGATAAAAAGGATAACGATACGGTCTTACTAAGATTGGTTTGCTGTCAGGTTGAAGTGGAATATGATGATCTTGTGCACGATGTGGTAGAAGAGTTATGGGTTGTTCAAATATGTGGCTTGAGAAGTTGTATCTCAGGATGAGATTCGGTTATAGGGGTAGCTTCTGTGGCTTCAACTTGCAAAAAAAATGTAGGGTCGTGTACCATATGGAGCTCCTTCTTTTGCAATGGCTCCAGTTCTCCCCTTCGGATGCCATAAAAAGTGTGAGATTGGTCCCTTTTTTTAATTGTTATGGTGAGAGTGGCATAGTCGGTCTCTACAGGTCCAAGAGTCACCAACCATTGAACTCCCAAAACAATCGGTTATGTTGCAATTGGAAGAACATAAAAATTTATTGTGGTGTGATATCCTTGAATAATCAAGGAGAAGTTAAGACATCTTCCCTGGCAAGTCATTTTTTCTTTGTTGGCAATGGTAATTTGAAGTGGCTGGTCTTGTATCACCGTTAAGCCACATAAATCCACCAAAGTCTGATCCATAAAGTTGTGAGTATTGCCGCTATCAATGAGAACTGCTACATCTCGCCCCTTTATTCTTCCTTGTAATTGCAAGGTTTGGGGGTGATCCGTTCCAACCATTGCATGTAGTGATATGTCCGGTACCACTTCTGAAAATTCTGGTTGGTTGGTCTCCTTAATTTCGTGATCCAAACTAACTTCAATGGTGAAGAGTTGAGGTCTTTGATAACGATGGCCTGGGTTGTACCGCTCGTCACAGTAATAACATAATCCTTTATCTCTTCTCTCCTTTGCCTCTTGACTAGAAATTCTACGAAAAGGGGGTTGATTGTTGGTGGTTTTGGCAGTAGGTGGAGGTCCCAAAATGCTAGGTTGCACGTTGCTCCTGTTGGTCCAAGGGGTGAGGCTGCTACTGATATTTTTCTTTTGTAAATTCAACTTCTCTTCAACCAATCTTGCTACTCTGATGGCATATGCCAAATGTCTAGGTTGTTTGATTTTAACATCCAACCTGATATCGTCTTTAAGCCCTGCAATAAAACATACTACCAAAAAAGGTTGAGGTAAGTTATCAATATGATGAGAAAATTCTCGAATTCTTCCTAATAAGCAGAAACCGTAGTGGTCTGTCTAAGGCGAGTGACTGCTTCCAAAGGATCTTCGTAGTCAGTAGAACCAAACCTGAGGAGAAGAGCCTTAGTGCCTGTTTGGTTGAGCTTTTATCAGTAGAGCTTTTGTCAGTAGAGCTTTTGCCAGTAGAGCTTTTCTGAGAAGAGCTTTTT
>JANJEY010000006.1:72300295-72334496 GCA_024703695.1 Erythroxylum cataractarum | reverse complement strand
TCTTATAACCCGGCTATGACATTCCAGCTGCAGCACAAACCATCAATCGCAAACAGAGGTTTCACAATACCTTATTCCATACTTCATGTGTTCAGACTTTGAGATAATCCAATCTGCGCAAAACCTTACTTCTGTGTGGTCATGAATAGCATCAACTTTTTGGATCATGCATATTTTATCACCATTCATACATTCTCAGCTGATTTTAAGGACTTATATCATACATATTTGGAGAGTACATGCTGAGAATCATCAATCTTTTGAAATCTATAGTTAGTTTAGACAAAAAGTTTATTATTTCGTGTTTATAAGACTGATAATTCTGCAAATGTGTGACCAGAGCAAATGTGTGAATGAAGAAAAGCATCATTACAGAGGCGTGCTAGGAGCAACAATTCATATTGTGGTGGGTGGAGCAGGGGCTCACTTATCACCCTTCAGTAAAGTGATTCCCAGATGGAGCATTTACAGGGACTATGACTGGGGCTTCGTCAAGTTAACAGCTTTTAACCACTCTTCCCTGCTCATGGAATATAAAAAAAGCAGTGATGGCAAGGTGTATGATGCCTTCACCATTACTAGGGACTACAGAGACATTCTGGCCTGTGTTAAAGATGGTTGTCCAGCTACCACTTCTGCTTCTTGATTCACATCCTAGGAATAATCATTCATCTTTTTGGCCCTTGTTATATATTAAGTTTAATGTGATGATAATAAGCTTAAAATCGTTTCTCCATAATTATTCACTCTTATGCTGCCGCCCGTCACATACACTTTTAAGGGTTTAGGATGCTTACCGATGTGGAGTTGAGTTCAAATCCCCAGAAAAACCAAAGAAAACAGAAAGGAATGCTCCCTATGAGCAATATTCTCCTCCTTCCGAAAGAGATGGTCTTGAACTTGATGGGGTTATATGCTCTGGCCTTAATATTTATTCATGATGAACCTTGAAATGTGTTCCGATATGGAAAACAGAAATGATTTCTTACAACAGAAATGAATGATAAGTCTTCTGAAGAATCAAACACTACCAGATTCATGTCAATAAAAAATGATGACCACCCTTCATCAATAGCAGAATCATCCAATGATGTGTACGTTTGGTTTTTGATCATCTGACGAGCAAATGCAGCCTAGTTGGACCATGGAAATGTGTATGATCAAACACTTGCTGTTGTCTTGGAACTTGCCCTTTACTCCTCTGTCAATACTCACATACGGACTGCAATTCTCATCCTCCCAAACTAACGTTAATGGTTTATTTTTCTGTTTGATAAAGTGCATGCCTGAAAAAGAATTGAAAATAGTACCAGTGGACTGGAAGCTTCAGATGTTGGATGGAAAACGTATCGGTGTAATGTATGAGTTTGAACACAGAGAGGAAGACAATAAAGTACCGAATTTTAGTGAATCATTACCATAAGAATTTTATAAAGCACGACAAGAACAACAAATGGACTGGAACATCCCACCATACCGTGACAAACTGTTCACACTTGATGTCGAAAATCAAACTGCTGTTAATGGTAAGATCAGTTCTGCAAACAATCGTCTTAAACAGCTCTCAAAAGTTCTAAATTTAGCAGGGGAACCAAGGTCATACAATCTCTACAGGTTCATAGGTTGAAGAAGATCATTTTTCCCAGATGAGTGCAGGACCAAAAGCCTAACAGTTGGCATCAACTGGCCCCAGAGTAGGTCAAACGCCTACGCCCACTTGTGAGAACAACATTGGTGCTTACCCTCCAGGAAAAAAAAAAAAACAGTAACGGCAAAACAGCTCATCCCAGCTCATATCAAACACCACATAAAGTAGTATCGTGCTCCACTACCTGCTGAGTGGTTTGAAGAAAGGACGAAGTAGCAAGCACCGGCAATCAGGAACGTGGATCATCCACTCCTGTAGCATCAGCTGACATGTTTGAAAGAATTACAACTTTAAAACTTCTAATTTGCAATAGAAAAATGTGTTAAAATTTGTTTGAATGCCAAATATGAGTGGAAATCAATGAAAAGTTAATGATTTGTAGGATTTAAAGAATCACAACAAAAAGATCTCCACATCAATAAACATAAGATCAAAGAGGTTATAAAAAGAGCCAAAGGGAGAGAAGAAGATCATAGTAAGCCTCATACGCATTTTTTAGCTTTCCACAAAGTTTTCTTTTCCTCTCTTTAGTAAACATTAGAGTAGCTTTTCTTCGTCAAAAGTTAGTAATAGTCATGACCATTGTTGGCTAATCTTCTTTATCTTAGTTGAAAGAAGTGGAAGCTTTTGAAACTTTGTAGAGTGGGAGATAATTAGGTCTTATTATTAAGTATTTCATTTATTAGTATATTGAATTGTTTTAGCAATCAGGCCGACCATGCTCTATGAGGTAAAATATTGGTCAATCAAACAGGTGCATAGTTATAAACTAATGATGACGAAAATGAGGATGTTATGTTGAATGTGTAACCTCATTAAAAGAGATAAGCTCATAAATGTAGTAGTAAGAGATAAATTAAATGTGGCTAATATTATTGAAAAATTAAGAGAAACAAGGCTTAAGTGATTTGCGGAGAGATTATCAAAAATGATACGACATTGCTAGAACTTACCGAGGACATGGCTCGCAATAAAAGATTTTAATGTATTAGGATACACATGAAGAATCTCTCATAAAAAGTCTTTGTCTTTCTCATAAGTCTTTTAACATTTCCTTTTGTATTTAGACTAAATTTTTAAATGTGTAGTACTTACTTCTTAGAGATTTAGTCTAGGCTTTCTCCAACTTAGTCTTGTTGTTGTTGTTGTTTAATTTGTTACTTATTTTATATTTATTTATTCAATATTTATGTATTATTTTTATGAGAGTCATTCGAAAATATCATCTCTACTAGTTAAGAATAAGATTACGTACTATTAAATTCTCTAGACCTGACGTATCAACAAAATTTTTACTAGATTATTGTTGTTTTTCTTCTTGTTGTTGCTATTGTTGTTGTTGGTTTTGAATTGTGATCATGTTTTTATTTTTATTGATGTTTAATGTGTGTGATTAGTTCTTGATTGAATTGATCATTTGCTAGATTAAATATTAAATATGTAAAAATTATATTCTTTTAATTTTTGTTTTCAATTCTTTTAATCATTGCAGCAACTAGAGTTTTAGTTTATTGCATCACAAATTATTAACTTTTAAGAAAAGTATTCAACTAGATTAAATGTAATCATGAATGTTGTGTTATTTTACTTCAGTGGTCTTTTTTTGTTGTTATTGTTATTTAGTTTGTTACTTATTTCATATTTATTTATTATTTTTTATGAGAGTCATTCGAAAATATCATTTCTATTAGTTAGAAATAAGGCTACGTACTACTAGACTCTCCAGACCTGACGTATTAGCAAAATTTTTACTAGATTATTGTTATTGTTCTTGTTGTTGTATTGTTATTATTGGTTTTGAATTGTGTTCGTGTTTTTATTTTTATTGATGTTTAATATGTGTGATTAGTTATTGATTGAAATGATCATTTGCTAGATTAAATATTAAATATGTAAAAGTTCTATTCTTTTAATCTTTGTTTTCAATTCTTTTAATCTTTGCACCACCTAGAATTTTAGTTTATTGCATCATAAATTATTAACTTTTAAGAAAAGTATTCAACTAGATTAAATGTAATCATAAATGTTATCTTACTTTGGTGGTCTTTCTTTTATTAAAGATTCTGTTTAATTAAACTTTGAATCGTATTTAAAGTTGTTGAACAATAAGGTTTGATTGAATTAAGATTTTTTGATTAAATAATCTTAAGGAAAGACCTGTGTTTAATATCATATTGAATATATGATTAATGAATAATTATGTTTTAAGTATTGATGATCAAGTAGTGGCAGAGACCGTAAATCAAGGTTTATCTTATTGATAATTCTCTTTTTATTATTCACAAAATTCAATTTATTTTCTTTATTAGAATTTCTAATAATTATAACCCTTATTTCATTAAATATCTTTTTCATAATGATTGAGAAACTAGAATTCCTTATGAGATCGATTCTTATTTTTCTATGTTAAATTTGTTTTATTGCAGGAATTTATGATTTAAATTAGGTGTAGACAACATCATCACCAAAATTCACCTATCTCAAACCTTTAAATAAATTAATTTCTTTGATGCCTTAATCCTTTCATATTTACATATGTTTTGATAAATTATTTTACATATTCTAATTGTAAACATGATGGATAGGAAAACTATGGATTTATATCTTTTTAATTAAATGCATCTACCGTTAAAGTTGTTCTATTCTTCATCTTTCTTCTTCCATTACCTGCCCGAGCTTTACCTGTAAGTTAAGAATGGACTCTGATATTCAGGGGGCCAAAAAGGTTTGCCACACTGAACCTCCAACCAAATCAACCGAGCTATTGTGCGGTGGTTACCGTCCTCTCTGGACCTACATAAGAATCAACTAACTTAGCTTGGCCAGAGGAGGATCCTATTGAACTCACTGACGGAGAAATTTCAATTGTACAAGGCTAATACGGATTGGGAGTAGAATTATCCAACACATTCAAAGAAAAATTGGATAAAGCTTGGACCAACGCAGTGGTAATCAAGCTTCTGGGACGTAAAATTGGATTCAATTTACTCAAGACCAGATTACAGACCATGTGGCACCCTCATGGCCTTATGAAGATAATCGATTTAGACAACGACTTCTTCCTAATCAATTTCATGGAGGAAGAGGATTATATGCGTACCTTAAACCAGGGCCCTTGGATAATTTCAGGCCATGTCTTCTCCGTCCAACCGTGCTTTCCAAAATTTCGATCCTCCATCGGAAAAATTACTCACGTGGTGGCGTGAGTTCTGATTCCCGACCTCCCCATTTCTCGCTATCATCCCTCCATTCTTACCGCTCTTGGCAATTTAGTAGGCATGACGGTTAAAATTGACACCAACACCCAACAAGCCTACCGTAGGAGATTCGCTCGTGTCACCTTTAACATTGATTTAAGTGCTCCCCTCCGATCAGTGGTGGAGCTTGATGGAGAACTTATACACATGGCTTATGAGGGGTTGCCTCAAATTTACTTCTCTTGCAGGTTAGTTGGGCATGGCTCCTCGATATGCCCTTCTCGATCGGTGGCGCCCACTGCCACAGAGGATGATATCCATACCCAGATCACAATTAAGGAACTCGTCGGAGTTAACCCTCAACCGACCCTCGACACAGCTATAAATGAAGTGTCTTCCTCTGGTAACCTCCAAATCGCAAAATATGGGAATATGGCTCGTGGATGCAGGTCTAACATCAGACTCACCGGCCCTCCATCACCACTACGACTCCGAGACGTGACCCCTCCACTTAAGCATCAAATGTTGCCTTGAGAGGCTCTAGGTACGCCGCTCTCTCTACAATCGAACTGTCAGATCACCCAATGGAACAATCATCAAAGGTCAGGAGCCACACCGACCCCTGAGGAACGTCAGTTCCCAACCAGAAAAGGGAGAAATCCCTAAGTGTCTCGTCTGTTAAAGACGATAGGCAACAATAGGTGCAGATCCGAAAATCATTTGGATCCACTGGTCTCCCCAAAAAAATGGCATCGTCCTCCTTAACATTGGAGAAGGCCATGGGCCAGACGCAACTCACGAAGATAGTGGACCAGATCAGACAACCCACTCCCTCAAGGATCCCCAAACCCCCAACCAACCAGCCCAATAGCCAAAACCCAACCCATGTTGCAATCCTGATTCCTTCTCATACGGAAGTTATAACCCACGACCCAATGCTCACTATGCCCATCCGGGAGGAATTGGGTAGCAGCGATATGGAAAAGGACCCATAGGAATTCTATGCCCCCACAGTCTCGACACCTACTAGGCAGATCATCGAATCATCCCCCCGCGGCTTTCTGATCTCGATAATGATTCCAGGACTGTCAAGAATAATGTTGTTGAGTTCGATACTCAAATGGAGGAAATAGAACATGATCAGACGATCATCAGGTGTTCGGAGTTGACTGCGAAAGCAGTTAACCCTACAGAATTTTAGAGTTAGTTTTCTTTCCATTTTTTATGTCGATATTCATATGGAATTGTCAAGGGGCTGGAGGTCAGACCTTCAAACCCATAATCAAGAACTATATCCAAATTCACAAACCTCTCCTTGTAGTTTTGGTAGAGCCACGCATAAGTGGGTCCCGTGTGATGAAAGTTACTTGAAATATGGGTTTTGATAACTCCTTTCGGGTGGAAGCGGAGGGTTATTCAGGAGGCATCTGGTTGCTTTGGGAAGCTGATATCGAAGTCAAAATTCGTTTTGCTCACCGCCAATTTGTGTTTGTCAGCATTGAGTGGGATCAAACGTTGTTTGATTTCACTGCCATTTATGCAAGTCCTACGTACGCTTTACAAAAACTCCTCTGACATTATCTATGGAAACTGGCCTAGATCACCATCAAACCTTGCTGCTGGGGGGTGACTTCAACGCTAAACTGGAAAGTGGTGATAAACGTGGAGGTTCCCGACTGCAACCCATTGTCAATTTTCAATTTTGAGACTGTGTGCACAACTTTAATCTCTAGGATCTTGGTTTTCTGGCCCCAGATTCACATGACGTAAAGGCCAAATTTTAGCTCGCTTAGATCGCGCCTTCTGTTCTACTGCTTGGCACTCTCTCTTCCCCTACACCAAAGTTACTCATCTCCCTTTCTTGAATTCTGATCATCAACCTATCCATATACATTTTCAACAAAGTGTCGCTCCGTCCCAGTCAACTCGACCTTTCAGATTCCAATAAGCCTGACTCACCCAAAACGGTTTTGATCAAGTGGTCGCTACGCACTGGAAACTGAACAACTCGAATTTTAGTGGTGCGATCCTGTCCAATGATCTACAACAGTGGAACGAGAACATCTTTGGTAACATATTCCACCGCAAGAAGCGTCTCATGGCTCGCCTAGAAGGTATCCAAAAGCATTTGGAGGACATTGATTCTTGCGGTGCGATCCTGTCCAATGATCTACAACAGTGTAGAACGTTGGTGTTAGCGCAAGTCCTATCCCAAGAGGAGCTCTACTGACACCAGCGTTCTACACTCTAGTGGTTTGGCCAAAAAAATAGGAATACCAAATATTACCACTGTAACATCCCATCACCGATGGGAAGGGTAAATTGGTCAGTGGGGATGGGTTAGGAGTGTGGAACCATAGCTCAGCATGTTCATGCATATTATGGTCACTAAATATATATATGAATGATAATTTTTTCACATGCACATGATTGTACATGAATTCATGACATTTCCCGGCATATGCGTCAAAATGTATTTGTTTTGTGAAATATGTGATATTTGTATTTGGAAAATTGAATTGGAGTGATTTTTGTGTGTTTTACATTTTAGAGACTTTTAGAAATTTTTCTGAAATTTGTGAGAGAAAATGTCCGGACCAGAGAAATTGTCAAGTGACGGACTGATTGGCTTTCTGATTCTGGAAATGACTGTCCATAGCACTGAAAAAATAGATACATGATGTTTGGTTTTATTAATTGGAGCCATTGGGTTTTTGGGACAAAGTTAGAGTAGAAATCGGTGACCAAATGGGTTAGTTCCTAGGTGGACCAATTGGAAGCATAAGGAATTGACAAGTGGCAAGTGACATGTATCACTTACCCCACCACTTATATAACCCACGAAAATGTTAAATGGAAGACCATATTTTGGTCTTTCATTGAGCCATTTACGAGATTGTAGATGGAAGAGAGTAAAAGGTGTTTTAAATGGCAAGTTCTTCTCTCACCCGTAGCTTCTTCTTTCCTTCCTCCTCTCATAAATTCTAACCTAAGCTTTGCCATAGTGATGATCGGATGGTGTTTGGAGGAAGGTAGACTTGGTGAAAAGTGAAGAGATGAAGAAGTAAAGGCTTGTTTAGGTAAGATGAAGTTATATGTTCTTATTGTGGTAATTAGAAGTTGATGGATGAGATTTTTTGTTGTATTAAGTTGTTTTGAAGTGTTTTAAATGATGTTAGGTGAGTTATAATTTGAAAAATGGGAAGATTATAGATGAAGATGGTTAAAAATCGAGTTTCAGGAGGTTTTTGGGTTCGTACGTCGCGACGTTCTCATGCGCACGTCACGGCGCAAGCAAGTGACCTTGTCGCGGCTCGGGAGCATGCACGCCGCGGAGAGTGCAAGCGTGCACGTCGTGGTGCATGCAAGTGCTCTCGCCGTAGCGAGCTTCTTTCCACCGCAGCAAGGACCCATTTTCTTGCACAGCCACGTTTTGGTATTTTAGCCATACAGTTTGACGTAGATATCCAAATGAGGTGATTTTTGATTTGTTGTAAACTAGAGTCATGGGGCTGTAGGTTATCTGAAGGAATCAAAGTTCTATTCAGTCCCTAAGATGTTCAATTTCTAAAGTGAAATTGGGTATAGTGTTCAGTCTCGGTTTTAACAATAATTGGACGAATAGGGGTCCGAATTGAGTGATTGTGGTGTCAGTGAGTTTCAAAAATTTAGAGAAAATTTTTATGACAGGAAATTTTGGTTATAGTGTCGGGAATGTCACGAACATGCATTGTATCGTTACATGTGCATTATTAAATGTTTCTGATTAGACAAGGGGTAATATGTGAATATTTTGACTGATTTAGTGGCAGATTTGGAACGTCACCCACAGACGTTGTCGAGGCTTCCAGGCATTAGCTTCGGGAGCAAAGGTGAGTGACCTAGACGGGCCCTCCATTATTAGGTGTTATAATTCTGTGTTTATACTTCTGTGGAGAATAATGGTGGGAATTGTGATCTGATTATGGATTCCAGACAGAAAGTCCGATGTATTGGGAGATTATGACATAGAAGTGCAAATTGTCTAATCATTTAGAACCTTCATGTTTGAAATGTGAATACATGTGATTGAAATTTTAAATGTGATTGTGAACTATTTGTTTGAATGCGATAATTTGGGATTGATTGTGATAGTGGGATTGATTGTGATAGTGACATTGCTTCATTGTGACATATGCATTCCATGCATGAATGCATGATCAGTTAATGACAGTTATGACCAGAGCAGCCACCGAGAGCTTAATGCTCAACGAAATTGGGCCTCGAGCCCACAGTGCTTTAGAGCCTCAGGCTTAACGATTAATGCGCCCAGATCGGGTCAGTTTTAGGCACTCAGTCACAACAATGTAACAATTGGAAAAGTGTCACATATGCATTCCATATGCATCTGATTGAATCTTATGGATTGAGTGTTGTGATATAACTGTGATGTGTTTGATATGGGTCGGACTACGGTCCGAAAATATGTGAAAGTGATTAGATCTTGATGGTCTCCCTTCATTGTATGTTTTGTTTTATTTGATTTTTGTATTAATTGACTACTGGCTAAATGAATGCGTCTTGATTGTTAATTCCGGACAGAATGTCCGATGATTGCAATGATTGATGAGATAATGAAGAGCTGCTTGTATGTGAATGAGAAGAACTAAGCATACTTAATGGGACTGCTAAATGTGTTCTGAATGTGCATTTGCATGTAAGTGAAAATGTGTTTCTCAATTTAATGTTAAATGCCAGACTAAGATCCGACGATATGAGAATGAGATTGAATGGGAACATGCAAATAAGATGATGCATTCCATTTCATGAATGCATGAAACATAAAATGAGTTGTGACTAGAGTAGCCACCGACCAGAGCTTTAAGTTCAACGAGTGAAAATGAGCTTCGAGCTCATAAGTGATTCAGAGCCTCAGGCTCAACGTTAAATGAGTCATGTATCCACCGATGGATAAGGGACAGTTATTAATGAGCCCTACAAGGGACAGTTTAGGCACTCGGTCACAGCAAAATAATAAATGGAAAGTTAGTCTCATATGCATGTATCAAATAGGAAAATATGAATGTGTGGACGTCTGTAAATGTGTGAATGTGAAACTTTGGTGATTTTGTTATATGAGATAATGTTAGATGTATACAAATTGTGTTGTGTGACTGAGTGGACCATCGATGATGGTTACCTCACTGAGTTCACAAAACTCACCCAAAATTTACAATTATTTTTCAAGACTCAGAAGAATACCCCGTTAGGCAACGAGCGTATGATGCGAGACGAAGTCGGGATCAATTCGCTTCTGTATTAGTTTCTGATACTTTTGTATGTTTCTGAATTTGTATATAAATGTTTAGATCAAGTTGTAAAGTCAATAGACTAAAATAAATTGTACTTATAAACAGGGCCTCGTGGCCATTGGATTTACCGGTAATTAGTTATGTAAATGATTTTCCGCTAGTGTATGCTTATCTTAAAAAAAGGGGTTTATACTGAGTTTATACTGAGTGATGTAACACGCCACCCTCACAGGACACGGACTCAGATATCACCGTCGATGTCGGGTTTGGGTCTTGTGGGAGTGAGGTGCTACAACCACGCTATCACTAAGACCAGACATCGACAAGCGAGATCCATCTCCTTGACAGACGGTAATGGTTAAGTGGTTACGGACCCTTCGAGTCTTAAAAGATTAGCGCAGAATTACCTCGAGGACTTATTTATGACCGAAGGCCACTCCTAGTCTGACTAGCAAGTTCATGTTCATTTCCACCGCCTCCCATCACAAGCTATAGAAGACCTGACTCAATGGATAAATCCAAAGGAAATAAAGACAACATTCTTCTCCATGGCTCGTAATAAGGCTCCAGGATTCGATGAGTTCACAACGTTGTTCTATCAATCCCAGTGGGACACTGTTGAACCTTCTCGAATAGATTTTTTCTAGCGTATTTTTAGGCATGAAGTCTGGGAGTCTGAGCTCAATCGTACTATAATGGTCTTGATTCCTAAGGTTCCTTCCCCCTCTTCGATAACACAATTCAGGCCCATAGCCTTATGCCATGTTATCTATAAAGCCATCACCAAAATCATATTCAAAGGCTTAAACCCTACCTCGAAGAGCTTGTAACTCCTACCCAGAGCAGTTTTATCCTAAGGCACCTTATTACTGACAACATCATCATCACGTAAGAAGTCATCCATTCCATGCTACAAAAAACAAGTCGCAAGGGGATTATGGCTATTAAAGTGGATATGGAGAAAGCGTATGATAGATTATCCTGGGATTTTATTCAAGATACCCTAGTAGATGTTGGTCTTCTGGATACGTTGATTAATCTCATCATGAAGTGCATATCCACAGTCTCCTTCCAAGTAAACTAGAATGGCGATCTCAATGAAACCTTTACTCCCACCAAAGACATTCAACAGGGAGACCCCATTTCTCCTTACCTCTTTGTCTTATGCATGGAACGCCTTGGTCACTTGATCACACAAGCAGTTACTCAAGGAAGATGGAAACTGATCAAATTAAGTAGGAATGGTCCATCCATATCCCATTTATTTTTTGCTGACGACCTAATCCTTTTCTCAGTAGCCTCTATTGATCAAGTGGTTGTTATTCAGGATATTCTAAATTCTTTTTGTAAGGCTTTTGGGCAATGCATTAGCCTGGATAAATAGAGATGTTATTTTTCCAAAATATCCCTACAGCGACGAGCCACTCAATGAGCGGAGAACTGGGGTTCCAATTGACGAATGACCTCGAACGATATCTTGGAGTCCCTCTTCTTCATCAAAGAGTCAGCAAACGGACTTATCAATACATCCTACATAGGGTCCATCACTGCTTATCTGGTTGGTCGGCCAAACTTCTGTCCTTTGCGGGACGCGTCACTATGATTCAATCTGTCTTAGAGGCAATTCCAAACTATACTATGCAGACTGTCTGGTTGCCACGTAGTCTTTGCAACGAACCGGAGAAATTAATGCGACGGTTTCTGTGGGGATCCTTTCGGGATAAAAAGCGGATTCATCTAGTCAACTAGGAGGAAGTTTGTAAACCCAAGGCGGAGGGGGGCCTTGACGTCTGCAAAATTCCCGAAACCAACGATGCTTTCTTAGCGAAACTCGGATGGTCCTTGATTGACAAGCCTAATGCTTTATGGGTCAAAGTTCTCTCTGGAAAGTACTAATTTGACATCAACAACATCCCAACCTCTTTTGAAGCCACAGGAGGATCCAGGATTTGGAAGGGTGTCAAGGCTACCTGGCATATCGTCTTAAAAGGTATGAAGATGATGATCGAAGATAGCTCTCGAACTCGTTTCTGGTTAGACCCCTAGATTACAGGCATCGGACCGCTTATTTCCCACACTACACTCCCAATCCCAGAGTTCTTTATTAAGTTTAGCGTCAAACATTTTGTGGACTCTGTCGACAATTGGAATTGAAAAACTTTCCAATATTGCCTCCCAACGCAGATTTGTCGACAAATCGCCAGCACGCTTCCCCCTAAGAGATATATGGGATAGGATAAGTCGATCTGGGGAGCTTCTGACACGATAATTTTCACCATAGTCTCTACTTATTCCATGCTTCGGGCCCACGATGATGAGACAAATCATGGGGTCTGGAAGGCAATCCGGCAATGACCGGGACCACAACGAATGTGTTCCTTCTTATGGCTCATAGCAAAGGATCGATTACTTACCAATCAACAACGAGTCAGTAAACATCTCACTACAAACGGAACTTGCCACCAATGTAGTCTCAAAGAATCCTCCCTACACGCTGTGAGAGACTGCATTAAAGCTCGCCAAGTGTGGCTCTCATTATCTACTCACATTGGTGTTACTGACTTCTTCACTCTATCAAATCGAGAATGGATCCTAAAGAACCTCCAGCAGCACCGAAAAGTTTGGGATCACGATTGGGCCATTCTCTTTGGAACTACCTGTTGGTTTCTCTAGGCTTGGCAAAATATGTCCCTCTTTGACGAACATTTCCATTGGCCTTCTTCACCAATTTTTCTCACTTTGTCTTATGCAAATCAGATCCAGCAGTCTACCGTGTGACAAAGCCGAACTGAACTTGGATACCGTCCTCGTCAAGAGCATCTCATCGGATAAAGCACACCACCACTTGAATGGGTCAAATTAAACACTAATGGAGCGTGAAATTGTTCCCAGTCCTCGACTACAACAGGCGACTTTATAAGAGATAGTGCAGGCAATTGACTTGACGGATTCACTCAGAACCTCAGCTGGTGCACTTCGTTGTCGGCTGAACTATGGTGAGTATTTATTAGACTCTCGTTTGCCTACAACCTGGGCTTCTGTCGGATCGAACTAGATGTGGACTCTCTCGCTGTGCACCATATCCTCTCTTCTTTGGACAATCGCTCTTCAGTCCTTAACCCCATCGTTAGGGGTATTAATGATCTGCTCACCCGCAACTGGACTGTTATTCATCGACATGTATACCGAGAGAGTAACAGATGTGTCGATTGACTTGCTACCTACGCAGAACATTTTGCAATCGTTGTCACTTATTTTGATACTAAACCTATCAGATGTCATCATATCCTATTAGAGGAGAAGTCAGGGACCTGTTTCCCCCAATATGTTTTGTAATCTAAATCCGTTAGTTTCCCTTTAATAAAAAAGATTATTTAGCTATTTAATTATTAAATTATGTTTAAATATAAACAAATAGTTAGTAATATTAAGTCATATTCTAATATTCTTTCATTTAAGTTAACAGTCAACATTATTTAGCTATTTAATTATTAAATTAGGTTTAAACAAAAATAAATTGTTACTCTAATAATTAGTCATATTATAATAGTCTTTCACTTTTGTTAATGATAAGATGATCATAAAATTAAATAATATAACTTCAAATGCAAGAAAAATAAATCCTAAAATCTCAAAATATGTAACTTTGTATGATAATAGCATTGGTGGCTCAATATGATATTGAGCCACCAATGCTCTTATATCTCTTAATGAGTCTTTATTTGAGATGGGTGAAAATATCCCTTTATAATACACACCTTTTTTGATATAACCATTGGCAACAAGTCTAGTCTTATATTATTCAACATTTTTATTTAAGATGCAATTGGTTTTTAAAATCTATTTTCACCCAACTTTATTAGTTACTTTTAGTAATTCATCGATATCTCAAACTTTGTTGTCTTTCATGGAATTTACTTCATCTTTTATGCCCTCAATAAATTTTTTACTTTGTGCATTCTATGCCTATGTGAAAATGAAACAAGTTCTTTATTAATTATAATATCAACATTTGACTCTTGTAATTAAACCACAAAATCAGCCCAAATGGTTGACTTTTTTTTTCTTTTTGGTATCTTTTGGAAGATATTTTTTCTTTTGGTTTATGTATAACAACTAATTCTTAGTTCCTTACGAGTATATTCATTAATTCAAATATTGTTCAATATTGTCCAAGTTTTTATCAACTATTGGAATAATATTTGGAACAACTACGGATAAAAATGCCTTAATTAATGAAGGAACGTTTACCCTTACTTCATCTAAATCCATGTTTGATTTTTCATTACTCCTACTAACTTTGTCATTCTCAATGAATCCAACATTTTCAGTTTCCATAATTTTAGGATTATGATTTAGACAATAAAACCTAAATCTTTTAGGTCTTGCTTGGTAACCAATAATAAAGAGGTAGAAATGGAAATGAAACTTTTATTCCCTAACTTTTAATTGTTTGGTTACTAGTAATAGGTAAAACAAGGAATGACAAAACTGGAATGAATTTAAACAATCATGGGCTTTTATTCTTGAGGGTGGTAGGTATAAGTTGGAATTAAATATCGGGAATAAGAGATAAAATATATTATTAGAATATTATCAAGTTATTATCAAAATATTGTTAAGATATTGTCAAGATGTTGGTTTTTATCAAAATATTATCATCAAAATCACACATCTCGATCTTTTATATTAATTTATTTAGTAATTATTTTATTTCATTTCATTGATATTTTTATTCTTATCATAAAAATATTTTATAATTATCTAAAAATTATTAACTTTATAAATCATTGAATTTTTTATTAATTATTTATAAGATATAAAATATTTTAATTAATTACTTACAAAATAAATCATATACTAACTAAACATGAGTAAAAATGTTCTTATTATCATTTTTAATTTTTAATACCAAATATTAGCATAATTACTAACTTTGTTTAATACCATACCAAACACATATAATATGTAATTTTATTTCTATTATGATTCTCACTTTTCATTACCATTCTTTTTTTTTTAGTTTGATTCCTTTATTACTGGTTACCAAAGGAGACCTTAGAGTTTTCTGGGTAACCTATAACATAACCACTAATTGTTCGAGAATTTAATTTTCTTTCATGTGAATTATAGATCCTTGTTTTTACTGGGCAACCCTAAATACGCAGATGTCTCAAACTAGGTCTCCTAGTTCATAGTTCAAAATTAGCTTTTGAATTATCTTTCTAAGGATATTGTTTAATAAATATATAATAGTTTTAATGTCTTATTTATACAAAGATTTGGATAATGAGGAGCTACTCATTATACTCTTAACCATATCCATCAATGTCATATTATGGCTTTCTGACACACTATTTTGCTACAAATAGACTTGACATCATCTTGGCTCATTATATTTCCCGTAGTATTCACCCTTCTATTAGATCTTACAATTTTCACCTTTTTGTTTAATTGCCTTTCAACATCATTTATATACACCTCAAGAGTTTCCATTAACTAAGATTTTTTCTTAAGAAAATAGATATAACAATATCATGAGAAGTCATTAATAAAGTGAATTGAATATTAATCTCCACAAAAAGATGGAGCATCAAATGATTCGTAAACATCAGTGTGCATAATCTCAAAAAGTTGAGTGCTTCTTTTGGCTCATTTATTTTCATGTTTGGTTTGATTTCCCTTGATGCAATCCACATATATACTTAGATCAATAAAATCTAGATTTAGAATAATCTCTTTTTTTTACTAATCTTTATAACCTTTATTTGGATACGTTATCTAAACATTTATGCTATAAGTAAACAAATTTTCCATCCACTTTATTACATTTAATTCCAATATTACCATGAACAATAAACAAAGGTTCAATAAATTTATTATTAGGTTTCAATTTATATAAATTATCAACAAGGAAAACATAAACAATAACTAAATTGAAACAACCATATCCAAAATATCCTTTCAACCTAATAACATCAAGTTTTGAATCAGAAATTAGATTCCTGGAAATTGAAGGTAAATAAGGAATTTATAAAAGATCTAACTGATGATCGTAACTCAAGATCAAATAATAAGTCCAGATGTTTTCAACTGAAGCCTTCATACAATTTCCTATAAAGAGAAATTTCTTATTTAGGTTTATAGTTCAGATTATAAATCCTTGCATCACATTAGAAGTATAAGTAATAGCATCAGTATTAAACCAACAAGATTTTAGAGAAACTTCACATAAGTTTGATCTGAAAATCATAGAAAAATAAGATTTACCTTTCTTTTTGAACTAAACCTTTTGTTCTTTGTATTCTTTTTCCTAGTGTCTAACTTCCTTACATAATCTATATTTATCTGTTCTTTATTCCTTTTTATTTGCTTATGTAGCATTAATAGGTGACTTCTTCTTCTTAAACTTTTTCCTTTAAGTCCTTTACTAGTTTTTTGATGCACTAGGTTGATGGAATAACTCCCTTGTTTCCTCAAACTTGCTTCCTTTTGAGTAAAGCTTACTAGACAATTTGTTAACATCTTACTTTTCCTTCATAGCATTGTTTATTATTTGAAAAGGTCTATACTTAAAAGGTAACAACTTTAAAATAAATAATTAAATAAAAGAGTCATCTATAATCATTCTTAGTGTCTTTAACATTGCTACAATGTTATTCATCTCAGTAATATGGTCTTAAATGTCCCACAACTCAGTATACTTCATGGTCTTGAGTTTTGTCATAAACATACCAACAAATGACTAAACTATAAAATGAAAATGTTCTTCAACAAACTTAAATTATTCTTGTTTACTTTCAGTTTTTGGAATAATTCTCTTAATGTTATTACCAATGGTCACCTGCAAAAACATCTTAATATATTAGAATTATCCTATGCTTATGGTATGACTTCTTTTCCTTATTACTGACATCCATAAGAGTATATGATGGATCCTCCAATAATGCCAACTTAAATTCTAAAATACTTGGGTGAAATTATATTTGTACACTCTATTTAGAGAAATTCAAACCATTGAAAATAGTATCAAATGAAGTTTGTGAATAAAGAGAAACAACTACAAAACATAAATGCTTAATTTGTATTCAATTTCATTTATGGAATCAAAATAACAATTAAAAGTATATTATAGTTCCCCTATAGGCAGATAATATAATATACTATCATAATTTAAATATCAATGATAATCAATTATAAGTAAATAAATATTCCTGATCAAACACATACATATTATTTAGATATACAAATATATTTGGCTAAAAATACTGATTTACTCTCATTATATTTACTTTTCATAAATAATTTAACTTACCTTTTAGTGCTCAAACTTCTTATTCCATGAATTATTGAATTACTAAAAATTCTTTTTGAATTTTCCTCCATATTCAAAGAGAAATAATAATAATAATTTAGTTTGCAAATACTTTAATTATAAACAAAACTTTGCTCAAAATTCCTAAAAATATATTAAAATTTTACTTTGCATCTAACCTCATAAACAACATCTCTACTAATTAGGGGTAAGGTTACGTACTATTAAACCTCCCTAGATCTCACATCTCAGTGAAATTTATACTAGGTGTTATTGTTGTTGATAAAACTATAAATTTTTTAACAACACTAAGTTTTAAATACTAAGGAGTGGCAAAATTAAAAATGTTTAGTAATAGCAAAATTATAATTGTTAATCAATAACAAAATTGTAAAACTCAGCAATGAAGAATTGTGAAAGTTAGTAATGGCAAAATTGTAAATATACAAGTTAGGACAAAAGTGTTGAATAATAACATCTTCAACCTTTAGATGGGTCATATAATCCATCGTCAACATGTGAATAAATTCAATAAGTAACTCATTGTCTGATAAGCGATTCCAACAACTTTAGAGAGATTTTTCTCCTTTTCCAAAAGTTAAAGAATTTATGCCATTAAATTAAACAGAAAATTGCCCAAAAAAGAATAAAAAAACATAAAGCATTCCACTATGGTAAAGCTTCATAAAACTAAGATTTTTTATCCATTTTTTGTTTCAAATACTTAGCTCAAAAGTACATATAAACGCATATACATACCCCAAAATAGTTTATTTGTTATTAACTTATATATGTATTTGTATATGAAGATGTGAAAAAACACGATGATGAGAATATGTATTTCTTCTTGTATATATTTATAAAGAGTTTACTGCCTTCTAATATGCAATGCATGATTGTATCTAATAAGGTAGAATACGATGGATATTTGTAGTTTATCTAACTAGAATTTTACATATTGAAGCATATATGATAGTTGAAATTATTATAACATGTGGTATTAGCCCCCTTAAGCTCACGATTGTCAGAAATTGTAACCTTGTCTCAAAGTCATGTAAATTTAGAGGTAGATAAGGCTTTTATCATAACTTCAGTAATTTGATTCGAGGAGAAAATATACCTGACAAGGAGAGCTTTATTCCTAATTGAGTGTTAAACAAAGTGAATGTCAATCTCAATGTGCTTTATATGTGAACTAGAAACTGGATCAACAACAAGAAAAGTGGCACCAAGATTGTCACACCATAGAGTGAGTTTGAGATGAGACATCCTTATTTCACTAGGGAGGGAGGTGATCTAACAGAGTTCACTAGCGATAAGGGTAATAATGTGATATTCAACTTTAGTATTAAACCTAACAATAGTAGGTTGTTTCTTGTCTCTCAATGAAATGAGATTAGGGCTAAAGAAAATACAATATTCAGAGGTAAAGCAATTATTATTAGGATAGTTAGACTAATCAGTATCACAACAGACATGTAAACTAAGAGAATATGATTGAGTAAAAAAATCCACGAAATGGGGTGGATCAAAGATACCATAAAATATGTTTGACCGCATTCCAATGAATATGTGTGGGACAATGCAAAAATTGAGAAACTTTATTAACAACAAGCTGGAGGATGAGTAGAACAAAGGTACTAAAGAACACCAACAGTGCTATGATACTCAGTCGAATCTAGAAGTGGGTGGCCATAGTTTTCAGATAATGGAAGGGTGGGATTGATAGGTTTGGTGATAGGTTTGAAATTGTGAAGACCAATATGAAGAAGAAGATTTTCGATATAATGTGTTTAGGTAAGATCCAAGGAAATTATGAATGGGAACCAAATCCTTGATGGCGAAGGTCATGTAAAGATCATGAATGAGAAAAAAAGATGAAGGATGTAAAGTGAACCAAATCCTTGATGGCAAAGGTCATGTGAAGATCATGAATGAGAGAAAAGATGAAGGACATTAAAGAATCTATAATCAAGATATCATCCACGTATACCAGCATGAAGGTAATATGAGATGAAGTAGTGTGAATGAATAAGAAGGTGTCTAATTTGGAGGTAGTAAAGTGAAGATCAATAATTTTTTTACTTCGTCAATGAAACCAAGCCCTAGGAACTTGTTTAAGACCATAAAGGGCTTTTTAAAGGCGACAAACATAAGAGAGATGATGAGGATCTTGAAATCTAGGAGGCTAAGTCATGAAGAAAGGTTCTTGAAGGTGACCATAAAGAAAGGCATTATTGACATCAAGTTAACGAACTAACTAGTTGTGGGAGAAAGCAAACAGTGGTATAATGCGAATGGTTTTGGGTTTAATAACAGGACTAAATGTATCATTGTAGTTAATTCCTGAAGCCTAATGATAACCTTTGGCTACAAGACTAGTTTTATAACAGTCAAGAGTACCGTCAAGATTCCTTTTAATACAAAAAACCTATTTATAGCCTACAACATTTGCATTTGATGGTGGAAGAACAAGAGTCCAGGTTTGATTATGAAGAAGATCACTAAACTCATCAAGTATAGCTTTAGGTCAGTGAGGAAATTTATTTGCTTGGGTGAAGGAAATAGGATCAGTTGATGTAGCAATGGTGGAATAAGTAACATACTTTAGAAAGATGAGAAAGATATGAGGGTAGGGACAAGATGAAAGGTAGGGGAAGAAAAAGCACTAAACGATGAGGAGTTACTAGGTGGGTAAGGAGAGGGGATGGAACTGGTGAGGGTAAAATGATTATTAGTGGAGAAGGTAGAGAGATAAGGGTAGAGACTTCAGCATATGGAATGTCAGTTTTAAGAAAACGACATTATGAGAAATGTAAATTTTAAAGGTTTATGGGTCAAAATAGTGATAGCCTTTCTAATGAGATAAATAACCAATAAAAACACAGAGGTTAATTTGGGGGTAAGTTTGTCAAGACGAGTAGATCCTGAGAAGGAAAAACAAACACAACCAAAAACTCAAAGGTGAGAAAGGGTGTGACAAAGAAGTTCATAAGGAGAACTGATGTGAACAACAGAAGTGGGTAATAAATTGATGAGATACACAATAGTGAGAAAGGATTTGTACCAAAGAGATTTAGGGAGAGAGGCATGGATAATGAGGGTGAGGCCAATGTTTATAATATGACGTATTTTGCATTTCACAAGATCATTTTATTGAGGAGTGTAAGGATGAGAGTTGTGATAACAAAGGCGCTTTTGATGAGTTTAAGAGCTCCATCACATTGAAATGTTTTGATGGTGGTATTTCAATGTGAGTTTTGAATTGTCGAAATTAAGTAAATGCTTGAGGCTTATGGTTTAAAGAAAAGATCCATGAGTAGCAACTAAAATAATCAACAAAAGTAATAAAATAATGACAATTAGAAAAGGAAAGGGATGGTGACGGTCCCTAAATATCATAATGAACAAGTTGGAGAGGTATAATAAAGACTTGAGTAGAAAACGGAAATGAAAGTTTAGGACTTTTTTCTTAAAGACAGGAGGTGTAATTATTTAAAATATTTGATTTCCTAGACAAGACAAGAGATAAGTTAGACAAAATGGAATAGCATAGATGAACAAGTCTTTGATGCCATAGGGAGAGTGAACCATAAGTGGCTATAAGAGAAAGTGGATTATTGAAGTAAACAAGAACCATCATGGGATAGAGATTATTGTGGATGGAACCTATAAGTAGTGGTATTTTGGTTTTCATATCCTTTACAATATAATCATAAGAGTTAAATTCAATAAGACAAGAATTATTTTTAATAAATTTGGCAACGAAAAAAAAAGATTAGAAGTAAGATGTGGAATAATTAAAACATCATTAAGGCAAAGTAGACAATTGTGAGAGTAAAGAATAAGAATACCAGTAGAAGAAATTGAAAGAGTTTGACTGTTACTAACAATGGCTTGGTTGGACCCAATGTATGAAGTCATAGAATCTAGAAATTGAGGATTAGAGGTCATGTGTGAGAAGTGAAAACAATGTCGAGAAGTCATTCAACAATAGTGTTGGACGTAGAAGGGGAATTATTAGATGAAGGCTAGTGATTCAGGACGGTTTCAAGATTTCAAGTATGAAGACCCACAATTAATAGCTATATGACCTCCCTTTTAACAAATTTAACACCAAGTATGAGGTTTTGTATGATAATTGGACATGGGAAAATGATGAGGATTGGTGAATTAAGCCTAGTAGGAATTTGGAGAAAAGGTGTGAGCTATTCTAATATGGGAAGGAGGTCTGTGTGAAGGCTATAAGTAGATTTATGATCCAAGTAAGGAATTAATAGGCCTATACAGGCAATCTAAAATGAAGGGCCCATGTCCCATTTCAACATTAAGGTTGCGATAATGGACACTTCATCCTCGTTGTTCTATGGTGGTGCTGCGACCAATTAAATAATGGAAGGAACATTCTACGATAAAGATGGTGGCGTGAGTTGTGTTTCTTGGAGCAGGAGCATGGTGAGAGAGAAGTTGTTACTCATGAATAAGGAATTTCGCCCGAAGCTAGGTGAAAGTGATGGCTAACTCACAATATTCCACGATAGTGATGAAGGACTTGTAATCTAATGGGATCCTTTAAGGATGAATAGAACAAGATCCTTGTCAGAGATTTAGTCCCTAATTGTTGGAAGCTCGTTAGTAGTGGTGGAGATCAAAGTGAGATAGTTAGCGATATAATTGTCTCCTTTCTTGAAGATGTGAAGTTTACCTTGCAGAAGGGAGAGTTAAGAACTTAATTATTACATGAAGTGGCTCTCCAACTTAACCCAAAGATCACTAGTAGTGTGAGAGCTAATAATGAGCCTTATAGTAGAGTTGGATAAGGATATAGTGAAGAAACAGTATACCAATCTCTCAAAATTTTGTCATTTACATAATTTGAAGATGAAACATAATGTTTAGTGAGAAGATAGTGTCATTAACATAGCTCAAAAGATCAGAGGTGATAAGAATTGCTTGATGGTAATTCAATGAATCTAGTTATGTAGTTTGAAAATTGGTAAAGTGGTTAAACTGTAGCTTCTTGTGTATATATGTAAGTTTTTTTTTTATGTTTCTAGATTTTAACTGGTTATCAGTATATGTGCGTTTGTGTGTGTGTGTGGTTTTTTTTATAATGTTTTTAGATTTTGGTTGGGTATCTGTGTTTTAGGTATTTTTTAGAAGAATTTAAGTATTATGAAGAACTAGTTTGTTGGCTCTGATACTATAAAGATATGCAAAAGCACGATGATGAGAATGTATGTTTCTTTTTATATATTTTTTAGTTTATGCTTGTATATGATAAGGTAAAATACAATTTTTTTAAAAATTAAAAGTATAAAATAAATTCTTTTTTTTAATTAAGTTCGGGTCTAGATTGTTCAACCCAGATCTACTCGAGACCTAATTTAGAAAAGTTAGGCCTCGAATTAGTTTGACCCTAATTTGGCCCATAGGTTGATCCATTAAAAAAACATAAATTTAAGTTTATGGGTCAGTTCATTGTTATCCATAATTCATAGTTTGTCTAATTAAGATTGTACGTATTAACTCAAATCTGGTAGTTAAGATTATTATAACATGTATATATAATATTCAAAATTATGAACAATTATGAAAAAGGATAATTTCTTAAATAATAAAGATAAACATAAATAAAGAAATTATATGCTTAAAAGTAACATAGTTGTTTAACCATATAAAATATTCAGATTGATACTATCAATGCATTACTTACAAGAATTTGAATATATTATAGATACTTTTGGGTGAATTATTTTGCGTATATTAATTATAAAACTCTAATATGTAGAAAATGGTTAATTTATATTTTATAATTAGTTTGATACAATAATTAACATTATTTAATTATTTAATTGAATATAAATATAAATAAATAATTAACCAATATTAAACCTTTTTCTAATAATTTTAACCATCGGAAAAACAATGAATCGATTCCCAGAAAGTCAAATTTTCAATCTTAATTTTTATCACAGTTGACAATATTATGAGGACGGAAGATCTCCTGTTCACGAAGTGCACGGAGACTGCAGACGTGACTTGGTAATAGCTTATGGGTTGTATAGGCTTCCACACTACACATAATTGTTGTCGTATAGTAGGAGGCTGAAAATTGAAACAAGCTACATTCTGTTTGGCCTTTTGCTATGCTAAGCTAACTATGGCTTATAGTTATAGTACCACCGAGCAATCAATGAAAATGCAGCCGGAACGAGGCACAGGACCAGGAGTCCATGACGTACTTACATGGGAAATGCACCTTTTTAAGTAATTCATTTAATCCAGTATTCCTCAAATGCACATCTGAAAGGGTTTAGGTTGTAGATTTGAATCGTTTTTTAATGTAATTATTTAAAATTTGAGGTCAGAGTTTTATCTTCCATAAGAGACCTAATTGATTCGAACATGAATTAATCTGAAAGTTGATGACTTAAAGGTGTTTTCTTATAGTTGTGACCCTTTTAAGATACCTCGTGAACGATTATAAAAAAAAACTGATGAAATTTTCTAATTATAAAATAAAAGACAAATATTTTTATGTATTTTGACTGTTCTTAAAATTTTTAATAATATTTTCAAATTTTTATACTTTAAATAAATACAATAATATATTAATTTTTCGTTCTACGAAATTGACATATGATATAATGTAATACTATGTATTTTTGCGGTGAAACCTAATTGTTCGCGTAGTCCAATTCCAACCATTCTTCGACGAGTTTGGAAAGACTTGGTTATAAGAATTAGCTACTGCCCCCACCTAATCCCATACAAATACAACAAACGTCACGTACTGTAATTATACAAAACTTGGCAAGTTGTCTGAATCTGTTCATTGAATAAATTACGGGATCGGGACGCGGATTAGAAGACCAATCCCTTGTCGCTTTCCATACTATTTTAGATCTAAGAAATCTCGGATGCTAGTGCAAATTCTCTAGGAATATGTTCTTATTTAAATTTGTGTAAGTTATAATTAATTGTGTTAAATTATTTGTTTATTTGATTTTTATATTTTAAAACATAAATTTTATTTTTAATAATTTTAAATTATCACAAAACTCTTTTCATTATATTTCATTAATTTTTTATTTATTTATAAACACAAAATAATATCGTACTATAATTTAAAATTTTTACGGCATCAATTTTTGTTAAAAATCTACATAAATAATTAAAAAGATATAACATATGAGTCATATAATATTTGAACAATGTTAAAGAGAACAAGTGATAATTTAAAATTTTAAATAAAAATTAAATCACAAAAACTAATATATTTTATATTAAAATTATATTTTAAAATGAATACAATTGCCTTAATGACAATTACAATTGTAATTGTAATTACAACATTATAATTATGTGAATTTTATTATTATTATTATCTATTAGAGTTATATTTGCACAACTTATAATTACATATTGGCAGTGGTCCATGTACTTCGTAGTTTCGGTGGAAATTAACTATTAATCCAAGAATTGATTTCAGCTTTTCTAAAACCCAAAACTGATTTTAATGTTGGATAATTAAATTTTATGAATATAACAACAATTTAGCAAAAATCTCGCTGATTAGTCCAAATGACCTATATGAGGAAAAAATAATGCTAATACTAATTAAGCTAGAGGGGGAAAAAAAAGGACTTGGACTAAAAAGACTACATATTTACAAGTTTAGGCTAACTACAATAGAAAAAATTAAAAGAATTATTAAAATTACAAGGATCTCGTTACAAGAAAAGCTTACGGTAAGTTTTAATGTTATCATATATTTCTTGATCGTCTTTCTAAAATTTTTTAAGATCTTTTTATATGTCTAAATTACATAAACTTTTGATTTCTTAATTTGTTAATAATATTAAATTTTAAGGGTAAAAGCATGAAATTAAATGCGGGTTTCTATGTTTTCCCATCCATTGCAAATTAAAATAGTTTGACGTTAATATTAGAAGCCAATTGCTTAGGTAACGTGCAATAAATAAATAAAAATTCCACAGATGACACAAAACAACGTTCACGTCTAGGACCGATTCTTCCAAAGGCCATAGGCTTGACCGATCAAATTTCGGAAGGACGACAGGAAGTCCAAAAGCATTCGTGGGATAAGATGGGCGTATGATTTTACAAGTGAACCCTCCGAGTAGGTCAGGTCTCCTTCAGTCCTCCTCCTCAAACTTTTCGTTTTTCTTTTTTTTTTTTTTTTTTAAGTTTATTGTTTAGTTCTAGATCTTGCAAGGTTGAAGACAACTTGGCTTTGTTTTGCGGAGGTTGGGTTTGACGATCGCACATGTTGCTCCTCTGGGGCCAATCAATCAGGTACGAAACTTCCTCACCGTCAGTCAGTCAAAATTCATAAGACTAATTCAAAACGTATCCAATCACTGTCTTGGTTTCAGTGGAGACAACTGAACATACTCTTAACATTTCCTTCTGCTCTCCTCCGTCGAAACTAATCGTATCGTGCAAACTCACAGCTGTTGTAGGTATGTTGACAAGGAGTTTTCTTGATTTAAGTGAAATTATAGGTTCGAATTACCTTTATATATGTAGCCGTTTAAAATTTAGATTTAGAATTTTAACTCCTGTAAAAGATCTACTCGACTCGAATGGAGATTAATCTGGTGTAAATAATTTAAAAATATCTTCTTATATTTAAGATCATTTTAAAATATCTCGTAAGAAAATCAAAAAGAGATATTTATATAATAAATTTTAAGTCCCGACTAAATATCGTTGACTTGAAGAAAATTACATCTTTATCCATGAAACAATGCTTACGAGTTACGACTTCAAATAGAGCAGCCGGCAAGTTCTGGAACAAAAGATTAGAAGATGTCCGAATGAAATAATAATTTCGTTGGTATTATCTCGGGAAATTTCTTGATGCCCAGGCCCCTTTCTCCTTCTGAAGCATCAAACTGCTCCAATCACTGTCCCTCAAATTCTCCCACTGCCAAAAGCTCTTGTTCGTCGGAATCGGAGGAAATGGCCGCCACCACCAGTCTCGGCGGCGCCGATGATCGGGTGATGGCCACGGCTCAGCAGATCGTCAAGAGCCTCAACACCACTAAGAACGTTCGGGAAGACATGCTGTTGATCTTCTCGAGTTTCGATAACCGCTTGTCGAACATCACCGATTTGATTAAACAGGACTCGAATTCACTGTCTCGACTGGAGGAGGCGGAGAGGATCATCTCCCGATGGGACTCCGCCTCCCACCACTCCGCTCCCGCGTGGGAGGACTCGCGGGAGGAAACAGCTGAGTTCTTGGCCGCCGTCGATGAGGTACTGGGCTTGTTGGATGACTTGTCGATTCAGGCTGATAAAGAGACCTTGGACCGAGCTGAGATCGCCGTACAAGTCGCTATGTCGAGGTTGGAGGAGGAGTTTCGTCACATATTGATTACTAATACTGTTCCTCTCGATGCGGAGCGATTATACGGATCGATTAGGCGGCGTTCGTTGTCTTTTGTGGGTAACGATGGTGAGATTGAAGAGGAATTTGATAGTTTTGGGGAGATAGACTGTGAGAGTACTTGTTTTCATGTGCGAGGAGCGAGTTTGTGTGATGATGTGTGTGTTGATTTGATAAATATTGGAGCAGTTGAGGAGTTGAAAGAGATTGCGGAGCGGATGATTCGATCTGGGTATGAGAAGGAGTGTGTACAGGTTTATAGTAACGTTAGGAGAGATGCTTTGGATGAGTGTTTGCAGATTTTGGGAGTTGAGAAGCTGAGCATAGAAGAGGTGCAGAAGATCGATTGGAAATTGTTGGATGAGAAAATGAGGAAGTGGGTTCAGGCTCTGAAGGTTACTATCAAGGTGCTTTTGTCTGGAGAGAAGAGACTTTGTGAGCAGATCTTTGATGTCTCTGATTCGGCAAAGGAAATCTGTTTTAATGAGACTGCTAAAGGGTGTGTGATGCAGTTGTTGAATTTTGGCGAGGCAGTGGCTATTGCGAGGAGGTCATCGGAGAAGCTCTTTAGGATTTTGGATATGTACGATGCTTTGCTGGATGTTCTTCCTGATTTGCAGTTGATGATTACTGATGAATTTGTGTGTAGTGAGGCTAAGGGAGTACTTACTGGGTTGGGAGAAGCTGCAAAAGGGACGTTTGCGGTGTTTGAAAATGCTGTGCAGAGTGAAACCTCTAGAAAGCCTATGCTGGGTGGGGAGATCCATCCTCTTACACGTTATGTCATGAATTATGTGAAACTGATTGTAGATTACAATGAGACCCTCAATTCTCTTTTGGAGGGGGATGAAGATGAGGATGAATCCCATGCTTTGCCGAACGATGATGGTGCGGGTATGACTCCCGTGGCAAGGAGATTGATGGCCCTGCTCGCCACTCTGGAGTCTAATATTGAGGAGAAGTCGAAATTTTATGAGTTTGGAATGCAATATATATTCTTAATGAATAATATCCTGTACATAGTGCAGAAAGTCAAGGACTCAGATCTTATTAAGCTTTTGGGAGACCAGTGGGTTCGCAAGCGCAGAGGCCAGATACGCCAATATGCTACTGCTTATCTTAGAGCTGCCTGGAGTAAATCTTTGGCTTGTCTGAAGGATGAAGGGATTGGCGGGAGCGTCAGTAATGTCTCCAAAGCGGCTTTGAAGGAAAGGTTCAAGAATTTTAATGCTTGTTTTGAAGAAATCTATAGGATTCAGACAGGTTGGAAAGTCCCAGATCATCAGCTTCGCGAAGAGCTTCGAATATCTATATCTGACAAAGTATTACCAGCTTACCGTGCATTTGTGGGGAGGTTTGGGAGTCAGCTAGAAAGTGGAAAACATGCTGGGAAATACATGAAGTATACACCAGAGGATTTAGAGAATTATCTATTAGATTTGTTTGAAGGAGTACCTCTTGTTCTTCACCACTTAAGAAGAAAGAGTACATAGAATACAGAACTCTTGTAACAGGTAAGCTTGCTTTTGCAAGGATTAGAGGGCAGAGTTCACCTAAAGCTTGCTTTTGCAAGGATTAGAGGGCAGAGTTCACCTAATTTATGTATCTTGATAATATGCCTTAATGTTGTTGTTGATGATGTTTTAAAGACAATTATCTGTGAAACAGTGAAAGCTACATCTTTTACATGTGATTTGGGTTCTGTACATGTATTATAGACAATAGTTTCTGCTTGTGGATTATGTCCCGGTTCATGTATTTTATTTTCATGAATCACATTCAGCATCAAAGTAAATTGTGGTGCACATTTATAATTTGAGAATTTATTCATTGGTATAACATGCTTTATTTTGCATTCAATTACGTCGCATTTATTTATCAAATTTCCTTAAAAAGTTTTGAGTTTCTACAGTTTGGTGCCCCGAATGTAGGATTGACAGTAGGAGATATATTCTGTTTTCAATTGATTTCTTTTGTTTCAGCAGAGTTTTCTCATTGTGACAATTTGAGTGATAGTATTGTTAGATATTCCAATCCATCTTGACTTCAACATGTCTTGAGAGGTCTTCAAAAAGATTGAGAAGTCCATTGCAACCTTATGGAGATTCTTTAAAACAAAATGTGGAAAAACTGTCGAAGAAGATTGAATGCAGTAACTTGGTGCTTGGTGAGGTCTCCTACAAGAAAATAAACAGTTGATTGAGTGATGAATCAAGCATATGG
Source organism: Erythroxylum cataractarum (assembly GCA_024703695.1). Classification (NCBI taxonomy): domain Eukaryota; kingdom Viridiplantae; phylum Streptophyta; class Magnoliopsida; order Malpighiales; family Erythroxylaceae; genus Erythroxylum; species Erythroxylum cataractarum. The sequence goes on along the minus strand of JANJEY010000006.1, from coordinate 72,305,401 downwards.
TTTGAAAACAATTCCATGTCAAGTGATGAAGTATCCATTGGTGGAGTGTTAGGCTTCTTAAACTTTATACGGATCAGATGATGAGAATTCTATTTCCTCAGAGGTAAAGGGGATTTGATTTGGTGGGATAATTGAAGTTCTTAATATCATACTCAAGAAATTAACATAAGGATCATGGAACTCATCAACCCTAATTTGAAGCATTCTATTTAGATGCCACTAATTGTGGGTAATGATTCTCTTAAAATTGCTTTTTAGTGAAGCAACTTTAAGCTACTTGCGTATATTTCAGTGTTTCGGAGTTTGGTTCCTTCCTTTCTAATTTGTTGCATAATGGTGATGGATTCTTGCTCATATATTTGTCGGAAATCCAAGACCATTGAAATACTTTGTTTCATTTCTGTTATATGTTAATTTGGTAAAACTGATGGATCTAATAAGGTTACTGAGCATGGTTATACTTGTCGAAATTCAAGTGCTTTGAAGTATGATTATGATACCTGGATAAGCTTTCGCTATGAATGGGATTCCAAAGCTTGAAAAGTGCTGAGGCATTTGCTGATTGAGAGAATCAATGTAACCATGGTGGCACATCTACTGAATGTTGTGTAGCCCACTAGCGTTTGTTACAAGGTGGAGTTCTACCCTGTTATTACTTCTTAATATGAGTGATGAAACCTGTTAAATCTCGGAAAAATTGTAGTGAGTTGGTCCCATCATGTCATTTCTGTTTTACTGATGTTTGTAGCTGGGCTATTCATTTGGATAAATCGACAGGACAACCTGTATTGAGTGTACAAAAGCTTCGGTTTCATAGTTGAAAACACTTGGGGAGTTATGTTTCATATGAATTTGGAGTGACGTTTGAATTTGGATTGACTAATGGATTCGACAATCCAATACTCGATGCTAAATCTTCGGATAAGTATGGCTTTGGTCTCTGATTAGGTAGATGTAGTCTTGATTCAGATGTTCAAATCCAATACTCGATGCTAAATCTTCGGATAAGTATTGGTTTGGTCTCTGATTAGATAGATTTAGTCTTGATTCAGATGTAGATCCTTTTGTCCACTAATTATAAGACTATCAAATAAGCCAACATCTGTTTGAGGCTACAGTTTTGATCTCTGATCTCATCTTCAAATTTTGCAAAATATGAACCGCCGAGCAAGATAATAGAAAGCATATGCCTTGCCTGCTTCTGGTTTGTCCTTTACCTAAAATCAAAAAGGGGTCAGAATACCAAACATATGACCAAACAACGTGCCGTGCCTTCCATTTCATTACAAAGGATCGGATTCAGATGGCCAACAGACGGGGTTGTGCTTATATTGTATTTCACCGTTTCGAGACAAGAGATATATGTATTGTATTTCTATGAATTTTCCTCGAAAGTCATAAGAGGCAATTTAATTTTTCGAGTCGAGTTTTTAAATTTCTTTCGAGTCCCTGAGTTAACTTTGCTTCAATGTTGGGAGTACATTATCTTTGGATTAATGATCAATTCAAACTAAAATTACACATTGGACTAAATGTTTGCTGCAAACTGAATTCTTAATTTTCTTCTTCTATTTTTAGTGAGTGCTTGGTTTATCGATTTGGGAGGGGGTTAATTGGTAAAGAAGGAAAAGTAAGCGATTGGTTGTTAATTATCATTATAGGGAGAATAGTTTGATATCCTACTTTTGGAGAATTCTCCATACCCTTCTTTTAATAAAAAAATAGAACTCATTCTTCAGTAGTGGTTCTTTTTTAAAAATATTTTTAATATTAATTAATTAAAATATTATAATTAATTAATTAATTACATTATAATTAATTAAAATATAATTAATTAGTTAATTAAAATATTATAATTAATTAGTTAATTAAAATATTATAATTAATTAATTAAAATATAATTAATCTATATAATTGATTAATTATATTGTAATTAATTAATTAATTAAAATATAATTTATTCATTAATTAAATTATTGTAATTAATTATATTATAATTAATTACAATATTATTATTTATTTATTTATTACATTTTAATTAATTTAAATATTATTATAAATTAATTAAAATATAACTAATTAAAATGTAATTATTCATTAATTAAAATATTATAATTAATTAATTAACTAAAATATAATTAATTACAATTTGCTCCTTTGATGAGATAAAGGGTATGCACATTGGGCAACTGTTTAATTTCTCTTTTATAAAATGTTTGTCAACTACTATAAGTAGGATTGTGTATGATGTTGATTTCAAACTTATTATCACAATATAATTTTATTGGATCTTCCTATTTTAATTTTTAAGTCATCAAGGACTATTTTCAACCAAAGCAACTCACAGATCCCCAAAGCCATGGATTTGAATTCTGATTCTGCACTTGATCTTGCCACAACATTATATTTTTTACTCTTACATGAAACCAAATTTCCTCCCATAAAAACATAATATCTTGAGGTTGATCTTCTGTCCACTAGAGAACTTGCATAATTTGCATTTGTATAGGCTTTTAGTGTAATATTTTCCCCTCTCTTAAATAAAATTCCTCTTCCTGGACTATGTTTTAGATACTGCAAAATTTTGTGTACAGCTTTGAAGTGTATTGTTTTGGGGTTATGCATAAATTGACTTACTACACTTACTACAAAGGCAATGTTTGTTCTTGTATGTTTTCAATATATTAAATTTCCAACCAACCTTTGATAAGTTCCTTTATCCACTGCTTGATCATGTGGTGCATCACTTAATCCGTTATTGAACTCAATTGGAGTAGTTGTTGGTTTGCACCCTAATTTTCCTGTTTCTTTCAACAAATCCAGCACATATGTTCATTGTGAGATGCATATACTTTGTCTTGAATGTGCAACCTCAATTCTTGGTAAATATTTCAACTTTCTCAACTCCTTGATATCAAATTCTTGCAATAACTTTTTCCTTTAATAACAACATTTCTTCTTTGTCATTTCCAATGACCATGATGTCATCTATATATACTAGTAGTACTATTACTTCCCCACTTTTTGAATGTTTAATAAATAGAGTATCATCTCCATGACTTTGCTTATATCCAAATCCTATCATAGCCTTCATGAATCTCCCAAAACATGCTCTTGGTGACTGTTTTAGTCCATAAAGAGCCTTTTTTAATTTGCACATCAATCCCTTTTGAGATTCAAATTCTGGTGGAACTTCCGTGTATATTTCTTCTTCTAGTTATCCATGGAGGAAGGCGTTTTTAATGTAACATTGATGTAAGTTCCAACCATAGTTGGCAGCTGGTGACAAAAAAATCCTGACAATATTTCATCTTTGCTATTGGGGCAAATATTTCTAGGTAATCTATGTCATAGATTTTGGGTGTAAGCTTTGACAACCAACCTAACCTTGTACCTTTCAACAACCCCTTCAGGTCTATACTTTATTGCGAACACCCACTTGCATCCAATCAATTTTTTGTCCTTAGGCAATTCCCTAGCTCCCAAGTTTTATTTTTTTCGAGTGCATCCATCTCACTTTTCACAGCACTTCTCGACTTCTCATCTCTTAGTGCCTCGATCAAATGTTTTGGAATGGGAATGTTATGGAGATTTTGAGAAAGGTTTGGTGTTTTATGGACAAGTTTTGATATATTATAGGATCCAGAAACAAGGTATGGAAATATGTATACTGGTATTGATTCTTTAGCAGAATACAATGGAAAAATTGGGTTTCGAGGACCAGTACCTCCAGCCTAAGGCTCATACATTTGTCATTACACGATATAGTCTTTCTCTTCCTTCCTATCTCTTATTTATATTGAGAATTTGTATTTACTAACAAATTCGGTTAGCTGATTGTCAACTCTACTAACTAACTAACTGAATATAGAAAATTAATAGCCAAGACTACCCCTCTGCTCTTTTACTCCTCTGCCTTCTTTTTTATTTCTCATAACATAAACTTTACTAACCTTTGATCTATCATTACTCAAGGTGAAAATCTAGAAATCGAACTTTCATATCTTCATACAACTCCCATGTAGCTTCAAAAATTGGATGGTCTGTCCACTGAATAAGCACTTCTAAATCTGAGCTAGAAGTGAGGTTTCTGATGGTCAAAAGTGTAGCTGGATAATCTGGGGTTGCTTCAGGAACTAGTAAATGGTCTAGTATACTTATGGCTGAATTATCAGTACCCAAGACCTTCCAAAGTTGAGTGACATAAAAAACAGAGTGAATTCTAGCTGTCGGGGGGCAACTTTAACTGGTACACAACTAGTCCAATGCGTTGTAGAATCTCAAAGGGATCGAAATAACGTGGAGCCAACTTGGTATTACTCTTGGTTTCCACATATTGTTGGCGATAAGGTGCCAACTTGACAAAGACCTTATCCCCCACTTGAAATTCCACATGAAATTCTACATCTCTTCTTTTACTATCTGTTGTCAACTTCATCCTCTGCTAAGCTAACATCAAGTGTCGACGTAACTCAACTAAATTCTAGTCTCTTTCCTGCAGCAGTGTGTCAATGGTGTCTATGGTGGAAGATTGGATTATGTATCTTGTGATAGTGGGAGGATCTCACCCATAGAGGACCTTGAATGGTGTAGTGCCAAAAATTGAGTGAAAGGAAGTGTTATAGCAATATTCAACCCATCCCACCCATCGTGCCTATTGTTGGGGTTGCTTGCTAGAAACACATCTTAGATAAGTTTCTAGACACCTATTGACAATCTCGGTTTGTCCATCCGTTTGTGGGTGGTAGGCTGAACTGTATCTCAACCTTGTGCCTTGCAACTTAAACATCTCCTTCCAAAATTTGCTCAGAAATAGTTTATCCTTATCGAATACATTCGAATTAGGATATCCATACAAACGCACCACCTCCTGTACAAAGATATAAGCAACCAATTGTGCAGTATATGGATGTTTTAGAGGAATGAAGTGAGCATACTTACTAAGTCTGTCCACCACTACTAGGATAGTCAAAAATTCCTTTGACTTTGGAAAGATGTAACACCCAAATACTCCCTGGGAGGATACATAGATGTCACCCAAGACAGAACAAACATACACATATGCATTGTTTTAAAATCTAAGTTTAACACACCTCAGACTTTACA
>JANJEY010000006.1:72172406-72182852 GCA_024703695.1 Erythroxylum cataractarum | reverse complement strand
GGTCGAACCGGTATGACGTAATAATTATGCAATAATTATATTTAATTATATATAATATTAAAAATATTTAAAAAATTTCAAAAAAAAAATTATCGGACCGGTCCGACCGGTCAATTGACCGGTTTTGTAAGAGAAAGACAAATAACCAAATGTTCTCCGATTAAACAGCACATATAAGAAATTCCTTGTCTTATTCATACAAGCCTCACATAATATTGTTCTTCTATATGAAAAGTAGAACAATATGGTGAAAGTGCCCCAAACTCTAGTGGCAAAACACTATATTGCTATCTTTCCTATGTGCTGCAACAAATTTAGGAAAAGCTTTTGCCTTCATTTGAACTTTATTTACTTCCTTTATTTTTGCATTATTAATCATGCAATTTTTGTCCTCAAACAGTACCTTATAGCCCTTTTCAAATAACTAACCAACACTCAAAAAAATTTTTGATCAATTTTTGGAACAAATAGATATCAAAGATTAATTTCAACCTTCAATTACTAGATTTCCTTTGCCTTTTATTAATAGGGATGACAATCCAACCTAGCCTCAGTCCGGCCCACATGACCCAACCCAACCTAGCTCGAAATCAATGAGCCATAGGCAGAGTCCAGCCTGATGTCAGACCGAGAGCGACAAATCAAAACAAAGTCATTTTTTAATTTTTCTTTTAAAAAATTAATAAATCAGGCCCGACGGGCCGCCATCATTACAGTATAAGAGTTCCATTTCTAATTTTAGCTTAGAAGTAACAATTTGTTCAAGCTCTTTAGAGTTCTTCATCACAAGTCATAAGATTTATATATCCATTATCTATACTAATCCTAAAAAGTTTTTAGTGGCAAAGCAAAATATCATAAATAACTACTCCTCTTGATGTCAACGTATCCAGTACACAAAGCTCTGAGGAATACAAAAGTAGTTATTCAAAGTATTATGAATAACTACTTTTGTATTTTTACAAAGAGGCTATTTCTGTGAATTGAATCTATAACCTTATGGTCATAAAGGAGCAACTGACAACCGTGACTTCTCTTTACTTCTATTGAGACTTACATATCTTCTCCACATATCTTAACTAACACACTTGTGATAATTTACATGTAGCGCCTACTAACACTTCTTTTGTGGATGATTTTTTCCTATAAGGAAAAAATATTTAAAAAAACTCAAGTGGTGTTGTTTTTACTTTTTATAACCTCCATATTTGTGATTGTTATTCTACTTCTTTTTCTTGTTCTTACCACCTTTGTTGTTATGTATTTTAGTTTGAAAAGCACCCTGCACATGTCTTTCTTGTCTCATAGGCCTCCCTTATTCTTGTACATGTAATGCATTCAACAAATATGTTAAAACAAGGATTGACGAATCCTTTGAATTTTCTAGAGATGAGATCGTAGCCTAGAACCTTTTAGGAATTGTCACTAGGCTTTTTTGAACTATTATAGATAGAGAATTAGTATTGCTGAGAATTAATTCAAAATTCAAAATTGTAGGGTTAAGATGATGTAGTAAAGATAAAGATTATCGTGGAATAATAAAGATAAAATTCGTTATCTGATAGAAGATAAAATTTTATTTGATAAGATAAAGTTGTTATCTGTTAGGATTTAAACTTTATTGTAAAAGCTTATATAAAGGAATCAGTTTCAAAATAAAATATAACAACAGTAAAGATTGTTGTTGGTTATTCTTCTTAGTGATTAATACTTTGCAAGCTCAAAAGGAAAGAAGAGCAATGAGAAACTAAGAAAGTGAAAAGATGGTTGAGGAAGCCTATTTAGCAAAGCTTTTGTCATCAAAAAAGAAAGGAAACATTCCTCAATGTGGCCATTACGAGAAGCTTGGTCATGAAGAGAAAGATTGTTGTTGTAAAGGGAAATCTCGATGCTTTGGGTGTAAACGATTTGGACATTTAAAAAAGAATTGCAAGTTTAACAATGAAGAACAAGTAAATACAATGCAAGTAATTGAAGAAAACAATCTCTTCTAGTAGGTGAGAAGTGCCCTTAGATGCATCATAGAGAGAAGCTCTAATGAGAGAATAGAGATAAGTGCTCTATTAAGAAGAATGGAGACAAGTGCTATAAAGAAAAGAATTGTAGAGAGATGTGCTCCATGCTTGTGAACTTTTTTTTACAATTTTATTTAAAGGGGAATGTTGAGAACTAATTCAAAATCGTAGAGTTAAGATAACGTAGTAAAGATAAAAAATATCGTGAAGTAGTAAAGATAAGATTTATTATTTATTAGAAGATAAAAATTTTATTCAGTAAAATAAAGTTGTTATATGTTAGGATTTAAACTTCATCGTAAAAGCCTATATAAAGACATCCGTTAGGATTCAAATTTAGCACTTGCATTCCTTTAAACCTTTCATTTCTTTCATACTCTTGCTTATAGGTGCAATTGCAATGAATGGAACTTTTAATTGTGTAGAATAGGTGATATGTGCAATAAGTGATTATGTTAACTTCATTAATGTAATGTTAAATACAAAATGTTGGATTTTGGAAACAAAGACAGATAACAAGAACAAGAACAAGAACAAAAGAAATTCATTGCTAAAAGTCAGATTAATATGATCGCAAATGAAGAAGTGCCCAAACACAATAGCATTGGTCATGATTCAGCCGATCAACAATAATCCGAAAGGGTACAATTCCGATGCTGCACCGTTCATTCCAATCAATTGAAGGCCGTCCCGTCACGACATTTTCTCCTCTCTTCAGGGGCTGGTCCTGTTATAATTTGTTGGTCTGACAAAATGGCTTCCATTTTGAGGCCAAGTGGACAGGAGAGAAAACACTTTCTATCAACTCAAACTCCTGGCCTTGCGCGCCAATTAGATATCTGAAGTGGGAAAAAACAGAGAGCAAAAGACAAGAAGTGCTTATTTTGTTTTCGGCTAACAATGAATCTTGAAAGCTAAAATAAAATAAACAGGATCCAACATCGTTTTCTCCAAATGACAGTTCGATGCTTTTCTCCGGCAGCACTACGAATGATGTTTACTTTATATCCAATGTTTGTCTGTAACTGGTACCGTCGAAGGACACAACAGGGGAAACAGGGACGTCTCTTTGTATATAATTTGTGTAGAACAGCAGTGGGTGATCCATCAGTTCAGAGATGGCTAGCTTACCCTCTTCAGGAAACGCATTAATCTTGATAATTGTGTCTTTGTTGATGCTATATTCCCCTGCTAAAGCTCAAGGCAACAATCAACTTCATGATATCCAGCCATTATCAAAGATTTCCATCCATAATGCCATTTATGCTGTTCACGACAATGCTTCTATAAAAGCAAGTCCTCAGCTTCTTGGCTCCAAGGTTTGCCTTCTTTACCATACTTTTACAGAATCTTCCAAAGTTGAGGACTTTAAACTGGAAAATTTGGATTGGATCTCTGCGCTTATGGGGTTTAAAAGGATGTTTTAATTTAACTCTATTTTGTTGTTGATGCAGGGGGAAGATGCTGAATGGGTTACCGTAGAGCTTGAATCAGCTGAACCTTCTCAAGATGACTGGGTTGCAGTTTTTTCTCCTGCAAATTTCAAGTAATTTCTTTTCATCCCTTTAAATTTACAGATCACCTGTGATTGCAAGAAGAGACGTTTGAAAATTAAAAGTTGGTTAAACAAACTTCACCCAACTAAGGCTCATGGAAGGATGACTCTATAATTTGGTATCTTCAACATTTCCCTTCATGAAGGACCTAACAGGTTTATACTGTAATCTTAAAATGGCAGCTCATCAAACTGTTACCATAATGGCCAACCGAGGGTACAAGTTCCTTTCATCTGCTCGGCTCCAATAAAGGTAGTTAATACTAGAATATACAAAATTTCCCATTTCCAGGCTTGATAGATGCTTGACGGCTTGGAACTTCGCATTTCTGATTTTACCTGCAGTACAAGTTTGCCAATGAATCCAACTCTAACTACACAGAGACTGGCAGAGGATCTTTAAGTTTTCGATTGATCAATCAGCGAGCAGATTTCTCATTGACATTGTTCTCAGGCGGGTTGTCCAATGTATGCCCCTAGTCCTCATCATTTAGCTACGTTAAAACCTTTCACGTTAGGCGATTTAATTCCTACATCTGGTTCATACTTTATTGCTCCCTAGTACATACCTTAGGTAGTTAATCTCTATGGAATGGCAGTCTAGTTAATCTCTATGGAATGGCAATCTGAATGCAAGCTAACTCGTTTGGTTCCTTAATGTAGCCGAAATTGGTGGCAGTCTCAAATGTTGTCAGATTTGCAAATCCTAAGGCACCACTTTATCCACGCCTTGCTCAGGGCAAGTCTTGGAATGAAGTAAGTCCCTTCCTTGCTGACTACAAGCATCATCTTATCATTCGTAAATCGAATAACATTGTTTGCACGCTGTCTTTCATCAATTGAAGCTTTACCTTCCTGATATAAATTCAAGAAAAGGATTAAACGAAGAAGGTTAAATCATGTACAAAAGCTGCCAGAGAAATACTAGTAGACAAGGATCTAAAGCACTGGATGATTTTCTGCAAATTTTCAGCTTTAAAATTGTGTAAAAACCGCTCAGGATAAAGGATTATTGCTCCTAGCCAGATATATAATACCAAATACGTGTTGACGTTACAGATGACAATAACATGGACTAGTGGCTATAACATCATTGAAGCTAATCCTTTTGTTGAATGGGGCATGAAAGGAGGAATTCAGACGCAATTACCGGCGGGAACATTGACATTTGACAGAAATAGCATGTGTGGTATGAATCTCTACATCCTTTTCAAACATGAAAGTGGAATTTTGTAATCATCTATTTCCTTGATCATTCAAGGAACCTAATCGAAGTTGCAGCGTCAGCACAAGTTTTACAGTAGAAACTAAAGAGAACTGAAGGGTTAAGATTAAGAGCATGTTCAGATACATTTGACTCAAACTGGAAAGAACTTTATTAGATTTTGATGCTCAAAGTGATGCTGGTGATAAAGTTGTAAATGTACAGGTGCACCTGCTAGAACCGTTGGCTGGCGTGATCCTGGTTTCATACATACAAGTTTCCTAAAGGACTTGTGGCCAAACTTGGTGTAAGCTCCCTAAGATCAAGTTTGTGGAATTACAACTAAAAGGTTTCGTTGGAAGTTCTTGAAGATTGCTTTTCTGGAATTTTGCAGCTACACTTACAGGATGGGTCATAGGCTAGTTAATGGTTCCTACATCTGGAGCAAGGAGTATTCCTTCAGATCATCTCCATATCCAGGACAGGACTCGTTACAGCGTATTGTGATCTTTGGCGACATGGGAAAGGTATAAACTTTAGAACAGAATTCTGACAGTAGCCGCCATATTAATGGTCTTTTGTTTCCTCTGGATCACCTGTATAGTGTTTGATTTCACCACGTTGACTACTGTGTGCAAGTCCATCATGCATGGAAGGAACTTACTTGTTATTGCTACCTGTTTCAGGCAGAGAGGGATGGATCCAATGAATACAGCAACTACCAGCCAGGCTCATTGAACACTACCGATCAACTTATCAAGGATATAAGTAACATTGACATAATTTTCCATATAGGAGATATTACATACGCCAATGGCTACATCTCACAGTGGGATCAGTTCACATCAATGGTGGAGCCGATTTCATCCACCGTGCCTTACATGATTGCTAGGTTTGGTTGCTCATCTTCATAATTTGTCAATGTCCACGTTCTTCTAAAACTTCAATAAATTTCATTGACAGCGGAAACCATGAGAGGGACTGGCCTGGAACAGGATCCTTCTATGACACCAACGATTCAGGCGGTGAATGTGGTGTGCTAGCTGAAACTATGTTTTATGTCCCAGCTGAAAACAGGGCTAAGTTTTGGTTAGTGATGAACATATCCTTCTGTATGTTATCATCAGTAAATAAATTGGTGGTTGCCAATGTGTAACTATCCGTCTGCTGCAGGTATTCAACGGATTATGGCATGTTTCACTTCTGTATAGCTGATACTGAACACGACTGGAGAGAAGGCTCTGAACAATACAGGTTCATTGAAAAGTGTCTTTCTTCTGCAGACAGGCAAAAACAGCCATGGTTGATCTTTGCAGCTCATCGGGTCCTTGGGTACTCCTCGTCCGAATTTTATGGTCAGCAAGGCTCGTTTGAAGAGCCCATGGGAAGGGATAGCATGCAGAAGTTGTGGCAGAAATACAAGGTTGATATTGCATTTTATGGCCATGTCCATAACTATGAAAGGACATGCCCTATGTACCAGGTATAACTATAAACAAGAATGCTGAATTCAATTTGAGAAAAGATTACATGTTTTTTACTTGATTAATGATGTTCAGATACAAGTAAATGCAAATTTTTAGTTAGATGGGCGAGTTCTGATCATAAATCTACAACCTTTTTGCTTAGATTTGCTGTAGTTTCAGATTGATTTCTACTTAATTCCTGTGTTCACTGTGGTTTATGCAGAGCCAATGTGTGAATGCAGAGAAGTCTCATTACTCAGGAACTGTGAACGGGACAATCCACGTAGTGGTTGGCGGTGGAGGAAGCCATTTATCGAAGTTCAGTCAGTTGCAGACATCATGGAGTCTTTACAGAGACTTCGACTTTGGGTTTGTGAAGCTGACAGCTTTTAACCACTCCTCACTTCTCTTCGAGTACAAGAAGAGCAGTGATGGACAAGTTTACGACTCCTTCACCATCTCAAGGGACTACAGAGACGTCTTGGCCTGTGTACATGATGGTTGTGAGCCAACAACATTAGCTGTATAAATAGACTCAAAAAGGTCCATTTCTTTTTGGAGCAGCTCTGGTAGACGTCAATCTATAATGGTTGATCATATAGGATACCTTCTCTTTTAACGAGACACTCTGACAAATTAAGAACAGACTTTTTCTTCCACAGTAGTTGGAAGTATAAAAAGACAGGAATTCACAAAAAATAACGATTATCTGGTTAATCATTTTTTATTTTTTTGGATGATATCTCATGAACAGTCAGGTAAAGATAGTAGTAAGCAGTACCTACAATATGAAGGTGAAGAGGGTCGGGACAAGATTTTCCGTCCAATTTTATGATGTTTTATTGTGTTCAGTGAATTTCAGCCATTTATTTATACGATATCCATATTTATTTATGCAGGAACCACTCGAGATCCACATAAATGAATGACTGAGATTCACGGGATACAATAAAACACCATAAAATTAGACAGAGAATCTGGACTCAAGAGAGACATACATAAAGCCGAAGATGAACATTTCCACGTTTTCTTTCCCTAAAGTATCTTTTTTCAAAAATATTTTAACATATCAAGATAGATTTTCAAACTCAAACCAATTTTTCTCTTAAGTCTTAACCATGCACGCAATAAAATCATTATTGTTTAAATCTTTAAACTAGAAATGAGCAATATAAAGTTATAAGAAAGATTACAATAATTTATTAAAAATAAAAAAAAATTAATTCTCAATGTTTGACACTTTACTAATACTGGTTAATACTAAATATATTGGCTAAGTTTTTATATTTATGAAATAGTCACTAAATTTTTTTAAAATTGCAAAACAATCCATTAGTATATTTTATTTTAAACTTAATAATTTTACATCAATCATGTTTCAAAAAATATTAATAATAAAAATTTAAAATAACAACAATTTATTTATTTTTATTAATATTAATTTTTAAATATTTATATGACTAGTAAATGCAGTTGTTACCATCATCAAATGTATAATAATTTGACAATTATTATTACAAAGATTCTATTAATTTTTTGCTTAAATATTTATATTCAAATGTTGTGTATAATATGAATGACATCGTTTAGTTACTATCTTAAATTTTAATTTAGATCAAGGAGATAAATTTTTTTATGTAAGTTATATATTAAAGTCAACAACAAGAATATTTTATATCTAAAAATTTAAAATTCATGTTAAATTGAAAGTTGATAAATTCATATTCTACCGATAGTCACTAAATATGTACTCTAGTGTAATCTTTTTGTTGTTTTATAATAATTTAGTGAAATTTTAAAAATAATGCACTTATATGAGTTATTATTTTTTAAAAAAATTTAAAAATTACTCAACACTACATAAAAGTCATTACAAATAATTACATAAAAATATTATGAAACTTAATTGATTTACTAATAGTCTTTATTTTTTAAATATATTTAATTAACAATATTTTTTATGAGTCATAATTTTTTGTATTTTCCTCCAAAAAAATAATTTCGTGTGTTAAATTAATATCATAAAAATATGATTAACAATTACAATTAAAAAGCACCATATTTAATATAAATAAATAAATATATTTGATTATACAAAGGAAGGGAGGCAGAAGCACAAATAAATATATTTACTATGATCTTTTTTTTTATTGATTTAATAGTTTCTTTAATGCTTTATAATGCAAAGGAGTTGATGAAGATATAAATGATCATCAATATAAAACTATGAAATTTGAAATTTGAATATAAATGACAAATCACGATAAAGCTGCAATCTTGAATTCTCAACAACCTATATAGTTCAAAATTCTAACAAACAAAGATCTATCATTTGATATTCTAACAAATTGCGTTAGTTGTCTCGTTTATATAAACTATAGAAACCATGCTGTACATACGGAGAAGGGCTAAAGTAGATTTCGGTTGTCTCTGTGTTTTGAAAGAGCACAAGCTCGAAAATGGAGTAAAGATGGATTGGAACAAATTGAGTAACTTTATATACTGATATTACGCGTAAAGTTCTAATCTTTGCTGGTCTGAACATTCCATCTCTTAAATACCCAAATATTAGCCAGTGGCAGTTTCAAGAACCAACAAAGTTAACCAACCAAGTTGTGCTGCTGGTCGAAAATACTGTACTGATCCTCGTATTGATGTGGATGTTTAAATTTGAACAAGCCTTCATCATCCACAAGTTCACGATAACATTATTCGTATTGACGTTGATGTTTATTATATTTGAACAAACCTTCATCATGTACAAGTTCACGATAACGTTGGAATCTTGCAGTTCTCAACAACCTCAATAATGCCACGGTCAAAGATCTGTCTTCGATTTTCCAAGCCCATTAACAAATATCTTCGAGTTGTCTTTATATACACCGGGTAGTAGAGAGAGAGGAGGGTTCAGATTTTCCAAACCCATTAACAAGTATAAACTGGGTAGTGGAGAGAGGAGAGGATACAAGTCGCTTTCGCTTGTGGCTGTGTGTTTTGAGAGAACACACAATCACAAGTGTTTCTTAGTTTCTCTTCTCTTTCACGACCCTTCCACGCCTTTTCTACGTGTTAAAGATTAATAAAACAAGATCCGTAAGAAATCTTACAGGAATCTGAGCCAGCACGAGCCTTGTTTCGAGCTCTGAAGTTCCAAACTCGTCCCGTTTGAATATCTTTTAGAGCTGCTGACAATGGAGGAGAGTTTGAGGTGGTTACATGCTTTGATGATTGTGTGTTTGCTGTTCTCTTCGAGATTAGGCTACGTTTGGGCTCATGGGGATGGACTCGTTGATCAGCCTTTGTCCAAGATCGGAGTTCACAACATTGTTGTCGAGCTTGATGACTCCGTTTCTGTCAATGCGTATCCTCCCATACTTGGCTTGGAGGTAAGTTCAACTTTTCTATTTTGGGTTTCACAATGTTAGCTTTTGTTGAATAGATGTTTGTTATTGGGGTAGTTATTTTGCCGTTGGCATATGAAAGGTCGCGTCTTTCCTTAATCAGAATTTGCGAAAACGTTGTATCAGTACCAATCTCATTTTTCTGTAAAAGAAAAAAAAAAACAAGAGCTCGTCTTGATTTGTTGGCAAAGTAGTAATTGGTAACCTAAGCTGTAATGGGCATTTAAGCTTATTATGACTTTGTTATACTTATTTTGGAGTTATGAAGTTGAAGTGTGCTCTCATTTGTATGCTTCCAGGGTCAAGATACGGAATGGGTTACGGTGAATATTGAGCACCCTAATCCTGATAAAAATGATTGGGTCGGGGTCTTCTCTCCTGCAAAATTCGAGTAATGCCTTATCTGTGTTCCACCAAAAATTTATGCCCCTTGTTGTTTTTGTATTCCTAATGATGTCTTTGGAAGTCTGGTGTTACTAATTATCATCAAGATTTACCATTTATTTGGCCATTGATGAGCTGTTAAGTTGAAGAAACTTCTCAGATCTTGTGTGTGATAAATGGGACTTCTCTTTTCCAACATTGCAGTGGCTCCACTTGTTGGCCTGGTGGTGATCCAAAAAAACAAAGTCCCTACGTTTGCACTGCTCCAATAAAGGTACTCGAATGTGTTTTGTGACATTAAGTAAAAGATTAATCATAGAATCTTTGCTGATAAGCTTCTAGCATCTGTGCCAAATTGTATCTCTATGCCAGTACAAGTTTGCAACTGATTCCAATTCAGGATACACGAAGACAGGCAAAG
>JANJEY010000006.1:72065681-72103035 GCA_024703695.1 Erythroxylum cataractarum | reverse complement strand
TTAAAAATTATTGTTATTTCATATTAATTGTCATTATTATTTATTATTAAGATTTTTGAAAATATGGTTGATGTAAATAGTAAACTAGTAAAGTGTACAATACAATTGCATAATATACCAATATAGACTATTTTGCAATTTTTAAAAATTTTATGGGACTATTTCGTAATTTTATTTTATTTTATTTGAAATGGTACTCGGTACAACCAGTATCGATATAATTTCGTTCCAAAGCTTAATTCGGTACTAAGCTCGATATGGTATTTATACCTTTGGTAAAAACTAAACAGAATAAAAGGGCAAAAAAAAAAAAAAAAAACAGAAAAAGGAAAACTCCCGTAAAAACATAAATAAGAACTATATCTTAATAATTGCTCTCAAATATTTCCTCTTTCTTTTTTTTGTAAAGCTAAATAGTGTTGAACAAACCAGAGCGAGAGAGAGAGAGAGAGACAAACAAAAGAAGCGAAACCAGAGTCATGGTTTCAACGAGAAGAAGTGGATCTCTCTCTGGTAACAATAACAGCAAGAGATCTTTCTCATCGGAGGATAAGCCTCCGTCGCCCAAGCGTCAAAAGGTCGTCGGGAAAAGCTCGATTTCTTCTTCTTCTATTTTCTTTTTTAATTATTTTTTCTCTTGATCGCTGCCGTATCCGGAGAGTTGGATTCGTATCGACTTTTTGCTTCGGGATTGTTGATTGTGTAGTTCTCAGTTGTGTTTGGTTCGAGTTTCAGGTTGAAAATGGCGGAGCGTCAGATAAATCGATGCCGCCGGCGGAAAATTCCAAGGAATTGTGTCCACCAGCGGCGGCTGATCCTGCGGAACGTGGTTCCGGCGATGCTTCGATTGCAGTTGGTGGTGCAGGAGAGGCCGTTAGTTCGGGGAAGGATGAGGCGGCGACTGCGGTGGCCGTTGTGTCGCCAGTCGCTGACGGTAGGTGCTCTGGACTTTGTGAAACGTTTGATTTCTGATTGTCTCATCAGTCTGCTGGGTCTTAAATTGTTTTGAAATTTTATTTGAAATTTAGGTTCTACGCCGACTATACTAGAGAAGCCGAGGAGTTCATTGTCGTCGTGGAGCGTATATCAGAAGCCGAACTCCAGTTTCGAGAATACGCCCTGGTGCAAGCTTCTTTCACAGTCTGGAATGGTAAATTTCAGACTTAAACTACTAAATTGATTTGTTAAATCCGTCTGAAGTTGTTCCATTGACATGGAAGTTCAGTGTTTCGGTTGCTGTTGGGTCTATTGAGTGTTTGTGAAACGAGTAAATGATTGGCGTTTCAAGATGAGTGAATATGCTATCTTTCTAATGAAGCTCGTTTGGAATGCAGAATCCCAATGTAGTGATTTCCGCCCCCCATTTTACCATTGGTTCGAGTAGAAATTGCACTTTTCCGCTGAAGGATCAGAATATCAGTGCTTTCTTATGCAAGATCAAACAGACGCAGGTATTATACTTTAATGTGTTTCTCCCTTGTAAAACTGGTGATTAGCTAAGGATAACGAATATGGGTCATTTGGAATCAAAAGACTCCTGTCCTAGAGGAGCTTGGAAATGGGATACTTGGGTGAGATTGATTAATGCCAATTCTTGTGGAGACAAACTCCTTAATATGTAAATGCAGTTTTGAGTACTCATTGTTTCTGGACATGATCAGCGCAAAGGAAGTGTTGTAGCAGTACTAGAAAGCACTGGCAGCAAGGGATTGGTTCAGGTAAATGGGACTATGGTGAAAAAGAATGCTAGTTGTGTGCTTCACTCAGGTGATGAGGTGGTCTTTGGCCCGCACGGGAATCATGCCTATGTATCCTTTGATTCACTCTCACGGTTACACGTTCATGTTATTTTGGTTTCTGCATTTTCTTTAGCTTTATGAGGGTTGTAATTTTGCGTGACCTGGTAATTTCCTTAAGGATCTTTATAGATTTTTCAGCAACTCATGACTGATGTTACGGTTAAGGGTGCAGAGGTTCAGAGTACCCTGGGAAAATTTATGCAACTAGATAGGAGAGGAGATCCTTCAGCTGTTGCTGGGGCATCAATATTGGCATCTTTATCTAGCTTGAGGCAAGATTTATCCCGTTGGAAGTCTCCAGGTCAGACAACTAGTAAAATCCATCATGGGAATGAGGTGCCCGCTGATTCTATTATTCACGATGGTACAGATGTTGAGCTTGATGGTGTAGAAGGTAATTCCACTCCAGATGTGGGGAATGGCAAAGCTGTAGATGTTGGAGAAATTGACAAGAATCTTCCTCACAATTGCAACCAGGATGCTGGTGTAGAGGCAGGCAATGTAAAACTCTCTGGGGTGAATGATTTGATAAGGCCTTTCTTCAGGATGTTAGCTCAATCAAGTACTTATAAACAGAAATTGAGCAAAGGTATCTTTAAACAGGTATTGGAAGAAAGGAACGACTGGACAAGGGATTCCCAGGTGGCATCAACCTCGGGTATATCATTGCGGTGTGCACTATTCAAGGAAGACATACATGCTGGCATTCTGGACGGGAAAAACATACAAGTTTCATTTGATGATTTTCCATACTATCTAAGGTGTGATATTCTTCTACCATGCTTAATGTCCATTTTCCCACTTATTACTGGTGATCAAGTAGGTATAACCATTTCATTTGCACTTCTAGAATATATAGGTGATCAAGATAAATATCTCACCTGAGTTTGATGATGGTTCCTAATTGATAGTGCCTGTGAATATTTTGGTGTAGAATTTGGATTTTAGTTTGCAAATTGTTCATCGGGGATGCTTGACATATCATTTTATTGCATGTAAGTGATTTGCGAACTTGATATTTTCACTCTGCAGTGAGAACACCAGAAATGTCCTTGTTGCCGCTTCCTTTATACATTTGAAGCACAGAGAACATGCTAAGTTTACCACAGATCTCACTACGGTCAATCCACGAATTTTGCTTTCTGGTCCTGCAGGTACAATGATATCTTCCTTTGTCATTATGTTTATTTCGCATGCTTAGATTATCATTGTCGATATATGATTTGTCAATTTATTCTACTTGCAGGTTCTGAGATATATCAGGAGATGTTGGCTAAGGCACTTGCTAATTATTTTGGTGCTAAGTTGCTGATATTTGACAGCCATTCATTTATGGGTGTAAGTTAAAATGATTACTGGCTTTCGTTTTGATAGTTCTCTTTATCCATAACTCACTGAGCCTGATTATTGTTTAAATCATTAACTGTGAAATCTAGGGATTGTCTTCAAAGGAAGCTGAATATCTGAAGAATGGATCTAATGCAGAAAAATTGTGTACTTGTGTTAAACAAAGTTCTGTGGCTTCAGACTTGTCGAAGAGTGCAAATCAACCAAATGTTGAAACAGATACGCCTAGCTCCTCAACTGCACCTTTTTCTTCTGGTTTAGAATCTCAGCCGAAAGTGGATGCTGAGACTGTACCTTCTTCATCAGGATCTCGGAATCCATTGTTTAAAATAGGTATTAGGTTATTCTATTTATTCAATTGGCCATCTGCATTTATTCATCTATTTATTATATATCTACTGTGTTTTTTTGGATTCTAAGGCAACATTAATCTCCAGGTGACAGAGTACGATATGTAGGTTCTTCTTCTGCTGGCTTGTATCCAACATCATCTCCATTGAGGTACAATTAGTGTGAACAGATCCTTCATTTTCTTCTTCCTCTTCTTCATTCCTGATACGTCTAATGGGTTATTTCTGTAATTTCTTGAACAAGGATAGAGGCTTGTGCATATAATTAATATGTAGTGAAGGTTGACACTCTTCATCTTGCTTCTATGAAAAGCATTGATTTTGTTGAAATTGCATTATTTGGAGTTGGATAGTTAGTCCATCTCGATGGACTTTTAGCAACTAGAAAATTTGATAATACAAATTGATGAAGATTGGTTTGTAATATCTCAAAAAGGGATAGGAGTTTGTGGATATTTCCGGTACTTCTCCTGATAATTACATAATACTTGTTTACCCCATCAATTTTCGGTAATATGAAAAGCAGTAATAGGTCTTGGAGTTACTCCATTCTGGATTCAGTCCAAATTCTCAGTCTGTGTTGATGATGCGGTTCATGTTTGAAATGATATATAGCTTCATTCTGAATTCAGTGCATATGGTTTAGAGCTTTTGGTAAGTTATAATACAGAGCTTTTACTGAGTACAAACTAAGATAATGGATATGAAGGGAATAACTGAGGCATTAACTTTGCTCACTAAGCAATTTGATACTCTGTGGCTGTGGCTGTGGCCTCTTAACTGTTGTACTAGACATTGTTATTGATGATTGCTTATGTGCTTGTTACTGACAAGTTGAGGTAAAGAGGATTTGAATTTTTTATTTGCTCTTTTGAAGGTTTACAAGTAAATAATGTCTTAGCTATTGTGTATCTTCAATGAATTAAAAGCCTTTTTTATGCCAATTATTCCATTTTAGTGTTTGCTTTAGCTTACTGAAGAAATGTTTAGGGAGAGGGGTAAGAGCAAATAGGGGGTGGGAGAAGGGGAAGGACAGAGATGCACTTCATTCTCTGTGTCTATATCCTATATGCTTGTTCTAACTCTCCGTTTGTATCTTCATATTTTCCACGATACTGCTTTATATGCAAGTTAGAACTAATATTCTAGATTCTAACATTCAGGGGACCACCTCATGCAATTCGGGGAAAAGTGATGTTACTCTTTGAGGACAATCCTCTGTCAAAAGTTGGCGTGAAATTTGATAAACACATTGGTGACGGGGTTGATCTTGGAGGTCTTTGTGACATCGGTTATGGATACTTCTGTAATGGTAATGTTGAACTGGATTGACTTAATTTAAGGTCGTGTCTATCTTTCTTATCAAAGTCACTGAAGGTTCTTGTCACTCGATCCAGCTTCTGACCTTAGCTTGGAGAACGGTGGTGCTGAAGATTTGAACAAGTTACTCATCAACACATTGTTTGAGGTTGTGATCTCTTAAATTGAATGTGTGTTTTTTTTTTTTTTTTTGGCATCACGTTTCAATTTTATCGGCTTTTAAACTGGTTAAATTTAATACCAGGCTGTGAATAGTGAAAGCAGAGATTCTCCTTTCATTTTGTTCATGAAAGATGCGGAGAAGTCCATTGTAGGAAATACAGACTCTTATTCTACATTCAAAAACAGACTTGAAAAGCTTCCTGATAATGTAGTGGTGATTGGTTCGCACACACAGACTGACAATCGCAAGGAAAAGGTATTGCATGGTCCCTAATCAGAAACAGGGATCAAAATTTCTTTATGGTCTTTAAGATGATGTGCTTCTGAGCTGTGCAGATAAGACCTCTTAGTCATTTATTTTCTGGAATATTAACATTCACGAACAGGGAAAACTACTAAACTTAATTTTTTTTTTTATGAGCATATATATATATATGTACACGTGCGCTTGGTTGACCTTATTTTGTTGTGTAAGAAAGTTTATTGCATGTCATCATGTATGGTTGGTTCAGGGCATTATCACTTAACTGTCTCCTGGGCCAAACTTGCCTGGGACAACAATGATCTGAGAAGAAAATCTTAATGTTAAAAGCCTTTTATCTTTTTGACTTCTATGTTGGATTTGACAGAAGCCTATAGGGTATGGGACCTATAATGACTTGAAATCTTGCTTTTTAGCTTTATTTTTAGAGATTTGTGGCTTCAGATTTAAAGCCTTCTAACTCATTTTGTGCCATTTTTTATTTTGTGCAGTCACATCCTGGTGGTCTTCTATTCACAAAATTTGGCAGCAATCAGACTGCTCTTCTTGACCTGGGTTTTCCTGTACTCCTTCCCTCCCTCTCTCTCTCTCTTCCCCCCTCTCTCTTCTTTGTGTGTATGTGTGTTTTAGCTGGTGCATTGTTGAAATTTTGATGCATGATTTACGGGAAAACACTTCAGGATAATTTTGGAAGACTTCATGATCGAGGGAAGGAAGTGCCGAAGGCTACAAAACTTCTAAGTAAGCTTTTCCCAAATAAAGTGGCCATTCACATGCCTCAGGTATGTCACAAGCTGACTGGCCTATATTTATATTTTTATCTTGTATGATTTAGTGACAAGTCATAAATATTGCAGGATGAGGCACTTCTGAGTTCATGGAAAAATCAGTTGGATCGAGACGCTGAAACCCTTAAAATGAAGGGGAATCTGAATCACTTGCGCACTGTGAGTCCTGCTTTTTAAGTTGCGAAGTTTTTCCCAAAGATGCAAAGTGAACATTTCTTATACACAGTTTAGCTGAAATGAATAATATTTTAACTCTCTGGTTGCCCTGATTGCTTTCATGTGTGTAAATGCTAGGGTGGGTTGAACCAATAAGGATTGTATCTATTGGCTATTATTTCCTTATAAAAGAAAAGTTGATCTGACTATATATTGTGGAAATCTTTTCCCTATTGGGGTGTGCTATGGTTCTTGTTACCTCTAATAGCAAGTTCCTAAAAGCTGCAAATTGATTTTAAAGACTATGAAGAAAATTACTGTTTTTTCTGGCTGTCTGGGGGAGACATGGTACACTGATTGGCAATCATTGTTGTATCTCTTAATGCTAGTCTTCACGGCGTTCTTCTGACATTGGTTACCGTAAGCATGGTGGATGACTCTAGCTATTTTTCTGTTGATATTTTTGGAGTTATAACTCTAGGGGACTAGTTTGTTAGAGCTTTGAATAGGGGCAGGATTTATCCATCTTGAGCTTTAGGTCACGGTTCTTGAATCATAGATACAATTACTTTGCCAGAGAAGGGAAAGGCTGGTAAGATCTATTCCCCCCTGGCGATGCAGTTGGCCATGAATCACATATCTCTGCCTCCAGAACTTGTTCTTATGCCAAAGCACCATGCTAAAGAGGAGTCTGTTGTTTATATAGGTTCTGGCTCGAAGTGCAATGGAGTCTGAAGGACTAGAGACATTATGTGTCAAAGATCAGACTCTTACAAGTGAAAGTATATATCTTTATTCCCTTTCTTATTAATAAACATTGGCAATGGTTTCTCTCTAATAAGTTTTATCTTGTTGTGCATTCTAGGTGCTGAGAAGGTAATTGGATGGGCTCTAAGCCATCATTTGATGCAGAATCCTGAGGCTGATGTTGATTCAACGCTTGTTTTGTCTAGTGAGAGGTATTTGATAACCCTAATCTTGGATTGTATTAGTATTGGATGATTACACAATTGTAATGACATGTCACAATTCTGGCAGCATCCAGTATGGGATTGGAATCTTGCAGGCTATTCAGAATGAATCTAAAAACTTGAAGAAGTCACTTAAGGTGATTATTTTACATAATTGCATTCTGGTATTTTGCGTTCTCTTCTTGTGAACTTTTTGGTCAAAATTTTGCTGAGAACTTTGCCCATGGCAGGACATTGTCACGGAAAATGAGTTTGAGAAAAGGCTTTTAGCTGATGTTATTCCACCTAGTGACATTGGAGTTACATTTGATGATATTGGAGCACTTGAGAATGTCAAAGATACTCTGAAAGAACTAGTGATGCTGCCTCTTCAGAGGCCTGAACTTTTCTGCAAGGGGCAATTAACGAAGGTTTCCTAGTCTCTTCTCTCTTTCTCTCTCTTTTAATTTGAAAGCTGTTTATTCAAAGGGATGGATTAATATTCATCTGCAACCTCCCAAATGAATAGAAGTTCAACTTATCTAGATAGAAGGCAGATCCTCACTGTGATTGTTTGATTTACAGCCTTGCAAGGGCATACTTTTGTTCGGACCTCCAGGAACAGGAAAGACTATGCTTGCAAAGGCTGTGGCAACTGAAGCTGGTGCCAATTTTATCAACATCTCAATGTCAAGCATCACATCCAAGGTAAGTGCATTTGTGGACTAATAACATACAATCTATGTATTGAGTTGAATTTGTGATGTGGATTTCTTTTTTGTCTTACTAATGACAGTGGTTTGGTGAGGGTGAGAAGTATGTGAAAGCTGTCTTCTCATTAGCCAGTAAAATTGCCCCCAGTGTTGTCTTTGTTGACGAGGCAAGTTCTTTACAACCCATTTAGGTGTTTAGCATGATTATTTTGCAACTGTTGACTCATGCTTCTTTCGGTATCTCTTCTTTTTTCTCTGTCTGCTGTATTTATAGGTTGACAGCATGCTGGGAAGGAGGGAAAATCCAGGAGAGCATGAAGCGATGCGCAAGATGAAAAATGAATTTATGGTAAACTGGGACGGCTTACGAACCAAAGATACTGAGCGGGTTCTAGTGCTTGCAGCTACAAATAGGCCTTTTGACCTTGATGAGGCTGTCATCAGAAGGTTGCCACGAAGGTATTGTATCATAATGGCCTTGACAATCTATATGGACATACAGGGAAAAAGCTGTATGCAGATTGCCATAGAAATATTTGGCATGTTGTTTCATGGAACAGATTGATGGTGTATTCTTCTGATTTATTCACGCTTTCTAACGTATGTTTTCTCATGTCTTTTTTCATCCAGATTGATGGTGAACTTGCCTGATGCTCCTAATAGAGCAAAAATTCTTAAAGTTATTTTGGCAAAAGAGGATTTGTCTCCTGACGTTGATTTTGATGCGGTTGCAGCTATGACCGACGGATACTCTGGAAGTGACCTTAAGGTTTTATTCTCAAATTTATGCTTATTTATGTTATTATGTCAGCTGGCTGACAATGGATTGTACCTTGCAGAACCTGTGCGTTACTGCTGCCCACCGCCCAATCAAAGAGATTTTGGAGAAGGAGAAAAAGGTTTGTTTTGTATGCATGTCCTGTCAAGTAGATTATTACGAAATGCACAATTTTCAGGAAGCTTTTGGCTTTTTTCGGTGGATTCAATTTTCCAGTTTGTCTTGATATAGTGCCAAACTTGGTCATCTCTCCCCTAATTAAACAGTCATAGTATAATCTGGTCTGGTCTGTTCTGTTAATTTTCAGGAACATGCTGCAGCTCTAGCAGAAGGTAAACCCACCCCACCTTTAAGTGGCAGTGGTGATATACGGCCTCTAAATATGGACGACTTTAAATACGCTCATGAACGGGTAAGATGAAACTTATCTTTCAAAAGTTTCACAATTTTGTTTTCTCAACCTTTTCATGTTATTTAAACAGGTATGTGCTAGTGTTTCATCGGAATCAGTCAATATGACTGAGCTGTTACAGTGGAATGAATTGTACGGTGAAGGTGGTTCAAGGAGAAAGAAGGCTCTCAGCTATTTTATGTAAATGTCCGGTGTACAAATGCTTCTCGCCTTAATCTTATTTCTCTTGTTCCCATAAAATTGATTCGGCAGCTCTAAAATCCTTGGCTTTGGTGGGGAACCATTTTGTCTGTAATCTTTGGGGTAGAGCAGTTACCTATATTTAGTCTCTCGGCAAGGTAGATGGTACAAAGGATGTGAAGCTTTTCCTTCTTCTTCTTTTTCTTTTTAACTTAAATTAAGTTATAAACTAGAGAATATCCAATTCCATGTGAATATATTTATTAACATGGTGTCCTGCCCGAATGAATGATTTCAAGTGCTAGATGTTTGGAACATCGAACATCTATATTTTTCTCGTCTTTAAATGTAAAAAGGTGAGATTTATCTTTTCACATTTTACATAAAGGTTAGGATATGGCTCTTCTTGTTATTTCTGGTGTTAATTTATATTATGAATTTTATAAGATGGTCCGATTTGTACTTTAAATTTTAATTTCTTTTTGTATCAACTTGTGATAGGTGACTTGCATGGATGTTGATGTGGCTATTATAGAATTTATTTTTTAAGTGGAAAGTGTGATTTATCCTTTAATATTTCGTGTAATGTCTAAAATAGTTTTCGTTATTATTTCTGATATCAATTTGTAATCGATATCTACAAATGACATAATTTATATCCGCAAATTGTTAACTTTTCGTTAGATCTTTCTCATTACACATTTAACTGGTGATATGAAATTATGCAATTTTAGTTCTGTGATGTGATTGTTAAGAAATGTATTATTTATTATTTTGTAAATGTTGAATTATTTGCACACTTAAATGAAAATATATTAGCTTTTTAATAACAATTTTTTGAAAAGTTATAAAAAATTAAATCAATATCAATTACTTTTTAATAATATGCAACTAATAAAAATGTCAAAGTACCAAAAATTATCTAATAATTTTAAGAAGATAAGAATGGAGGTCTCTTCATGGCTACTTTCTTGCTTTTCCTTCGCGATTTTCTTCGTTCATCCTTATGTAGGGGGTGGGGGGTAAGGAACGAGGCCTAAATCTAATACTACAATTGAGGTACATGGGGTACGGAGACGCCCACTACGTTCGCCAACAGTAAAAGGGAAATTCTTTCTACAATTGCATGAAGCCAGTGAATTCCTATCGGTAGTCGACAACTATAATTCGCTAGCTAATCTGCACAACGGTTCCCTTCGCGATAGACATGATGTATCATCACCTCTCAGTTCTTGTAAAGCGATTCTTTGATAGCTGGCACTAAATTATTAATCACCTGGCTTTGCTCACTCGAAATAGTGGACATCACTAAGGTAGAGTCAATAGCACATCCATCCTAGAGTATCCATGAAAGCAAGAGTCAACCCATGATAAACTATTCATAACTTGGCCTGCCAAGATGTACAAAACCCCAAATTTACACCAAACCCTACCAACCAATTACCGCTAACATCCCTAATAAGCCCTCCAGCCGTCGCCAGGCCTAGGTTACCCTTGAAGGCACCATTCGTACTGAGGTTGACTCATCCTTCTCGGGATTTATGCCATCTAATCTCAAGTACGCTTCTCCTCTGAAATGGGAGAGGGAATGAGACATGACTTTGTAGATTGTGGGCCAAAGTTACTTTCTGAACAAACGAGTGAATTTCCCCTATGCTATGAGCTTTGGATGAGCTGGGAGCGAAGCATCATTCATTCCACCATTCCCAAAGCTTCCATAGCACAACGTCAAATAACATAGGCCAAGTACTATCCCGTTGTGTGCCACAATAAGTTGATAGATTACTCGCAAATCAAGTGTGAAAATCACTGTAGTAAAATTCTTGTTGTTTACTGACTTCAACCAACCTATTCCATACTAGACATGCTCGCCAACAATTCCGAAGGACATGATATGGGGATACTTCATAATTCGAGCATTCAGGACAAGCTGAGTTATTTGTCAGGAACAACTAGAACTGCCTACCGTTGGTCATTAGGCGAGATTTCGCAATCAACCATAAAAGTGTCTGAATAGGTGGAGGGCCTTTCCAATCCCGTATCAACTTCCAAGCTCTAGACCGATTCAACCACATATGCTGCTGCAGAAGACGATATGTTGAACGTGATGAGAAACATCCACTAGGCTCCAATGACCAACATAGTCTATCGTCCTCCGGGGTGATGCGAGGCAGGAAAGTGGTAGCAATCCTTAAAATCATGTGATTTGGAAGATACATGCTGAACTTCCCCTAGGACCAATCCCCATTGTGATCTACATATTCACACACTTTCTTCTCCAACTGACCCTCCGGGATTGCATGAATAGTGTGGGATAGTAAATTGCCAGCAGCACCGTGCACCTAATTATCATACCATAAGCGAATCTGTCGTCTGTTACCCACCGATCATGCAACACCTGTCAGCAACTTGGAAAAATTTGCATAGAAGCTACGCCACAGTGGGGAGGAATCCGGTTTAGCAAACAAACTCTGGCAAAAATCCCTACCCATTTTATATTTTGCATAAAGAACCTAGTTGCAAAGCTTGGTAGGCTCCTTGATGAGGGACCATCCTAACTTCATGTGGATGGCGGAATTCATAGCCTCCAAATTCTTTAACCCGAGGCACTTTGCCCTCTCTTTTTTCTGCTAATTTCGTAGGGTCTTTTGGTCATTTCCTTTTTTCCTCAACCTTAAGTCACCGTTTATGGTAACAACTTTTCAAAATTCCTTATACTCTTTTAACTAACAATGGTAACCCTCCCTGCTACAAACTTCTCAAATTGGTAGAAATTCCTCTGTGGAATTCTCACCTTTGCCCTCTAAAGCCTCTCCCCCGGATTGCTCTAACCCTCATCAAGCTCCCTCTCCAACTCAGGCTGAGTCTGTAACTTAGATTGATCTTACCTCAATATTTAAGGTATACTCCTGGAAAGCTATTTTGGGTAACTCCTCTTCGTACTGTCCTACACCGTTGAAGGTGGTGCATGATAGTCTCACCTTCCCTGGAAACTTTTAAGAAGGGTGTTGGCTTTGGTCTATAACCATGGTGGAGTTTTTTCTTATGAAAGAGATTGACTTTTCCATTAGTCAAACAATGGGCTCTTAGGTAATGAAGACCATCTTTTCTTATTTAAGTTCTCCGGCTCCTCATCAGCTCAGAAGATAATAGAAGTAGGCCTTTGATATATTAATATGTAACACGTAATGATATCTTAGTTATGTGTTCCGGTTCGAACGTGAAAGGACAATAAACGAATAAATGAGGAAAATACCTGATTTTAGTTTTATAACTTCAAACGAGTTTTTCGAAGCCAAAGTGAGTGCGAATCCACTGATATTTTCACAGGAACTGTTCACCGGAATGCGATCGACGTCTTTCTACAATTTTCTCAAAACGTAAGCTCTCTTAATTGGTCAGAGAATTCTTATGCTTACGAATGATATGAGCAACTGTGAGAGACCATAACCTTTATATATAACTTCTATATTGAGCTTCCCTATCACAGGTTCGATATAGGTCCGGTTTACATTGATCAGGATCTATTTTCTACCCAGGCTTCGACCTATTGATTTAGATCATTTATTGGATAATTTTATTATCTTTATCAGGATCAAATTATGTAACGTAACCAAAAAATTATTTGAAAAATCAACAAATGCAATTAAATGTTGTCTAACTTTATGAGAAAAGTAAAAAATGTCCAACATTCTCCCCATTGGACAATACTTAATTGCAGTTTTGACTCAAGTTTTAAAAATAGTTTAAAAAAACTCTATTAAACTTACTACTGTATTAGTCTACTAAGTTTAAAAATAAAATATTTGATCCAAAGATAACGAAAGTCCAGCATTTTGTCCTGTAAGGCTTTCAATACTGAAAAGTATTAAGTACATATGTCATGTGCGACACAGATCTAATACAATTACGTATACCTAATACCTCACTAACATGAATGAAAAAATAGAGTGTCGCAAACTAGGATGATACCTGTATGATCTAAATTATATCATCTTCGTTTGTACGTCTCGATTTCTCTAACTTTATGCTAAACCGTATATGCTAAATTACGTTAGAGAAATCTTGTTTTCTCTCACCGAATGCTAAATAATATTAGAGAAAAAATTGTTTTCTCTCACCGAATGCTAAACAACATAAGAGAAAACTTTTATATTCTTTTACTGAATGCTAAACTGCATTAGAGAACCTTTATGGGATTAAAAACTTATATCCCCCTATGTCACGTCAAACTTTATGGATATCCGTATAAAACTGTATGTGTCTTAATGACATAGGCTCAAAGTCAATCTGTATATATGCCCAATGACTTTTAAATGCTTAAGATTGACACAAATCTTAAGACTTTCATACGTATTATGACAATGTATGATAACATACATTACTGAGGATAAACAATGATCATCTTTATTAATGAACTATCATAATATATCAAAACTTACAAATGTACATGAAACAAACATAACGATCCCCTATCTAACAGTGTCTAAGGACTTCAAAACACCCATACTGTATACTTATCTTCCAAACACAAGTAGACAAAGTCCTTTAGTTAAAGAATCGACTCATAGTTCCTCAGTCCTTAAATGTTTAAAACCTTATTGTCACCTTTTCGTATCAACTACTTCATGGTCAAATATTTGGCCTTAAAATGGTAAGACCCTGTGGTATTCAATATTGTTATTAAACAACACAATAGCTTGATTATCACACTATAATCAAATGAGTCTAACCACTGAATAAACCACAGACAACTCAGAAATCAAATTTATGAGCTAAACCGTTTATGAAGCAGCCTCATAACATGCACTTTGCATGCATGGTTAAGGAAATCACCTGTATCTACTTGACACTCTTTCACAATATTGTATCATCTGCTAATTTAAAAAAAACCTTAAGTGGACTTTTGATCATCCGAACACATAACTAAATTTGAATATGAATTCCCTACGAGGTTTAGTTTGTTGACTTTTTTATATGTCAACATATAATCCTTGATTCCAATTATCTCAACACTCGCTTGACTGCTTTTCAACGGTCTACACCTGGGTTAAAAACAGTAAATGCAATGTTCATCCTAGTATATAGCCGAGCATACATCAAACTATCAACCATACTAGAATACGGAACATTCCTCATAACTTCTCTCTTTACTTTATTTTTTGGACACTGTGTCAAATATTATCTCTCACTATGAGAGATAGGTGCTACGACAGGTTTACAAATCACGGGATAGATCTTAACACTCATCATACCTCTCACAGAGTGCATACATGGAGTATATGTTACAAAGGTTTACAATTAACCGTATTAAACCTTTGTAACATATATTCAATGTATGCACTCTGTGAGAGGTATGATGAGGGTTAAGATCTATCCTGTGATTCAGAATACCTAGGAAAAAAGATGTTACGCCAAAGTCCTTTATGTTGAAGTTCTCGACCAAACGTTGCTTAACTTTATACAACATGGTCAAGTAATTTGAAATGAGCAATATATCATTCATATGCAATGATAGGAAGATAACTTTGCTCCCCTTGACCTCATAGTACAAGCATCTTTTTAACTTTATTTTTCATAAAACCGAAAGAGGTCACAATCTCATCAAATGCAAGGTATCACTTTTAGGAGGTTTGATGTAAATCATATATTGATCTGTATAAGACGCAAACCATATCAGTTCCATCTGGATCCCGAAATCTTTCAGATTGTATCATATAAACTACTTTATAAAGATCTTTATTCAGGAAAGCAGTTTTGACAACCATATAATGTGACTCTATATCATCATGAGCTATAATTGTAATAATAACTCAAAATGTATCCTTTGAGGATACGAGAGAAAAAGTTAATATTAAAGTCAACATTTCTCCTTGAGTAAACCATTAGGCAACTGAGCGAGCCTATAAATTGCTAAACTTTATCCTAAAATCCTTTAGGTCTTAAAACTTCATTTACAACTGACGATTTTGCTATTCTGCTATAAAATCAACTAGCTCCTAGACCTTATTGTGCTTTATGGCTTGCATCTCATCAGTCATTGCAACCTACCACAATTCCACATTAGGTTCAGAAATAACTTCTGTAAAAATAACTTGATTCGTAACATGTCTAATATCATAGTCCTGTTTACCTAATAAACTATGCAATCAAATGGGATAACGAGTCATCTAACTCTGGCAAATCTTCATAACTGCATTAGATCTTATACCTCCAGGAACCTCTGTGTGTACAGGTATGTGTTCCTATTCCTGTACATGCACGGTACAAAGACCTAGATCCATCGGATCTAACTATATGAATAGCGGGTACATAATAAATGTAGTATCTACCCTGCTATCATCCAAACAAAAGGCAAACCATCATTATGGACATTATATTCTAGAAACTTAGTTGTCTATAGCTTTAAAGTGGCCAGGATATCTTATTAAATAGAAATCAATGGAATGAGTATGCAATTTTTCTTTATAAGGATTATACTATCTCAGTAGGGAAGCCTCATACATGAATGTATGCAAGGCTAGGTTTTCACACTTATAGATAATCAAGTAGATTAGTCTTATTTTGCATTGACTTCTTCAAGTCCTTTAGGGTGCGATTATGCCTTTTGACTACACACCATTTTGCTCAAGACTACTTGATATAGTGAACTAAGTTACTATTTTAACTGATTCCATATATATGGAAAACAAACCTTTTCAAGTCATGAAATACCATGTTTGCCATGATATTCTCCTCCACGGTCAGATCTGACACTCTTAATGGATTTTTCCAGTTGATTCTTAACCTTCAATCTTTAAGTGAGAACACATAACTGTAATGAGAATAATCATCAACAAATGTCAGAATACATTTGGAATTGCACAATGCAACTATATAAGGTCTTCTGATATTCGTATGTATCAGACTCATCAAGTCATAAACATGAGTTGACCCTTCTTCCTTATTAATCAACTTACCCTTGCAATAGTCAACACATGTTCCCAGATCATCATAATCTAGAATTGAGAGAATGCTTTCCTTAATCAATCTTTTAACCCTAACTCTTGAAACGTGGATTAAACTTTTATGTCACACTATGTATGACTTTTCATTCATTAGAGTCCTTCATTTCATGACTTGTTCAGAAAGAAACAAAGAAGCATATATTTAATTCAGGATAAGACACATTCTATATAAACCATATCACAAGAAAATTACACCATTATGTTTTGCATTAAACACCAACTATACAGCAGAAGCATTAAATACTAAATTTCAACCATAAGTTCCTCCTTCTCTTTAATTTGGCTTTATCCTAGATATGAACCACTGCATTGTGGAAGCACCATGATCAGATGTTCCACTATATAGCCAGCAAATACTTAATGTGACTACACAAATTAGATTCATAAATTGATAAGCCAAGGAGTTATTGATGGTTATAATCTTTCTTTCTAGGCTTCATACTGCTAGCTTCTTTATTTCATGCAAACCTTTACCTGCACTAGATTGACTAGCATTAGTATGTGGAGAAGATTTAGTCTTCCTACCTTTGATCTTAGTGGGCTTCATCTTTGCCTTCCCTTTAGTTACTTCGAGGGTTGTAGGAGTAGCAAACTTGAGTTTCTCCCCCTCATTAACGCAATGGGCAATCGAAGCATTGAAGTCTCATTCCTCATCCTGCGAAAATGTGTCGTCACCATATTACTATACTCTAGAGGGAGTATATTCAGAGTCTGGTGAATTATGAAGACATTAGGAAGAGGAATATTCAGCATCTTTAATTTACTGTGAAGATGAATCATTCTTGATGTGTACTCCATTACTCCCCCTTCTCCTGTATACCTCATAGAGAATAATTTTTTCATCAAGGCATTTGTCTCAATATTAGGAGAGACTGTATACCTCTGGGAGATATTGCCAAGAAATTACTTTCCTATGTTTTGTGTCTGGAAGTCCACTAAGTAGATGGTTAGGTATGGATTTCTTAATGGTCATAAGATATTATCTATTAGACTAATCCCAGGCTTCATAGGTTGCTTTATGAGTTCTCAAGCTCATAGAGGTAGGTGGAGATGGCCTACCCTTCTGTATGGGCATATCAACCTCAACTATCTCTATAGCATTCAATACATCCTTTGTTCACTTCTTCGTTCAATGGTGGCACTGATTTTATTAACCAAAAAGGTGACTGTAAAATGATACTGTTTAAATCAGCACAAATGTAGGATAACAACGATATTCAAAGCCATTAAACAATATCTTTATTGAAAATCTAGTCATATATATTATGAATTACTTGTGGGATAAATATATAATATATGCAATTAGACCTTCACATAAAAGCAATCAAAGTACAAACCATCAACTTTTATGACACTACTACCTTCTTGCGAATAGATCACTTGAGCAACATCTTTCCACCATCTTATGCCTTTATGCATATCTCAAAATGTTATGTAAGCCCAACACCTTTGGACGGAATAACCAAATATAAATTAGAGACATCCCCCAATATGCAAGTAGAACAATTCAAAATACTGACTTGAAAGGCTACTTTGGTAGCTACATCCTCATCAACACTCAAAAAGTTCACAAACACAATGAATACATCTTTATGTAATCCTCACATTCTTTATGGACATATGGTATGTGACAATGTAACATCAATAAATGTTAAACCTGAATGTGAAGTCTCATTGTCACATACTCGTGCTGAAGACATTCTATTAAACTTTATTCGAGACTTTCATAAAGGAAAAATCTCATTAGAGTGACTATCATACGTTGCTAGACACCGAACCAACCACTTGAGACATGAGAACCTTATGTATCTCCCTTATGGCAAGTTCATTGCCTAAAAATTCACTCAAAAATGGCTTCAAAATATCTTAATTCTTATTTGTAGTAATTATCATGCAATCCCAAACACAAAACATAAGACTCGAGATACAAAAACTTGAAGTATCTATCTCATATGATGTCCGAAGCCTAAAAATTCACTTGAAATCGGATTCAATTCACCCAAATTCCTTTTCTGAAATTAAACTTTAATTTATTACTAATGTAATAAACCTAGAAAATATAAAATTTCACTTTATGAATTTGTTGAACCCGGAAACTGACCTAAAACACCCCAAGTCACCCTTACGGGAAATTTGAAATTTTTTGTAATTTTTATTTTTAAAAAACATAGTAGCAATTTCGTACGATTGATGTCAGCCCACACGTCGAGGCGAGAGGCGCGTGTTAGATACGCGCTAGAGTAGACGCGTTGGAGACGCATCTGGAGCCTGTCACACACTCTTGGAGATGCACAGACCCGTCCACCAACGCTAGCGAGTGGTTGTCATTGCGTCACATGTAACCACCCTAGGGTTGGTATTGTGCGTCGTCGGGCGCGTGTGGCACACACACCCAATGATCTCCATCGCCTCCGATCATCTAGGTGATTTTCAACGAGTTTTGGGCTAGTTTTCTGAGCTCCCATACTAGTTTTCAACCCATCTCTCAAGGCTAAACACATTTATACCAATTTTATGCAACAAAAGGCAAGAAAAAACCTATAAACAGAAGTTAACTCTTCGAAAATCTTATGGAGAAAAATAAAAAAATCTTCGTTTTTAACCACCCAATCACGTCAACACTCTGATACCACGCGTAACTGATGCAATCATATTTTTATATATTTTTAGTACCTTATATTTAGTATCTTGCATGTGTTTTATGACTATCTATAGCCTATTTATCGTGTTTTATAATTATTAGAGCTTTAGACACATAAAATACAAAAATTCCTTAATAGGTTGAAATTAACACTGTTTTTTGGTTCGTGGCAGATTTGAACTTTGGAACTTTGGAAATTTTTATCTTGAGATTGGTGCATCAGAAAATTCTAAAATTTTGCAGGCATAATCTTGACTCATTGAAGAATGTTTCCACCAAGTTTTAGAATTTTTGGAGCCGTCATTTGAGATCAGTAAAGTTTTGAAGACTGACGTAAAGTTGGAGACGCACAGTTTAACTTCTTGTATTGCAAAAATTCATATCTAAAGATCCAACCATTGGATTTCTACGATCTAAAGCTTAAATTGAAGCTAACTCAATGATCTTGCTGATTACCAAATTTGAACGATCCAAGTTCTATATTTTACTTATTATGGTTAGTCGAAATTGGTCTTGAAATGAGGCAATATAACTAGTCCGAGAATGATCAGAGTTTGGGGCCAATTTTGAATGAATTGTAACGACGAACCTACCCATAAACAATTTGAAAGGAGACCCATCTCAATGTAGAGCAAGCCCAAAAGAAATACAAGAGCAGCTCAGCCCATAGAGAAGCTCGAAACAGGCTCAAATCCAAGATTTAGGTGCAGGAACGTGTTTAGCTATAAGAGAGGCTTCCATAACGGAGGTTACTAATATAAGTCCTATTGCAAGTCTGCTTTCTAGGAGAGACCATACCTCCTCTAGCTAGTATAAATAGGGTCCCTTAGAATAGAATAACAACACACTTCTCCTTTGTTTTCTGATGGGCGCAAATCATGTTTTCTTTTTGTCGTTTTTCTTTCTTTAGGTAAAAACCCTAATTTTCTTTTCTTTTTTTCTTCTTCTTTATAGCTGAAACTTTTACCATGATTTTAAACTATATTTTTGGCTTTGTTTCAATTTTAATCATGAACTAAGTTTTCTTTTCAATTATGGAGGTTAGTAGCTAATTCTTATGGGTTGATTTTATGAGATTTTGTGTTTAATTCTTGATATTTTATGGTTGAATATTTGTGCTCATGGACTGCATGAGTGCCGAATTATGTTGGGTATTTTTGAAGTCTAGAATTCAATTTATCTTGCATGATTTTTTTGCCAATTAATTGAATTAGGTGTTAGTCATCAATTTGATTAAATAAGTGATGTTAATCTATTAAAGTTTGAAGGTATAAGTAGAATTTTAATAGGTTAGTTCTTGAGCATAGAATTATTTAATGTATGTTAGTCATCTTTGAATAATTTTAGGTTTGATTAAAGCCATCTAATCTTAATGTTTTCATGTTTGTTTTGTTCATGTTAATTTTGAATTGATGCCTGCATGAAAAAGTTTTGCATTACATGTTAGTTTTGGATGCAAAGAATATTACATGTTGAACCCAAATTTTGATCATAAATTGGCTAGAAAAATATTTATTTTCAATAATTAAAATCAAACTAGGGAATTAGTAAACAGCTTTGCAATTGATCTTTAATTAATCTGAATTTTTATCAAACTTCCCTTTGCAAATTTTTTCTTAGAAAATTTTTGGCATCTACTCTTAATTTTTTGTTTTATTTCATGTCATCCTTTCTTATTTTTCTTTAAGTTTTTGCCGTGAACAACCCCCCAAGTCAGGTCCTTTGTTTAAGTTTTAGTTGTATGCATACACTATCATTCACGTAATAGATGTTAGTAGATTTGCATTAATCCTTGCATGTCATCCACGTAGCACTAATTCATGAATAAATAGTTAGGTGCATACATAATATATAGGTAGCTAATTTGCATTAAAATTTTGCTCAAAGCTCACGGCACACAACTACACATAGTTGAATAAATTAGTTTAATCATCTTAGTTTATTGTTGCATACATATCAATTAATTTTAGGATCATTCACGTGTTCGTTCATAATCAGTTAGTTTGCGTTTAATTCTTAATTTTCCTCTTACACACGCATACTCTTAAATTGAAGGTTAAAATTCTTTCTTGAAATTTGATCTATGTGAATGATACCTTTGCTTCACTGTACTACATATTAATTTAAGTAGGGGATTAAATTTGTAGACTAACTACAACCTACCAGTAACACGTAACGATACCTTAGTTACGTGTCCTAGATCGAACGTGAAAGGGCAATAAATGAAGAAATGCAAAACATATATCTTATTTTGATTTCATAAATTCAAACGAGCTTATCGAAGCTGAAACGAACGTGAATCCACAACCCTCTTCATGAAAACTGTTCATCGAAAAGTGGTCAACATCTTTCTACAGTTTTCTCAAAATGTAAGTTCTCTTAATAGATCAGAGAATCCTTATGTTTACGAATGATATGAGTAACTGCAGGAGATTTTAACTTTTATATATAGCTTCCATATTGGACTTCTCCATCACATGTTTGATATGAGTCCGATCCATTCTAATTAGGATTAATTTTTTACCCGAATTTCGATCCATTAATTTAAATAATTTATTAGGCTACTTTATTATCTTTATTCATATTAAATTACGTAACTTAATCGATAAGTTATTTAAAAAATAAAAGATGCAATTAAATGTCGTTCAACTTTATGAGAAAAGTAAAAAATGTCCAACATAATAGTCATCATCTCTTTCTCCAAATGTGGAAGTTAAGAATCAAACTTAGAAGAGATTCACCGTAAGTAAGTGCCTTTATGAGTTAATTTTCAATAGATTCCATTAGAATAAAGTGCAAATTTGACCTTTCTTGCTAGCTCATTGGCAAGCTCATCTGTATAGATGAGGTTATTTCACTAAAGAAGAGGGTGGGGTATGCGAAGATATGCATAAATGTGGATGTTACTAAAGACTTTTAGAAGAAATTCCTTTACTAGATTAGGAGAGCGGGACTCAATAATGCATGATTGTATTAGAGTCTTCACATTGATCTAGTAAAGTAGCATGACGTGGCATCTATAATTCCTTATCTTTTCAGGGCAAAGTATAAACAACATTCAGACAGAAAGCTAAAACTTGACCCCAGTTAATGTCAGTTCTACCGAATCTTCAAGGAGATCTCAGAAACCTAATCATATTAACAGTTTGATCTCAAACGTTAGTATACAAATCAGCCAACGAGATTAACCATATGTAATACTTCACTAATTGACGAACTAAAACTAAATTAATTTAATTTAATTAGTCATAAAATATCCTCTTTCCAATTTAATACAAAACTTATAAACAAATATCTAAACTTTTGATTGGGATTGCAAAAGCTTTCACGGTGATCTGTGTAAAAGAAGGTATATTATTGAATTTTGTACTATCTGAATTATTTGCTTACACTTTTTATACAATTATTAGAAAGGACAGAATAAAATAATTTCTCATCCGTTGCCTGTATGCAGAGTCATGTCCGTTGTCTGTATCTTGGCAGAGTCGTAGTGGTAAGCGTTGTCTGTAGCTTTCCTTCTTCTCTTTTGATGTCTGTATCTTTCCTCCTTCTCTTTCGATTCTTCTTCTTTAACAATCTGAGGAAGATGAAGTTAGAAGCCAACACTTACACTACTTATACTTGACGTCATCACCAATCCTTCCTGCCTATAAGTACGATGCCAAGTTTCAATAGGCTATACATACAACAACCGAAGAGATGAATTCTCCAAGTTGTTCACTGCTCTCATCTCTTCTTCTCCTCCTCCTCCCATTCCCTCTGATAACTTCTGGTTCCACTCATTATCAGTTTATTCAATGCCTTCTCCAACGTTCAGGAGATCCCACTACCATTTCCAAGCTTATATACACCCCCAACAATGCCTCTTATTCGTTAGTCTTGGAGTACACTCTGCAAGACTTGAGGTTTAATACAACTTCTACTCCTAAACCTCTCGTCATAGTCACCCCAACAAATGTTTCCCACATTCAGGCCGTTGTTCTTTGCGCCCGTGAAAATGGGTTGCACCTTAGAATTCGAAGTGGTGGCCATGACTATGAAGGTCTTTCTTACGTTTCTGTTCTCCCATTCGCCATCCTCGACATGATTAATATGACTGCAATTAACATCGATGTAGCAAGTAAGTCTGCATGGGTGCAAGCTGGTGCAACAATCGGCGAACTCTATTATCAACTCGTCACCACAGACAGAACTCTTGCTTTCCCAGCGGGAGTTTGCGGAAGTGTTGGAATCGGTGGCCACCTTAGTGGTGGAGGGTACGGCACGTTGGTTCGAAAGTACGGTGTTGGTGCTGATCATATAATCGATGCACACATAGTTGATGTCAATGGAAGGCTCCTGGACAGAGCTTCAATGGGAGAAGATGTGTTCTGGGCTATCAGAGGTGGTGGAGGGAACACTTACGGCGTGGTTGTCGCATGGAAGGTGAATCTGGTTTCAGTTCCTTCTAATGTGACGGTGTTCTTGGTCCAAAGATCCTTGGAACAGAACGCAACCAAACTTGTCTACCGCTGGCAGACAGTGGCAAATCAGATTACTGAAGATCTTTACATATTAGGTGCGATGGGCAAAAGTAATTCTAGTCAAACAGGAAGCACATCAGTAAACATAAGATTCTATGGAAACTATCAGGGTGGTGTGGACGATCTTCTCCAGCTGATGAAGGAGAGGTTTCCCGAGCTTGGCTTGGTTAGAGAAGATTGCACTGAAATGAGTTGGCAAGAATCTAACCTCTTCTTGTCTGGCTTTCCAGCCAATTCATCATTGCAGCTTTTGCGTAGTCGTACCATTTTTCGAAATAGAACAAAGTCGAAATCTGACTACGTTAAGGAACCAATCCCTGAGGCTGTACTGGAGAAGCTGTGGAAAATGTTCTACCAGGTGGAGGTAGGATTACTTTATCTGGAACCCTGTGGAGGAGTAATGAATCGGATTCCAGAGTCCAGCATTCCATATTCACACAGAGCTGGGATTTTGTACCAGATCGGCTATTTCACGATCTGGAATGAAGATAGCTCCATTGTAGCTAACAAACATATAAACTGGATGAGAAAGGTTTACAGATACATGGGTCCATATGTTTCCAAGAATCCTCGCTCGGCGTACATAAACTATCG
This sequence comes from Erythroxylum cataractarum, assembly GCA_024703695.1. NCBI lineage: Eukaryota > Viridiplantae > Streptophyta > Magnoliopsida > Malpighiales > Erythroxylaceae > Erythroxylum > Erythroxylum cataractarum. The sequence goes on along the minus strand of JANJEY010000006.1, from coordinate 72,079,053 downwards.
TGATCTTGACATTGGAGTTAACAACTTATACAACACCAGTTATGAGAAAGCAAGCATCTGGGGCAGGAAATATTTTGGCGACAATTTCGACAGACTGGTGAGGGTGAAAACTAAAGTTGATCCTTCTAATTTCTTTAGGAATGAGCAAAGTGTACCCCCTGCTCTCTCCTAAGTTGGTGAGGAAATAATAGGAATTACTTATTATGTAATGCAGTGACGAATCTACTGCTCTGTTTCTGTTTGTGAAATTTGGGTCTAATAATTGGTCTTGTACTCGTACCTAAAAATTAATAATGATATGTAGTCTTCTTTGTTATAATTAAACTATTTAATTAAAACGACATCTCGATTCAATTTTACTTTAAATGTATAATAAAGTCAAATCTAGACTCATCCATTAGTATTCATGTTAAAAGTTATATATTAATTGCATAAATTAGAGTTGCCAAACTTAAGACTTCTTGCAAAGTTATCATTAATCCTTGAAAATTGATATAAAGTGCAACATTAACCAATTATATTGACTTCAAATAATGTATAAAATTATTTTTAGACCCTTATGACTATTTTTAAATTTGGGCAAAAATCTTATATAGTTATAGGGTTTTTCGTTTTAATTTTAACTTTTGATTATTACTACAAAATTAAATATAGTTTTAGATTAAAAAAAAGTTAATTTGTTCAAATTTGAGATTACAAATGTCGACTAAGCTCAAATTAGCTTGATCACTTAAGATAACATAACATTGTTTTATTCTAAATTAACATAAATTTTGATTGAGCTAAAAAAAATTAAATCAAAATTTAACCAATTTATCATATTAAAAAATTTATATTAATAATTTAAGTTAAGATTGTTAAACCTAAGATTTCTTGCAAAATAATGCTAACTGACCAGAGAAATAAATTAATTTAGTAAAATATAAGTCATAACAATTAAATTAAAATTTTAATATATATGTATGTAATTTACTATTAATTGACATAAATTCCAACTTGAAGTGGATATATGTCAAATAATATGTAAAATAATAAATAAATTTATTATCATTATAAAAATATTATTATAAAATACCAGTCAGTATGGGTCACCGGATTTTTTATAAAATTAAAAAATTTATGAATTAAATTGGAAAAAAGAAAAAACTTAAAGCTAAGGACCAAAGTTGCGAGGACTTGGTACCGGATTGAGTTTTAGTACGGTACTTTATCGGTATCGGTCAATACCAGATACCATTTCGAATAGTTTTTTAAATTTATGAAATAATTCTTAAAATTTTTAAAATTTGTAAAATTGTCCATTGGTATATTATACAATTGTATTGTCACTGTATACTTTACTAGTTTACTGTTTACATCAACCTTATTTTCAAAAATCACAATAATAAATAATAATGACAATTAATATGAAATAATAATAATTTTAAATAGTTCACATATAAATAATAACCACAATTAATATAAAAATGACAATCATCATCATACAAATATAAAATTAAGAATAATACAAAGTATTTAAAATATTACAATAATACAATTTCATTATTTTAATAAACAATATTACATCAAAAGATTCAAAACATCTAATAAAAAGAACAATAAATATCCTTAAATAATTCACAAAAAGAGTTGATGACGAAGAAACAATCAAGTAGAATTTAAACCTGAAACAAAAATATTGCAGTTACATTATATATATATATATAATTTAACATAAACATCAAATATAAGTAAAATTAAAAGCAGAGGAAAAATAAAAACCTGGAACGAAATTCAATTGTTAATAGGAGGATACTCGTTATAACTGCACTGACCCAATGATCATTTGATATAAAATCATCATCATTGAGAAGAGCTTCATCATCATTATCATTCAAATTTAATGCACCAAATGACATGTCAATGTTTTACCATTCAAGATTATCTTCCAAATTCAAATCATTCATATCAACCAAATTCGATTCTTCAGAAACCTAATCCGCCAAAAGATCAATATTATCAATGAAAATTGGATCAGTTAAACTACTTGTGCTATTAAAACTCTTAGTAAACAATTAAATTTAATGATTAGAAAATTATAAGAAATTATATAGAAATTAATAATGATAATAACATAACTTTTTGAAGCTTTAAATTGTAACGAATAAAAATCAAATCATTCAACCTCTTATGCTTCAATCTATTCGTTTTCTTTGAGTGCATAAATTAAAATGTGCTCCAGTTTTGTTCACAGCCTGTTGAGCTCACACATTGACTTAAAATCTGAATTGCAAGCCTTTTCAATTCTGGAACACCATTTCTGAATTGATTCCACCAAGAAACTATAAGTTATAAGATAACAAAAGTAGTGTTTATGTGATAATTAATTTTCAACAAATAAGAAAAAGGAAATAACTAATACCTGGATAAAGTTTTCCTCTTTGTTGAATAGCAATCGACATTCTAAAATCCCTATAAGATAACTTGTAAAGCTCCATTTGTGAGTTTAAAAGATCTTGCATTGCGTTAATGCTAACAATTGTTGTAATTGTTAAAAGCATTTCTCTGTTAAATTCAGTTTGCTTTGTAAGATCTACTTTAAAATATACACTAGGATTTAAAAATGCCCCAGCTGCAAATAACGGAGAAGAAAGTTGTCTTTCTCTTCTCTCATTAATGATTGAAAGATATGGTGTGTGTATAAAGAAGGTCTATTTTTCAGGTTAGCCTTGATTGCTTCCGTTACTTTCTCCATGGCATAAAAAATATAACCCGTTGTTGGCTTTTCTTTACTATCAGTTAAGCGAAGCACCCTCACCAAAAGCTCACAAACTCGGATAACAAAGTGACATTGAGACCAAAATTCTTTATCTTCCAGTATAATATTACAAACCTCCACTCCAGCATTAGACGTAATATGTTCAGATACAATACGCTTATCACTTGTAAACATTTGCCTTAACTCCTTCTTCATCGAAACAAAAGATTGAAGTGATAAGAAATTTGTGACAAATCTTGTCACAGTAGGACGACACAGATTCATATCACTATTAAATTCCTTTCTCATCAAATTCAATACCCATGCACAATTATAAATAAACTTTATCACTTTTTTAGCTTTCTGCATAGTTTCATTAATAACAGGAAAATACCTAGGATCTCCTATATTCTCCAGCATTAGGTCAATGCAATGTGCAACATAAAGAGTCCAAAAAATGAATTATACATATTCTACAACCTTTTCTGACCACTTTATAAGCAAAATCATTGTCAGTAATAAACTGAACAATTTTTTCCGGCCCTATTTCATTCACAACTTCATCAAATATCCTAAACAAAGTCTCAGTATTTCTAATAAGGTCAAATACATCAATAGATTTCAAAAACAGAGCCATTTAAAGAATAAACCAAAAAAATTATAATAGACTCTTGTCTCCTATTTGTCCAACCATCACACATAATTAAACATCCATAAGTACCCCAATTCACTTTTCTTTCAGCCGAACTCAAAATTTTACCTTTTAAGTCATCAATAGAAGGACCTTTGTATCCTAGACCATAAGAGGCTATTGCATCCATCATAGGTTGATAATAACAAGACTGAGAAGTATTGAATGACGAATTTGTATCATACCACCATCTAGCTACTGTCATATCGACATTGTGAGCCGCATATCTTAATTGCATTGCACTACGAATTGAAGATTGGGCTTCAGGAGTTATTCACGGTGCAAAGAAACTAGTCGCTTGTCTTCTTCTCTTCCTCATATTAGTTTCTTCTTGAGCCTGAGATGGAAAACTACTAATACCATTACCACCATTACCATTACCACTTCCGCCTTCAACATTTCTAAAATCACCACGGAAACTATAAAATGAACTTCCACTGCCAATTTCAAAATTTAATCTTTCCCTTCTATCTCTCTCATATTGATATTCATCAAGCAATGTTTTCATCTGTTACTTCACATCATGAATTAATATTTTACAAGGTTCCACATCTCCTTTAACCCCAGCTAAATATTTTTTTAATTGGATGATTTCTTCATCTTTTAAATGCTTGTTACAAAAAAAGCAAATGGTATGGCTCCTTATACCGGGACCAATGCAGCATGAGCCCAAGCTGCATCATTGAATCTTCTTGAAATGGGTTGATTAGGAGTACTTAAACTTTCTTCTATTTATCTGTACACATAAAATAAATAATACATAATTTCAGTACACAATATGCATATCCATCTTATATAATATAACTCATTTCCAATTTCAACAAATTCCGATTTCAACAATCACAAAACATTCATAATTCTATTTTCAACAATTTCCAATTCTAATTCCAGCAATCACAAAACATACAACAATAATTTTCATTTTTAGTCATTTCCAACAATTTATATTTCCAACAATCACAAAACATTCATAATTTAATTTCCATTTTCAACAATTTTAAACAATTTTCATATCCAACAATCACAAAACATTAATAATTCTATTTTCATTTCTAACAATTTCTAACCCAATTTCAACAATCACAAAAAATATATCAACAATTTTCATTTTCAACAATTTTCATTTCCAACAATTACAAAACATTCATAATTTTATTTCTATTTCCAACAATTTCAAACAATTTCCATTTTCAACAATCACAAAATATTCATAATTTCATTTCCATTTCTAACAATTTCCAACAGTTTCCATTTCTAACAATCATAAAACATACATCAACAATTTTCATTTTCAACAATTTCTAACAATTTCTATTTCGAACAATTGCTGAACATTCATAATTTCATTTCCATTTCCAACAATTTTCAATAATTTCCAATTCCAATAATCACAAAAAAATTCATATTTCCATTTCCATTTCCAACAATAACTAACAATTTTCAATTTCAACAACCACAAAACATTCATAATTCTATTTTCATTTCCAATAATTTCCAACAATCACAAAACATTCTTAATTTTATTTCCATTTCCAACAATTTTCAATTCCAACAATCACAAAACATACATCAACAATTTCCATTTTTAACAATTTCCAACAATTTCTATTTCTAACAATTAGAAAACATTCATAATTCCATTTCCATATCCAATAATTTCAAATAATTTTCATTTTCAACAATCACAAAACATTCATATTTTCATTTCCATTTTCAATAATTTCCAACAATTTTCATTTCCAACAATCACAAAACATACATCCACAATTTCTATTTTCAACAATTTCCAATAATTTCTATTTCGAACAATTACAAAACATTCATAATTCTATTTATATTTCTAACAATTTTCAATTCTAACAATAACAAAACATTCATAATTTCATTTCCATTTTCAACAATAACTAACCATTTCTAATTCCAACAATCACAAAACATTCATAATTTTATTTTCATTTCCAACAATTTCTATTTTCAATAATTACAAAACATTCATAATTCTATTTCCATTTCTAACAATTTTAAGCATTTTCTAATTCCATTTTCAACAATTATCAACAATTTCCTATTCCATTTCCAAGTTCCAACACAATATTTGGGCGTGCATAATTTTTCTTTTACAATATATCAAATATGAAAACACAATATTTGGGCGTGATTTATCATTATAACTAATGATTAAAAAGGGAAAAAAAGTGTTTAAATAGTTTCCTTAAGTATGTAAATGGAATTGGATGTAAATGATTATTTTAATAAAATAACAAATAAACAAATAAAATTAATATTTCATTTATGTGATTTGATTTTATATATTTTTTTATAATAAAAAGTTTGAACTTATATTTATAAACTTTTATTAAAATTGTGAATTTTAGTTTTTAAAAATTTATTATTATCACGTAATCTAATTGATGATAAACAAGAGCATTCACAAATTAATCTTACGTTACTTTAAGTTTCATTGACTTAGTTTAATGTTGAATGCTTAATAGTTAATAACTTAATATGCATTAGATTCTATTAATTTTTGGAACCTAAAAAGTGCACTCAACATAATTAGAACGAATAAACATATCTATTAAAGTGCAAGGTTATATTATAACATTTGAATGCTGAGATAGGACAACGAATTAACTTTTCTAAGTACACACTCATTTAAATTTACAACTAAACAGAACAACAACTGATATAATTCCATTTCCAATTTTCAAATCACAAATAGTCTACTGTATAATTCCACTTCCAATGCCATTTCCAATCTTCATATCACAAATGACAAAACCCAAAACAATACCGTGAGCATTAAACTTCAACAATTCAATTCCAGAATCCAAAATCCAATGCAACCTATTCATATGCACGCAACTCCAATACCGTGAGCATTCAACAAATCTACTGTACAATTTCATTTCCATTTTTCAGATCACAAATGACAAAACCCAAAGAACACCGTGAGCATTCAACTTCAACAATTCAATATTAGAATCCAAAATCCAAACAATTCAGAAACACGCAACTCCAATACCGTGAACATTCAATAATTCAATTCCCAAATCCATCATCCAACATTCAGAAATCCATCATCTAACACAATAAAAATGCAATTAAGAAGGAAAATTTTGAAAATAGAAAACAATACACCCAAAAACAAATCACGGCGATCAGGTCTTCGGGTTGTTGGTTTAGGCTGGTGACGGATGGTACGGTGGTGTGGTGTGCCTGAGCTGCGACGATGATAACGTGGTGCAGTGTAGCGGGCGGTGGCGTCTTCGAGTGTGGAGGAAGATTGAAGACGAAGACAGTGGCATCTTCAAATGACTCCAAGGGAGGAGCTGAGGTCTGAGGAGGAAGAGGGAAGGAGGAGAGAGTGAGACAGAGACCAAGGACGGGAAGAGTGCGAGATGGTGAGACTGCGACGGCGAGAGTGAGAGGCTGAGAGGGCGAGACGGCGAGAGTAACTAAGAGGCAAGAGTTGAGAGAGATAGGCAGAGTTGGGGGGGGGGGGAGTTTTTAGGGTTTAATTTTTCAATTTGTAATTTAGTCCTCCATATTTTTGAAAGTTACGATACCAATTGGTATGTCCTGGTATTTTGGGTAACGATCGGTACCGAACAAAACACACTACTACCGACTGGTATTTACAGCCGATATTGATGTCAAGAGTACCGTTCCGATCGTACCGGCCGATACCGATCTCTACGGAACGGTACTCATAAGTTTGCTAAGGATACTCCAATGGCACACATCTTCAGTATTCTTTTCTTTTTTTCCTTCCTTACACCCTTTATACTCCTTTAATTATTAATGTCAATTTATCTTTCAAAAATTTGTCAAAATGTATTTTTTATAACAGTAAAGGAAAAGACAAATATTGTTGGTTTGCTTATGCTTATGCTTATGCTTATGCTTGGAACAATATGACTTTTATGAATTTCTTTTCGTATATCACATTTATCTTTAAATTCTTTTAAGAATACTAAGAAAAGAATAAGAAATTATTATTTGTTCGTAATCACAATCATATTAATAAAAAATTTCTTTGTACTTGAGATTTGTTGATAAAAATAATATAAAATAATAAATGTTCATATTTAATAAAAATCTAATATCATAAATATATCTGCAATTTCATATATTATATAAGGAAAAAGTATTTTTCTTATTTTTATTAATATTGTATTGATTACTATAAGATATATTGGTATGAGAATGTTATCTTTTAAAAATTTAAATGGTCATAAAATTTTAATTAAGACAAATTTATAATTAATTTTAAATTGTAAATAATATGTTTAGAGGATGAACTAGTGTATCTTTATTTTTGTATCAAAATATTTGCATTCATTTATTACAAAATAAAAAATCTATTTCTTTAATTTATTCCAACTTGAACATAGCAAACATTTAAATATAGTTATGTAATGAAATTTTAGAAAATATTAATCATAATAATGTAAATTCCCTATGTTAGTGATATATTAATTACCTATAATTTGCAAGAGCTTTAAAATTGTAATTGTTAGTTCTATAAAAATTAATGAATTTTGATAATAGAATAATATTCTCTTTTGAATTATAATGAAGTTCAATGTTTTCATTTCTCTTCTTCTTTTAATTTCACTTATATTTGATGTATATGTTAAATCCTATATATACAATATAATAATTTTTTTTTGTTTTTGTTTCAAGTTTCAGGTTTCAGGTTTCACTTCTAGTTGATTGTTTTCTTGGTACGAACTCTTATTGTAAATTGTAGTACTTAGAGAGCTATGAAGATTTATTATTCTTTTTATTTGATGTAATATTATTTAAGGTTAATTACCAACAAAGCCTAAACTTTCACTAATTTTTCAATTATAGCTCGAACTTTAAAAAATAGCAATAAAATGCCCAAAATTTTAATGTTTTTAAATTCTAGCGCGACGTTAGTCTTACCGTTATCTTTACTGACGTGGTACTGCCATGTGTCAAAGGACTCTCATTAAAGTCTGATTATTAAATTGGCGTCGTTTCATTATAAAACTGAAACGATGTTCCTCTCAATTTGTAACCTAAATCCACCATTCTCATTCATCCATTCATTTATAGATCTTCTATATAAAAAAACAACAACCAAGAATGTCAAGAGCTAATGGAAGACCATTGGCATATTTCACGAAATCTTGGCATAACTCAAAATGCTTTTCTATGGGGCAATAGTTCTTAAAAGCTTTTAAGTGCAGAAATTGGATTGCTTCTTCAGTATCCAACATCTCAACCCTATATATTTCTTCAACTTTATGGCATATCAGTAAGTGCTCATCTCTAGTTGTTATGATTATCTTGCTTCTATTGTCAAACCATTCATTTGTTCCTACTGATGATTTTAATTCTTTTAGTTAATCTATATCATCAAGAACAACTAAGAGCCCTCTTTAATATAGTTTGTGCCTAATCTCATCCATTCCTTCATAGATATCCCATATTCTCAAGTACCTGTCTCACAAGGTTTGATGAAGAAGCATTTTCTATTAATGAGCAAGTCCATGTTTTTCATTAGTTTCCCTTATATTTGGAAGAAAGCAACCACATTCGAATTGGCAAGATAGTTTCTTAAAGGCAATTCTAACAATAGTTGTCTTCCCAATTCCTCCCATTCCTCAAATCCCAACAATGCGAACATCGTCCTTCCTCCCAACATCTAAGAGTGAAGTTACTTTCTCCATACGTGAATCCATTCTAACAAAATCCTTGGCCAAGCTAGAGAATCTGTTACTTGATTTTCTCAATTTGCTTAATATCTCTTGAAAAACTTAGGGATTTAGGTTACAAATTGAGGGGTGTGATTTTCTCCTATTAAAATGATGTCATTTCAATAATCAACGACACTTCTGCTAATACGCTGACGTGTTTGACTAATGAAGATCCCTTGACATGTGGTAGTGCCACGTTAGCAAAGATAATGGTGAGACTAACGTCGAGCTGGAATTGGTAAAAAAATAAAAGTTTAACCATTTTAGTGCTAATTTTGAAAGTTCAGGTTATAATGAAAATTTTACGAAAATTTAGGTTTTTTATAATTAACCATATAATTTATTATACGATGAAATTATAATATTTTAAGTACTTTATATTGTCTTTTATTTTATACTTATATAACCTTTTTTTGTATTAATTGCGGTTATCATTTATATGTCAAATATGACAATGTTAATATAAATCAATATATTGTTATTATTTTAATTTTTATCATTATGTTTTTAGTCAAAAGGGAAGCGCATCAGTAAATATAACATTCTAAGGAAACTATCAGGGTGGTGTGGACGATCTTCTCCAACTGATGATGGAGAGGTTTCCCGAGCTTAGCTTGGTTAGAGAAGACTACACTGAAATGAGTTGGCAAGAATCTAGCCTCTGTTAGACATGATAATAATCTATATAGATGTCTATTATAGAAAAATGAAAATGCGGAATATTATTACATTCCTCATGTCATTGACATTGAGAGATTTTGGACAAATATGAGAAGGCTTTTCTAAGCTTTTAGTAAATGCAAGAGATGGTTTATGCAGAATATTGATTAGCATAGGGACCCAATCTCCTTATATTCCTTGTTGTCTTCTATCAAAACAACGAAAGGACATGACGGTTCGCAGTGGAAGGAGATGAGGTTTCAAAATGAATAGACACGACCCATCATAGAGGAAACCAATGAATAACAGTCTCCCACTTGAGTCGTATATGTAATCTAAAAGTCATAAAACCTCTACTTAATTAAAGAAATCAAATGCATGAATCATGACGATAAGTCCTCTAAATGTGAGTATTATCTTCCATGTATCACGATGCATCTTTATTTCTTATGCAACTTTAAATAAATGAATAAACCTTTATGTTTATTCTAGGTACATAATAGTTGTAATTCTCAAAATAAAATATGTACACCAGAATGAGAAATAACTAATTAATAAGAGTTTTGTGAAAGTACATACATAAATCACATAATGGAACCAAGTCTTATTCTAGTAACATGATCCTTAAAACTCTTTGGTGGCATGCCTTTTGTTAAAGGATCGACAATCATTAATTTAGTGCAAATGTGTTGAATGATCACTTTATTCTCGTTGACACGTTCCCTCATGGCCAAATACTTAATGTCGATGTGTTTACTTCGACTACCACTGTTGTTGTTTTTGGCCAAGAAAATTGCAGCTGAATTGTCACAGTACATTATTAATGACTTAGAAATAGAATCCATAATTCTAAGCCTAGATACAAAACTCTTCAACCATACACCATGTGATGTAGCCTCAAAACAAAAAATGAACTCATCCTCCATGGTAGAAGTAGCAGTCAAAGTCTGCTTTGAACTCCTCCATGATATGGCTCCACTGGCAAACATAAATACATATCCAGATGTTGACTTTCGTGAATCAACACAACCAGCAAAGTTCGAATCCGAATAGTTAACTACTTCGAGATTATTAGTTCATCTATACATAAGCATGTAATGTTTTGTCCCTTAAAGGTACCTCATCACCCTTTTGGCAGCTCTCCAATGATGTATACCTGGGCTACTCTAATATCTTCCCAATATTTTAACAACAAATGTAATGTCAGGTCTTATACAAACCTGAGCATACAGTAGGCTCCCTACTGCAGAAGTATATGAAACATTTTTCATTCGTTCCCTTTCAAACTCATTTTTCGGGCACTGATTCAAATTGAACCTATCACCCTTCACAATAGGTGCCATACTCAGTGAATAATCTTTCATCCAAAATCTTTCTAAGACCTTACTGATATAGGTTTCTTGGGATAAACCTAAAATGTATTGAGATCTGTCCCTGCGGATCTTAATGCTAATGACATAAGATGCCTCACCTATATCCTTCATATCAAAATTCTTAGAATGAACTATTTCACCTCATATAGCAAACCTTTGTCATTTGTGGAGAATAAAATATCATCCACATATAAAACAAGGAAACAAATTTTACTCCCACTAAACATTGATCCATGATATTTTCTACAAAATCATATGAAGAGATGATATCATGGAATTTCAAATACCATTGACGGGAGGCTTGTTTTAATCCATATATAGATTTCTTAAGCTTACACATCAAATGCTCACCATCGCTAGAGGAGAATCCTTCCAGTTGTTTCATATAAACTTCTTCCTCTAGGTCTCCACTTAGGAATCATGTTTTCACATCCATTTGATGTAGTTCTAGATCAAAATGGGCAACCAATGCCATAATCACTCGTAAGGAATCCTTTCTAGATACAGGAGAAAAGGTCTCTGGTAATAAGTCTAGCTTTATATCTTTCAACGTTGCCTAATGAGTCTTTTTTTGTCTTAAAGACCCATTTACATCCAATGGCCTTTGCACCATTAAGCAAATTGACAAGATCCCAAACTTTGTTAGATGCCATAGAATTCATCTCATCTACCATAACATTGTACTACAATTGAGATTCATTGCAACTTATGGCTTGCAAAAACATTTCAGGGTCATTTCGGCTCCAATGTTATGGTGAGCTTCTTGTAAATACACAATGTAATCATTAGATATTGTTGATTTCCTATCTCCAGTTGATTTTCTTAATATTGTAGTAACACCCTCCTGAGGAGGAGCTTGTACAACTTATTGCTCAACAACCTGTGGTGATTGCTAAACAATCAGATCTACTAGATTGTCATCAGTAGCTTAAGGAACTTCAATGATTGGTTGTTCACCTCCCATTTGACTTTGAGGGAAGCTATGAATGACAATCAATCTATTACTTGAAGTAGGAGTTTGTATTTCAAATGATCCTTCTCAAGAACTAAGTCTCGAGATTGATCACTCCCACTAATCAAGTGATTTTCAAGAAACTTTGCATTTCTTGATTCCACCAACCTAGTGCTATGAGATGGACAATAAAATCCATACCCTTTAAACCTTTTAGCATATCTAATGAAATACCCACTTATAGTCCTTGGATCCAGTTTCTTTTCTTGTGGATTATAAACTCTTACTTCCGAAAGGCATCCCTAAATGCGTATATGTCGCAAACTCAATTTCCAACCTTTCCATAACTCAAATGGTGTTTTAGAAACAGCCTTGGTTGGAACTCGATTTAATATATACAATGTCGTTTTAAGAGCTTCAGTCCATAAGAATTTAGGAAGTTTAAAGATGCTAAGCATACTCCGCACCATGTCTAATAATGTTCAGTTTTTTCTTTTTGCTACACCATTTTGGTCTGGAGACCAAGGCATGGTGTATTAAGCTATTATCCCATGCTCTTGAAGAAACTTTACAAATGGACCAGGTGCTTGTCCACCCTCAGTGCATCTACCATAAAATTCTCCACCTCTATTTGATCTCACGATCTTTATTTGCTTACCACATTGTTTCTCTACTTTCGTTTTAAATACCTTAAAGGCATTTAATGCTTCGTTCTTGTTATGAAGCAAATAGAGATGTATATATCACGAGTAATCATCTATAAATGAGATGAAGTATTTCTGACCATAAAAGTCCATTTTTGGACTACAAATGTCTGTATGTGTGATCTCTAATATGTCTGAACTCGTCTTAGTGGTGGATCGCGTACGGTCCAAGTATTCACAATATACTGCGGAAAAGACTATACAACAACATGATGTATAATCAAAAATACCAAGGATGTATGAAAATACCTTATTCCCGTGAATAGGTTGCTTCTTTTTTGGATTCTAAGACACTGCAAACGCGAATGCCCTCTATCGGTATCCACAAGAGTATGCACGATCCGGGCTACGGCTGTGGTGTGCTAGCACGTCCTGAAACTCTTTCCGAACGCCGCACAATATTCCTCTCGGATGGTGGCTAGGGTTTCGTGACAATTGTGTCTCTCACTAATGAGACCTAAGCTTCTCTATTTATAGAGAAACCCTAATCCCATTGAGGCCCCAATAAGTTTCGGCCCATTAT
>JANJEY010000006.1:71596758-71609037 GCA_024703695.1 Erythroxylum cataractarum | reverse complement strand
TGAATTCAACCCCTCAATAATGATGCATTTGAATTCTATGTTGAATTCAACCCATGCATTTTTTTAGTACCAAACAACTGAATTGAATTCAATCCCATGATTGAATTCAATTGAATTCAATTCAGGCCTTTCCAAACAGGGTGTAAAACTTTCAAAGGGGCATTTGGGTTACAGGTGAACTATGCCAAAAGCAACATTTATTGTAATATATCCTACCTCCTAAAACTGTTTAGAGATTAAACTGATAGATTGAGTCATATGAGTTATTCCATTTAAGAATTTATGAGGTGGATTTCATCCGCATGCATAATATTCATATACACATATAAATCATGATTTAGAAAATATTGCAAGATAGTATATGCGTTCAATTGACATATTTTGAGGTGTGGAACGAAAATGAATGTGATATGAATGTGCATTACCAATGTTTTGCATTTTGATTTACCAATAATATGAATTGATGGATTATAATTAGTGAATTGGAAATTTATTGTTACAATTGAGTAATTAATGAGGTGATATATGCATCTAGTCTAAGAAAAATGTTAAAGAGCAAGACAAATTGATACATGAAAATTTAGGTTGATTAGGCCTATGAAATGGTGACATGTGGCATAGGGAATAAGTGACAAATGACTCAGTTAAATCGATAACAAGTGGCTTGAGTATAACTACAAAAAGTGGCCCTTTAAGTTTGACAAATGACACTTTAGACTTGTTATATATAGAGCAACAGAATAGTGACATGTATTGCTTTACAAATGGTGACATATATAGCCTTACAATTGATGACACGTGTAGCCTTACAAGTAGTGACATACAGAGGCTTAAATGAATGACATGTAGAGCCTAAAGTAAGTGACACATGGACCAACAAAATAGCAATATATGGACCAATAGAAGGATAACATATGTACCAATAAAATGGTGATACATGGACCAATGGAATAGTGACACATGAATTAGTTTGACTTCCTTTTATTTTTCTAAAGAAAATGGATGAAAAGGCAATAGAAGTGAGAGTAATGTCGACCATCAGGTTAGAAGAGGGATAAAAACAAAAATGAGAAGAGAAGGGGAGAAAAAGGGGAAGACAAGAGGAGAAGGAAAGAAGTTATCAACGTAAGTTAAAATTCTGGTTTCAATCTCATCTTTCTCTTTCGATCTTTTTTCATATCCTTACAGCAACAATTTAACGAAACTCAAAGAATGAAAGTAGTAGATATAGGTATTAGACCTATGTGAAAGTTTCTTGATAAAATAGTGACTAGATCTTGATTAATGTTAGTTTCCTTAATGTTGCTTGTGATAGACCCTTGTACAAGAATCTTGTATTATTTACTTATTTTTTAGGACCTTAGAGTCTGAATTAGTGAAAGTATAAAATATGAAAAAATGATTATTGATGTCTTATTAATGCTTTTTTGAAACGGTTTGGTTGGAAGATGTCTTGATAATGATTTAATGTTGTTTGAGTATTAGTTGCTAGTTTGTTTCTTACAAGAAATAGGACAGAATTTGGATAGAGATTATATTTTAAAGGGAGATGTTATTTGTGTGATTTTTGGATATAATAAGACTAATGGAATTATAGTTTCAAGGGGCACAAGAATCATGGCATTTGGATCTTTTAAGAGAGAGTTATGATTAAAAGATATAGCTTGTTCATAAAGAAACATTAGGAAGAAAAGGATGTAAACATTGTACATAAGATTAGGTTAACTTGATGTTTAAGAAGACATTGAGCTGAACTAGTAAGTGATTTATTGACCTAATGACATATGTTAGAATAACATTTATGATGATTGATTAAGGATGAATTTTGGTTGTAGTAGTGGTGTTGAATATGTGTAGGGAATTTAGTGAATGGATTGGTTATGTTCTGTTTTGATTTTGATGCTTGAAAGATAATAATTTATGAACTATCAAATGAATGATTTGAATTGGAATTGGAATTAAAGATGAATTTATGAGGAATTGAAGTACCTTTAAGGTGCAATTGAGGTATAATTGATGAATTATCATGAAAGTGTCAAAATTTAGAAGAAAAGTTGAAGGAAATTGAAGGTGAACTTTTTATTCACCCATCCCACGACCGTGGGAATTGAATTGGTCCCTTCCCACGATCATGGAAATGTTTTGCAAAGAGAAAATTTGTGTTTTGTGTTCTTGTTGAATCATATAAGGATAAGACACTATATGTTGGTGTAATTAAACTTGATTGGGGGCTTAAAATGAACTTAGTTTGATGTTGAATCTATTGGCTAAGTGTTTGATGAGTTTAGGTTCCTAAATGATATTATAAATTAAGGATTGGATTGTTTGATATCAATGTACATAAAGCTAGAATTTATAAGTAATTAAAGGAGAGAAGGTGTTCTTATGAATGCAAATGTGATTTAAAGGATATGAACAATGTGAATTAGTATAAATGAATGAGAATTGGGGAAATTGTGTGAATATAAAGCATTAATAAAGGATTGATGAATTGAGGGTAACCAAACTTATATACGACATAACCTAATTGCAAACAAGTTATGAACAAGCTATAATGAATGAATGATTAAGATTTGTGATTAAAGACATATACCGGGAAAATTAATTGAGTATGCTTCGAACATGACACACATAGTTGTGCATAGTTAAATAATTATATGATTGATCAACTTAGTAATATGTGGATTAAGTGTGTATTGTATGATTTAAAAGCACAAATTGATCGACAGTATTCAGACGTTGTCAGATCATTAAATAGCTATTCTAGAGCATACTGTGAGTTGACCTAGATGTGTAATTTTACTTATATATGTGTTTCAGTTTGAATTATATGAGTTAACCTAGATATTTTCTCGCTATGTTTGAATTGCTTTGATAACTTTCAGATATTGAACTATCACTGATATGATTATGAAATTCCAGACCATCAATTGTTCGATGAGTTAAATATTCGAGAATGTATAAGAAGTGCTTACTAATTGAATGTGAATGTGGAAAAAATATGTACCAACTGAATGTTGAATACCGAACTTCGATTCGATGATTGTGATAAATGATTGTGCACACCGAATGAAAGTTATTGATATCATATTATGTGAAATGATGCATTCCATCACATGATTATGCATAATCAGATAAAGGAGTTGTGATCGGAGTGATCAACATGAAAAATAGCTTAAAGCTCAGAAAATGTGCACAAGAGCCACAGGCTTAGTTGATAATGAGCCTGGTATCTACAACAGGTAAAGGACAGTTATAAAATGAGCCCAATATATGCAAAAAATATTGGGCAGTTATAAATGAGCTCAGTATCCATAACGAGTACGGGACAATTAAATAAGCACTCGGTCACAACAAAAATAAAATAAAAATGGAGCCTCATATGCATTGCATACATATATCTTTACATGTATCATGTAAATAATTGTAAAAAATGATTGAATTCAGTTGATATAATGATATGCTATGTTTGTGTACACGTGGATAATATGAATGATTGAAATGAATGATTCAGTTATTATGAAATAATTATATGAAATGCTTGTGTTCATAACAGACTTGTTCGAATATGATGTATATTACGATTAGGTGCTAAATTATGAGTGATATGATATATCATATTTAATTCTGAATGATGTAAGATACTGATTGAACTGTGCTATATACTTTCGATATTTATGCCTATTTTTAGTGAACATATCGATGATGATTCACTCATTAAGTTTGCAAACTCGTCAAAATTATAATATTGTTTTTCATGTTCAGGAGAAATCTAGCTAGTCTAATTGAAGTAACTTAACCTACTAAGAAACTAACTTTCAGGAAATAAGAGATCTTATAGGATTTGGTCAATTGTCCTTTACAAAGAAGAAAACCTACTAATAGTAAATTCAGTCATGGGCCTTATTTGTCAAGTTAGGTTGGTCCAACTTCTCCAAGACTTATTAAGTGGACTGGCTTGGAGTCCTTAATTGAAGCAACTTGGACTTGGGCTTAAGAATGAGCTTCTTTAATTAAATTATTCAAAGCCCCTTACTTCCTTTTGGTCCTAGCCCTTGTTATAGGTCCAACAATACCTACAATCATATCTCTTTTGAAAAGTTGACGGTGGAATTTAAGTTGAAGACCTCAAACTCTTATCTTGAACACTCGAACCATCGACCCTAACTTGAGATGCCACGTCGCTAGCCCTTTGATCCATATCACCTATTCTCCTAGACTCTTTCATGCCTTTATGGGTATATCATCAGGACCTAATGCACTTCTACTCTTTATCTTCCTCAAAGCTCCTCTAATTTCTTCTCTCGTGATATGCCAACAAAAAGTGAAGGTATTGTATTGCTCAAAGTACTAAGATCTTTCAAGAAAATATTGTTGTCTCCACCTTCATTAAAAAGCCTTTTGAAGTAGCTCTGTCATCTTCTCATGATGTTGTTTTCATCTACGAGCACCCATTCTACTTCATCCTTTATATAACAAATTTGATCCAAGTCCTTCGCTTTGCATTCCCTAACTCTCGGCAACTTTAAATATCTTTTTTTCCATCCTTAATTTACAATCATTGATATAAGTTCTCTTAGGTCATGTCAGCGACATTAACGAAAAACTTAATTTCAAGGTATTTTCACAGCAAATTGAATGTTCGAGTATTTTATTGTCACTTTTTAAAGTTCAGGCTAGTATTATAAAATTAATAAAAAAATGAAATTTATAATTAACAATTGAAATAAATTGAGATTTTGTATATTTGTTTATTTTTAAATACTTTTGATTACTATTAGTAAACTGAGTAAGAATTTTAATTTAAAATATAATCAATCTTTTAAAAATATTTTTATTATTTAAAATTACTTTATAACACTATAATTTCAAAATAGACTTCTTACTCAATTTCAAGTCATTTTAACAAAATTTACTATTAAAATTAAGTTAATATAGTTACAAGGACTTTTATAGTTAATTACATAATAAAATATGATTATTAACAATCAATCTCATAATAATGTGTTAAAAATGATTTGATAAAAATTAATAAAATATTTTAATATTATGAAATAATATTATTATTTTAAAATAGAAAATACCCTTATTACATATTAAGATTTAAAATTAGGAAGCTCATGCGTTGTGGTTTTGAGATTTATTTTAAGAAAAGGCAGAGAAAGAATCAATGATAATAAACTTGCGTGGAGGTAGGTAAGACTTCGGAGATAGACGGACGTTTGTTTTTACTTATTATATTTCGTTAAGACCAAACACGGTAGTTATACCCGAAACCCAGCTTGGCCACTTCTCTTTCTATCTCTTTTCTAGCCGTGTGCTGATAGAGAACTGACAAAGTGGAGAGACGAGACAACAATGGAGGCAGTGGGCGTATTTAATGGAGCAAGACCTCATCTTTCTACGTCATCCATTCCCCGAGCAACTACTCACCGACCTTCCAACCACTTAACCGGCGCGTTCTCCGCCTCCTCCTCCTCCACCTCCTCCTCCTCCTCCTCCTCCAAGAAGCTATTTAACCTGCGTTCCAGCCACTTAGCTGCATTTCACTCGCACTGCCCTCAATTTTCTTATTCCATATCAGGTCCTCTTAACACCAAAACTTCTCGTAGGTCCACTAAGACCCACATCTTCCTCCCGCATTTAGTCGCCTCCATGGTACTCTCTTCTACCCCGTCGAAGTTTTGCTTCCTGGGCTGCTTTTTTTTTAATAAAAAAAGAAGTTTCAACGATGCTGACTGTAGTTTTCTGTGTGAAATTGTTAAACCCATTGAATTGTTTGACATTTTCATCTTTATTTGCTTCTTGTGGTTCTATTTGGTGGAGCCCCATTTGCAATTTCTGACTGAAGGACTGTAAATTTATGTATAGGAACAGGTTGAACAGACTTACATTATGGTCAAGCCCGATGGTGTTCAGAGGGGCCTTGTAAGTTGCATATCCACTTGATTAATTGTATAATTCTGGTGAACGAGAAGGGTTTTGATGACTCTGGTTTCATTTTTTTCTTTGGGGTTCTCTCAGGTGGGGGAAATAATCTCAAGGTTTGAGAAGAAAGGATTTAGATTGACTGGACTGAAGCTTTTTCAGTGTCCTAAAGACTTGGCAGAGGTTTGTGCTTTGTTGATGTTTCATTTGCATTTCATGATAAACCCTAATGAGTCAGTAATGGAACAGTTTTTTAGGGTTCTTTTCAAAAGTTTAATTAAGCCCCTATCGACAATGAAATTGTATTAGTCCTTATTTGGGAAAATGCTAAATGGCATGCATAGAGAATACAGAGAGTGAAATTTAAAAACCTCAAGGGTCAAATTGTCCATTGAGTGTTAATTTCATCCTTTTTGGCAAATGCTGTAGCCTCAAATTACCCTAACTCTGCTTTCTGTTTACAGGGGCATTATAAGGATCTGAAATCAAGGCCTTTCTTCCCTAAACTTATAACATATATAACATCGGGTCCAGTTGTATGCATGGTATGATTTTGCAATGGGGCAAATTTATGAATCTAACTACTTAAATCAGTTAAAGTGACAACAATATTTTGTTAACAGGCCTGGGAAGGTGTCGGTGTCGTAGCATCGGCACGGAAATTAATAGGGTCTACAGATCCTCTTCAAGCTGAACCAGGCACAATAAGAGGAGATCTGGCTGTTCAAACTGGAAGGTTAGAAAGCTGATTACTCAATGATATTGCACCATATCGGTTTGTAAATGTTTTGTTATCGACTTTAATCACTTTTATGACCGAAATTTCTGCAGGAATGTGGTTCATGGCAGTGACAGCCCTGAAAATGGGAAGCGAGAAATAGGTAGTCTTTTTCTGCTCAACGCTTTTCCAGTTTCATACAGCACGAATAATGTTTTGATCCCATTTAATTGCGTTGTTAGCTTTTCGTTGCAATATGTAAATGAAGTCCTGAAAAGCTATTTTCTGCTGTTGTTATAAGCGAATCAGTAGTCAAATAGGAGATGAAATAATAGATGAATACCTCTTTACTTTAGCCGTTGAAACATGTCACGCCTTCATTGAACAAGTTTGCTGTATATGCAGTTTAGAGAACAAATTTAAGGCTTCAGTTGAAGACATAAACATCAGTAATCTAAAACATTGTTCATATATAGACAGTTGATGCTATGTTGAGTAACTAAAGTTAGCTTTCTGTAATATGTTCAGCTCTCTGGTTCAAAGAAGGTGAAGTATGTCAGTGGACACCAGCACTAGCAGATTGGATAAGAGAGTAATATCAAGCATCTACAGTTATAGAGGCACGAAGCTTTGGAAATTTCCCTTATGGGCAACATTTTTGTATCTAAGAACTATAAATCATTGGAACTTGAATAATTCTGTATCAAACAGAGCATGACATTTTCAATTGGTGGCGATTACAAAGTTTATTTAACGTCCAAGATTCAATAGGTAGAGAAATACAGACACAGGCTTGACCTTAATAAACAAACATAAATGCGGGACTGTCACTCACTGTCCGTCGTCGTTTCATTTACGTCTGGAGAACAATTCACTTGATTCGTATACTTGGTAAACATCTCAGGAATTGTCCTGATCCGCTGCGTTTCAGCATCAACGGCCATCTCCTCGCCGTCGCTTCTCGAAACGGTTTCCACATCCGCCGCATTCATCTTCTTCTTAGATCCCAATTTCAGCTTAATCAGTGTTGACTCTGCATCGCACAAAAGAAATAGAACAGATTAAAGAAATTATGATTCAAAACTTGAGGAGAACAGCGAAGTACGTATATTACCGTAGAGGGAGAGAGAGTCGTCCTTGAGAAGCTTCGTAGTTAGCCTCTCCAAACTCTCCGGTGGAGACGATGATACTCTTACCCTCCCAAACATTTCTTTCTTTTTCTGGTCAACTGTACTGAACTGTTGCTTAAGAGCGAGGGATAGATGAGGATGTGCTTAGAGAGAGAGAGAGAGAGCAGAGCAGAGAGTATGGCGCGAGGACTGTAGGTGAAAAGCGGGAAGTGTACACGAAGCTATTATTTCGTTTATGGGCCCATAACTTCAAAGCCCAATTTCATTAAATAGGCCCAATGCAACAACCATAACTTAAAAGCAAGCTAAGCCGCTAGAACTTTGTTCCATTCAGACCTTTTCTTTTTTATTCTAACAAAAGAATTACTTTCATATCAAATGACTCGATTAATTGACATTTAATTTAGCTCACCAAAAAAAAAAAGAAAAATTATAACATTAATTGATTCAAATGCGTAACATAACAATCACCCCCTGCCAAGCAATCTTCTGAAGGAGCCCCGCTTCTGAACTCTGGACCTTGTATCTGTATCTGAAAAATCATAGAAGAAATTGCACATTCAGGTGTTTTAACAGTAACAGGTGGATCATGTGATTTGTGTGAGATTGTTTAGGTAGGGAAGGGTGTTGTATAGAAGCAGCACCTTTTAACCTGCCAGCATTATACAATGCTTCTTCTGCAATGGGTCTCCATTGTTCTGCACAAGAGTAGTTCAGTCCAAGGCCAACACTCAGTCCTCTCAACAGAAGCACCGTCCTGAGAACTGAAAACAGTTCCTCTGGGAAAGCCTGCAACATCACAAATATCGTAAAACTGCCCGTTATGTTTTTTCCTGGTTTCCACCGCTTCGATTTTGTAAGTTAATCGTTTTCGTAGATTCATCTAATTTTCTTTAGTACTCCAATTATGAAACTAGCCAAAGGGACCATGTTACATCAGAGTTGAGTTTTATAACTTTATCTAACTTTAGAACTTGTATATATAGTCGCTGAGAAACTAAAATATCTAAGGCATGTCAACAAATTCAAAGTGACATTGAGCTACCAACAGGAAGTACATATCAGATAGTTTCCCTTGCACTAACTGGCTGCTACTTACCTGAACCGCAATCTTTTTAATTGAAGAATCCTCTGCAAATGGTTGCAGCATTGTTACCCCAGCCGGTAGTTTGGTGTCAAACATCGTTTGTGCCAGCTTAAGCAATTCCTGCTCCCCATTCACACATTTGCTTAAGGTGTCTATGCCAAGCTCCCTGAAGAAAGATAAGTAACTAATATCAACAAAATAAATAAAAAATAAGAAACCAACCAATTCGCAAGGTATAAATAATCCAACCTCAAAAGAACGTACCAAGTACTACAATTGCACCATTTAATGTGGCATATAAGCGTGTTTTCATATTTACTTGATTATTTTTCAGTAATTTCATAGTCTCTTTCAAGATTCAATAGATCCAATAGCATAGAAAAACCACATCCCGGGTCATCAAGCTGTTCAATCATATATTTGCTTTAAAATACAATCCTGCCATTTAGATTTGGGTTAGTAGTTAATACAATACCCTTATGGTATTGATTTTGTGAACATAAGCCCCTATGTCATGAATTCAACTGGGCGGGCCTTGGTGTAACACAAGAAATAGATCCGTAAGAGGTACCCTGTTGAAAACATCAATATTACAGTGGTCACCCATATAAAATTTAGTCCACTTGATGTCATTAGTGACACATGTAAAAAGGCACTATGTAGTCAATTGTGATTATCAGTATTCCTTAAATCACATTGGCAGATGGGTTCCACTGTTAGTTGACTGTAGAAGAAGCAAATACCAGAATCATTACCTAAAGCTCTCTGAAGCTCTTGCAGGGTCATTATCAGCCATTGCAATTACTAAATCAGCATACCCAAGCCTCAGTGAATCTGGGAGATCCTTTACTTGCCCATAATCTAGCAATGCGACCTGAAATGAGGTTAAAAGAAGCAATTAACTTTTAGAGTAACTTCATTAATTTTAGAGTAACTTTTTAAATAGACGCAAAAACTCAAGCAATTATGTACAGGTTAATTCTATAGAGTGATGCTTGGAAGATAAACACAACGCAACTTTTGTTCTCTTTTGAATGATGTTCTAAAGCTTATAAAAGAAGAATGGCAGTGAGAAAAATAAAACAAAGAGCCAGCAGCCAACTTGCCTTTGAATCTTTACAGATCAGGATATTTCCTGGGTGAGGATCTGCATGGAAAAAACCACTCTTCAAAATCATCTGTCCATATGCTTGTGACAAACTTGTAAGTATGTTCCTGCACTTGAACAAACAAAATATGAAATTTCTTATGTTTGATGGATATAATTTAGGATATCGAGGAGAGAGGAGGGAAATATAGTAGAACCACCTAAAGACTACTATTGGAGTGCAGTTGAACAAATTTCGTTTCAATTGAAATGATATTAGGACTGAGAAGTTAAAAATGTACAGTTAAGAAAGGACCATGCACAAAACAACAACACAAGGATTATCCGGGGGGGGCCTTACCGCTTTGCTGCTGCTGCAATTTTACTGTCAGGATTTATTCCTCTTTTAACCATTTCATCACCAAGTTTCAGGATTGGGATCCCATTCATATATTCCATCACTAAGACCCTCCTACACAGAGATTAATAGTTGCCACTATAAGGTTATTGCAGAACAGAAAGTGAGAAGCGAAGAAGTTAACAAGGCACCATGACCACACAAATCTGTTAGACCCAGGACACCTAGAATAATACTTACAGATTTAGTAAATATATTAATATATATATATATGAGGATTAGGGCTGACAACCTCATGATTGGTTGTCAGCTAACTGAATTCTGTTACTCCTAACAGAATTCTTAGTATAAATAAACAGTAGATGGGAAGAGTGAGGGAGGATATACTGTTGAGAGAGAGTGTGAGCTTAAGGCTGGAGGTTTCTGGTCCTCGAAACCAGTTATCGTTTGTATTCCTATACGGAAATCTATAGCAAAATACATATTTTCTTTAATTGTTTTCTGGATTCTATCACTGGTATCAGAGCGTAGATCCTAAAATGGCTAATAAGAAGGGAGATAATCGGATGGATGGGCTTGAGAAGGAACTCGAAAACTTACGTGACGATTTCCAAAAGAATTTCAAGATGACGAGGGAAGAGCGTCGACTGGAGAAAGAAGAAATGCAGCGAAACTGGGAGCGGTCTTAGTTGGAGATGAAGAGTGGGGTGGATGCAGGTAACCAGAGCAACGAAGTGGATCCAAGTGGGAACAAGGGGAAGGGCCTAATGGAGCCGGGTGGTAGTTCTGGCCCAACTGAAGGGGATGTGCCAACTAAGGGCCTCCGACGTCCTCCAACCGAGGCCATAGATTGGAATGCATTTTCTAGGGATCATGATGGGCGTAAGGCGACTGACCAGGATCCATTTCATAGATGGCCACCGCAAGAGCAAAATCGAAGGGGACCACTGGAGGGAGAAGAGCGGGAACATGGGCCAATGGGAGAAAGATGGAGGGACCTTACCGACGAGCAGCCACCAGGGTTCGGACGACAGGGGGATCCTCGGCGTGACTGTCGCACAAGGAGGGTGGAGATGCCGGTGTTCGACGGAGAGGACCCCGATGGGTGGATTTATCGGGTCGAACGATTTTTCTCGGTGGGACGTTTTAACGAGGCAGAGAAAATGGAGTTGGTATCGTTGAGCATGGAAAAGAAGGCATTGGCGTGGTTCTGATGGGTGGAAGGGCGCCGACCGATTAGAACGTGGGAGGAGTGTAAACGCCTACTGGTAGAGAAGTTTCAACCCATACAGGAAGGCACCCCTTGTCAACATCTCCTGGCCATCAAGCAGACAGGTACGGTCGATGACTATATTTGCAGGTTCGAAGAATTGGCAGCTCCCTTGTCTGAGTTACCCGATGAGGTATTGGAGAGCTCCTTCTTGAATGGTCTGTCGAAGGACATCCGGCTGGAGCTGCTCATCGCCAGTCCTCGCAGCTTGGGTCGGATGATGATTTTAGCTCAGCAGATAGAGGAGAAGAACAAAGTTATAGGGGGTAACAGGACAATCGGCTATGGTGGGCACAAGGGGTGGGAAACAGCTAGAGAGCAGGAGAAAGGTGGGGCTAAAGCAGGCTACACCATTGTCACAGACAAAGGAGAGGCAAATTTTAAGCGTTTAACCTTTAATGAGCTACAGGAGAAGAGGAGACGGGGGCTGTGTTTCAAATGCGACGAAAAATACACCCTCGGCCATCAGTGTAAAATGATAAACTTGAATGTCCTTACAGTCCTTGACGAAGAAAAAGAACAGGAAGAGGAGTTGGCAAGAAATGAAGTGGAAGCAGGCTAGATTTTTGGGCTTTCACCTTGAGGACAAGGTGAATCTGATGGGGGGAGTATTGTTAGACCCAGGACACCTAGAATAATACTTACAGATTTAGTAAATATATAAATATATATATATGAGGATTAACTGAATTCTGTTACTC
>JANJEY010000006.1:71579738-71589790 GCA_024703695.1 Erythroxylum cataractarum | reverse complement strand
TATTTTACAGATCAGGCAATATTTTAAAATTAAACAAATTAATAAAATAACAATTTTAAAGATTTAATTAGTATTAAATTAAATAATATTACAAAATTTAAAATAATATTAAAGAAAAAAGATTATAATAGTTTATTGAAAAGCTTAAATTTTAATTTAAGAAATTTTTAATTTTAATATTTCTAGCTATTATTTTTATTTTATTCTATTCTATTATATATCATTATTATTATTTGTGTTTATTTACTTATGCATTTTTTAAAATTTACATTTTAAACCATTTTA
Organism: Erythroxylum cataractarum; assembly: GCA_024703695.1. NCBI lineage: Eukaryota > Viridiplantae > Streptophyta > Magnoliopsida > Malpighiales > Erythroxylaceae > Erythroxylum > Erythroxylum cataractarum. The sequence goes on along the minus strand of JANJEY010000006.1, from coordinate 71,589,505 downwards.
TTATATATATTTGTATTTATTTTTATTTTTATTTTACTTAGAATTTTAATTACTACTATTTATTTATTCTTTTTTCTACTTGATTTGGGTCATTTGCAAACAATCTCTCTACTAGTTAGAAATAAAATTGCGTGCTACTATACATCTCCAAATCTTAAGTCTTAGCAAGATTTATATTGAGTGTTGTTGATTGAAAAATAAATAAATAAAAACTACACGTTTTATTCTATTAAAATTGACCAAATTATGAAAACTTAAAAATTAGTTAGTTTTTATTTTTTATGGTTACATCGAAAATAAATTCAAGAAATGTTTATATATTTAAGAAATAAACCAAATTGAATAATATCATAAGTTTAATTAAATAGTTATATATATAAACATTCGATAGAAATGTTTGGTAAGCCACTAATTGAGTTAACTGATTTAAGCAATCAGCTGAAAAAGAAAACGCTCAAGTATAATAGCGTTTTGCTCAACTGTTAAAAATGTTATATGCAAAAAGTAAATTATATTATTTATTTTGCTATTAAAAACATAACTGTCACGCCTATGATAATACAAGCGTGACATATAAGTTCTAACAAACGTAACATAAAGTGTTCCACCTATGAGTTTTTTATTTTTTTATTTTTTATCATTTTAAGTTTAATTATGCAACTATTAGTTTTATTTAAAAAAATTAATATTTTAATTTAATTTTAATTATGTTATTATTAATTTTAAAATAATTATTAAAAAAAAGAAAAAAAAGAAACCAAAATAAGTGTCCTAAGACTTATTTTGGTTTTAAATTAAATGTCACATCACGCAAATTTTTTATCATTTAAATTTTAATTTTTTAAATTAAAATTTTAAGATAAAAAATTTAAATTTTGATTAATTTATTAAAATTGTTTAATTAATTTATAAAACATTAAAAAAATTAATTAAATTAAAATTTTTATAATTATTATATGATGTATGTTTTTTATTATAGTTATAAACTTAAATTTTGAAAAATTAAATATCTAAAATCTTATGAAAATATTTAAAGAAATACTAAAATATAATACTCATGTTCTTTTTTTTTAAGTCATGTTTTTATAAGACATTTTACACATAAACAGCTGATACTAAACAACTAATTTTACCAAACATTTTTAATAAATAGCTGATGTTATCTGCTGGTTAAATCAACAGATAGAATTTGCTACTAGTTAACCGCTAATAGAATCAACTAATAGCTAATATAATTAACTGGTTATCAAATAGGGTCAAAATTAAAGTTTCATAATTTCTTTAAAAATTCTTGTTTTCAATTTGAAGGCATTTTTAAATCCAAAGTAGCTGACAATAACATATTATTCTCGGTTATGTTCTCTGTAATATTTTTATCATGAATAATTTTATCTTAACCAAATAGTAGTGTTATATTTGAAGTAGTTCTTAAATTCTGTTAATATCATTTCAATGATAAAATGTTTTGGCATTATGAAGTGTGTACAATGCTTGCCGCACCATTAGGTATCATACACCACTTAAATCGAGAAGTGGTCGAATTAGTGTTACCACACTTCTTTTTTTATGCCCACGAGGTGTCTTAGGAGGATCCCAACTATGAGAAGGCACCTTTAAATCATCCACTCCTAGACTAATCCCCGTTCGAGCCGGGTAGGTCCCTTGCGGGAGATAAAACTCTGACCCCAAGTTTTAAACGACTGCATATATGAGGACAGTTCGAACCCGAGATCTCACTTAAGCCAAGAGAGCCCCTTACCAACTCACCTGCACCCTGGGGTTAGTGTTACCACACTTTTAAAAACAGTAAATGGAGCATCAAGTTTTAAAAATGCTAGCGTAGGGTGTCATTCGACTCAATCAAAGTTACTTTTTTCATCGCTCGTTCCACTGGTAAAAGATACAATGGGTCCTAAAGATTTTGCAGGGATTAAAAAAATTTACCTATTTAACTATAAAATTTTAAATTTTTTAATTAAATTTAAAATTATTTAAATAATTTTTAATTATATTTTTAATTCTTTAATTTATTTAATTTCTAATCGATTTTATGATAACTTAATATCAATTAAAAGTTTTAAATGATAGCCTAATATCAATTAAAAGTTTTAAATCATAAACATATTATTTTACCGATTTAACTTTATGTTAAATTTTTAAAAGGTTGAGATGTTGTATTAACTATTAGAACTATTAATCGAGTCACGATCGAAACCAAATTTCCTTTCTTCAATTAATTACACGGTGTTATATGAGTTGTATATGACCAAATGGTTTATGTTGGCAGTTATACACGAACAGCTACATATATATCTATATATAAAACTTCCGTTAGTTTTCTTCCCTAATATAAAAGGAGGAAATTGGCTGATTTTATTTGGTTGTTTTGAAGACAACGAATACATTAGAATCCAAATAGGTTTTAGCTCTCTTTTACTCTCTGCAATTTTGCTAAATCCGGAGAAAAACTTCTTTCATCCTTCCTCACGTGAATCACACCATCAAGGGTTAGAGTTTGGGTCTTGGATTAACGGTGACTCTAGTAGCCAACTGTAAAACGTGGATTATCAAACAGAAAATCGATCAACCGCTTCCGCATTAAGGTTAGTCCTTATATATAAATCTGCATTGATATCAGAGCCACTAAAATGGTGTTTATAAAATATCACGAACATTCTTAAAAGTATGCTATGTTTGGTGAGCACCCGAATGCTATGTTTGGTGAGCACCCGAATGGTGGCATGATGGAAGTTGCTTCCCACAATGTGGAGTTTCTTGAGGATGAGTTCCTCAGTATAGGTGAAATAAAAAAAGGACCTAGATTTGTATGAGTTATAACTGAATACTCTCGGTGAGGGGGAGAATTTAGTTACTTGCCAAGTCACCAAGACTTTTCCTGCCCAAGAGAACCAAATCGAGAAGGAGGTTCGTCTTCCATCTCTAAACCAAGAACCTGTGGGTAGTCTACATGTTCAAAATCTCACATCTTAAATGGATAGTGGGAGTGGTTCTCACCTTGATCTGAACCCCACATCTCCAAGAGTTTGGAGGAGAGATCCTAAATCAGGGCAGGCAAATGTAGGTCCTAGACTCCGAAGAAGTGAGCATAGAAGAATTCCTCGATGACATTTTCAAATCGAAGAGGAAATATTCCTTTGTACTCCTTTAGAAATAGAAGAACCAACGTCTTTTCAAGAGGCTATTGATTCACCTAACCACACAGAGTGGATGGATGCCATGAGGGATGAAATGGAATTAATGACACGAAATCGGGTTTAGGAACTAGTTGATCTTCCGCTCTAACGAAAATCAATTGGAAACATGTGGTTTTTCAAGATAAAACATAAGGCGAATGGAACGATCGACAAGTTCAAGGCCCGTTTGGTAGCGAAAGGCTATACCTAAATAGAGGGTATAGACTATGAAGAGACATTTTCTCCTGTGGTGAGATTTGCCTCCATTCGATTACTTCCGACTCTGGTTGCCAATTTGGACCTGGAATTGTTTCAAATGGATGTAAAGACTACTTGCCTCAATGGTAACCTTCAGGAAGAGATTTATATGAATCAACCTATTGGTTTTGTATCAAAAGGTCAAGAAGACAAAGTGTGTTGTCTTAAAAGATCCATATATGGTCTCAATGTGGTATTTCAGATTCCATAAAGCCATTACTTATTTTGGCTTAGTCATGGTTTCAGAAGACCATTGTGTGTATGTCAAGAAAACAACTAGTGCAATTTTGTTTCTCACTTTATATGTTGATGACATATTACTAGCCGACAATACTATGGAGATGCTCAAGACCACTAAAAAGTGGTTTTTCTCTGTCTTTGATATGAAGGACATGGGTAAAGCTAGGTATGTCATAGGTGTGGAAATAACTAGAAATCGTCTCAAGAAGCTTCTTGATTTAAATCAAGAAGCGTATATTAATTAAATCTTGGAACGTTTTTGAATGCATTATTCCAAATCCGTTGATACTCTAGTTGAAAAGAGTCTTACCTTGAGTCTTGATCAATGTCCTAAAACAGATAAGGAAAAAGAAAAAATGAGTAATGTTCCCTATGCTAGTTCCGTTGGAAGCTTAATGTATGCTATGTTGTGTACACGACCTGACATTTTCTTTGCTGTTAGTTTGATAAGTCGTTACGAAAGCAACCCAGGACTTGCTCATTGGCAATCAGTCAAAAGAATTTTCTGCTACCTTCGTGGTACTTCAGACCTGGTCTTTTGCTATCAAGGCGGGGATTTAAGGTTAAGAGGATATTCAGATGCCGATTGGGGTGGTAACTCGAATGAGTCTAGGTCAACCTCATGATATGTTTTCACCTTGAGAGGGGGAGTCATATCTTGGTGTAGCAAGAAGCAAGATTGTATATGATTATCAACAATGGAAGCATAATACGTTGCTTATTGTCTTGCCTCTCAGGAGGCAATATGGTTGAGAAGTTTCTCCAGGAACCTAATCTTACTCCTAAAGTTAATAATCCTATTGAAATGCTATGTGACAATAATGTAGCCATACAGTTTGCTAAAGATCCAAAGTTTTATAGAAAATCTAAGCGTATCAAAAGGCGTTATTAGTTTGTAAGCGACATTATAAAAAATAAAGAGGTTGCTTAATCACTCATATTTTCATGTATGTTTAGGACTTAATTCAGGTCATTTACATTCATTTTATGTTCATCTATAACTGGTTTATCATGTTTTAGCATTATTCCAGATTCGTTGACGTAAAATGCATAAATGAAACAAATAGACTCGAATTGTATTGTTTTTGAGTTTCTGGCAGACTTGACTTTTAGTCATTGTGGGATTTTTATCTCGAGATTGGTTTAGCCAAAAATTCTAAACCTTCATACTTAAATTCTTGACTCATTGACGAATTTTTTGGGACCAATTGTAGATTTTTATGAGTTGGAATTCAATAGAAATAAATTCCCCAATATTGCGTCAGAATTTGTGGATTGCTATAATGATCTTTCAACCATGTTTTGATCATAACTTTTGACTCAAATGGCGAAATCTCATGATTTAAGTCTCATATTGAAGCTAACTCAAAGACGAAGGTACTGATAAAATTTGAGCTCCTAAATTATCACCATTTAGTTTTTATGCACTGCCGAAATTGACCTTGAAAAACCTATTCCAACCAATCAATGATCAACACCGGCCCCACACTTCATTCCTTCACAACGCTTCTTCATCCTGATTCATCAACCCCACATTTAATTGTTCCATATCACATCCCAGCAACTCACTTCTCCACTCACTTTTAAAAGAAACTAAGCAGCCCCCACACTCCACACTTCAACAACGCACGCAGTAAGGGGGAAAAGCATTTATTCCAGCTCACGCTCTACTCCACACCCAAACCCCACATCAACCCCACACCCTATTTCACTATCCATACCTCGACTCACGCCACTCACATGCAAGTTGTCCCTCCACTAAGCAGCTCTCTAGCAACTACTTCAAGCCAAAAAAAAGCAGTTGGCTATTCACTAAAAAAACATAGACATAGCTCCACCAACCAAACGCAAGCCTCCTTTTATCCTTCAATTTCCAATCTCCAGCAAAAGAAATTATGCCTTGATTTTTCTTCTCCAATCTTCAACACTCACACACAACAGCCAGCGTTCACTCACACGTTAATCAACTCACACAAAATCCAAGTAAGGCTGCCTCTATCAAACACGCATACAACACTTACACACAAAGACCACCAGCCAAAAAGCCTCCACTTCACTCCACACAACAACACTACCTCATTCATGCAAACACCTCCAACACGCAGTCCACCCAAAAACTCCAACAAGACAACACACCACACCAAAGCAGCCTCCACTTTTGGCAACAAGCCTTAACACTCCACTCACTAACAGTCAGCCTCCAATCCATGCATAAGAGAAGAAAAAGAATCAGCCTCTTCCAAGTTCCATCACGCAAGTTGCTAACCTCCACTTCAACGCCTTCACTCACGCATAACACAACCCATCCACTACTCAGCAAGACAACAGGCTCCATTCAAGCTTCAGTCTTCATCACCACTTTACCACGCAGTAGCTCTCCTTCCATTCAAGCACAACGCAACATCCTTTTCACTGCTAATGCACGCAATCTCTACTAAAGAACCAACCAGCCATGTAAGGAGAGGGGAGAGCTCTTTTTTTACTGAAATTTGAAGCCATGCTTTTCATTTATATTTCATTCCTTATGAATTTGTCTAGCGTTTATATTTTTGAATTGCTTGGCATGAGGATTTGTGGCTAGAACTCTTAATTTCTCGTAGGGATTTGATGTTTTAGTGATACCTTAAAATTGAATTTTGCTGGAATCCATGATTGAAAATTTATATACTTGTTGATTTTTCCTTGGGTTTATTTGTTTTCCTTTGGATTTTCAAAAATTGCCTTGGCATAAATTCGCCTTTGGAAAAAGGGAGTTTTTGATAGAAGATTAAAGGAAATTTTGACTAAGATTTTCTTGTGGGTTGGAAGACCTAAGAAACTTAGAAGGTAAAATTGAAGCTTTGGGACTTAAGAAACTCTAGGAAGAACTTAAGTAAGGGATTACTAAGTGACGTCTAGAGTGGATAGATTAATTCATCTTTGAAAAAATGAGATTAATTACTCTAAAAATTTACCTACAAGGTTAGGATATTTCATTTATGGAGGATAGCTAATTCAATATTAAGGTTGACAAAAATATCATTCCCTAAGAGAAAGTAATTTCCCGTTAAAGTATATACTTTTAATTAATCAATTGTTGCAATCTTCTCTTAATTAGTTACTGCACATATTTGTCATATTGATAGTTATTTTAGTCACATTGAATTGGGTAGTTGTTTAGAAATTTATTTATGTTTTAAAAAACAACAAATTTTCTTTATATTAATTTTCATTTCCTAAAATTTCACTCAACCTTATTTCAATTACCGTTAGCTAGCGTAGGATTGAACTTTTTCATAATCCCTATAGACACGACTCGGTTCTTACCGATTTATTACTCACTTCAACAACCGCGCACTTGTGGTTCACGAATAAGTTTTTGACGCCGTTGCCAGGGATGAATGTTAGACTGTTTGCTTCTATAGCTAGTTTGATATTTACTTATTGGTTTTCTTTTTATCCCTATAGTGACTTATTTGTTTCTTTTTCCTTTTACGTTTTCGTTTTCCTGCACAACTTGTTTGTAAGAGGATTGTATACCCCGAACCACTAGAGGGCAAGAAAGACAGTTTGACCTAGAGTTGGAAAGAACGATAAAGTCAATTCGTCGGCAAAAGAAAATGGAAAATCAAGAAGATCTTCAAAGAATTCAAAGAGAGAGGGACGAAATGACTCAAAGATTAGCTCAATTAGAGGCCAGACTTGGTGTAGCTAATTTGACCAGAGGAAATGGAAGAGGAGATAACAGAAAGGAACATGAACAATTGCACCAATGTCCTATCAGGGAATATTTCTAGCCTACAGTGGTGGACAATTATCATGATATCCAAAGAACTAATGTTCGTGCTCAGAATTTTCATATTTCACCTGGACTCATCAATTTGGTTTAAACAAATCAATTTGGAGGAGCACCAATGGAAGATCCAAATGATCATCTTGCAAGTTTTCAGGAATTATGTGGCACTATCAAGATTGAAGGGGCAACACAGATGACATTAGGCTCACTTTGTTCCCATTTTCTCTTCAAGACAAAGCAAAGAATTGACTTCATTCAATTTCTACTGATAAAATATGAACTTGGTAAGAGGTGGCACAGCAGTTCTTGATTAAATTTTTGCCACCTGGTAAAGCTGCAAAGTTAAGAACGAAAATTAGTACATTTAGACTGCATGACTTGGAACCATTGCATGAAGCTTGAGAGAGGTACAAAGATCTGTTAAGTAAGTGTCCACATCACGGATACCAAGAGTGGGTACAAGTGGAAATGTTCTATAACAAGTTGAATGGCCAAACTCGAATTATGGTGGATGTAGCATTAGGTGGTACTCTGATGAGAAAAACATCTCAAGAAGCATGTGCATTACTGGAAGATATGGCTTCAAACAGCTACCAGTGGCCCTCCGAGCGAACTAATGAAAAAAAGAGGAATTTTAGAAGTGGACCAAGTGACTCAGTTATATGCTCAATTGGCAGCCCTATCAAATCAATTTTTAAAATTCATGTCAAAGGAAAAACAAAATGAGCAGGTGGCAACTACTAGTCATTCAATCTACACCAATGATGAGGAGGTGGAACAAGCCCAGTTTGTTATCCAAAGGAACCTGAGATTTAAGTCACAACCAATGGGAAATCAATACGGTCAAGGCTATAACTCCAAGGAGCAATATAACTATGGTATTCAAAGGAACATGCCCTACCCACCTGGATATGGACCACCACCGGCAAAACGGAGACCTTCCTTAGAAGAAATGATTGGCATTTTTGTAACTGAGACATGAAACTGTTTCCACAAGGACGAGAAGGAGATTGATGAGCTAAAGATGCAAGTAACTAGGATGGGGACTTCAATGAAGGGTTTGGAAGTTTAATTGGGACAACTTGTAAATGATGTTGGGAATCAAATGACATTTCGAAGTAATACTAAAACTAACCTGAAAGAGCAATGCAATGCCATCATTCTTCGAAGTGGAAAAGAATTGGAAGAAGTGAAACCTAAAGAACAGAGCTCCACTAAATCCAACCAAAACGAAGGAAAGAATACTTGTGAAAAAGCAATTGCACCAACATAGGTTGAGAAGGAAGTTAACTCAGAGAAAAAACTAGAAGGGGAACTGTAAACATAAATCATCCCCAATCTACCATATCCTCAAAGATTTCAGCGGAAGAAAATCAATGATCAATTTGCAAAATTCCTTAAAGTCTTTAAGAAACTTGAGATCAACATTCCCTTGATTGAAGCTATTGAGCAAGTACCAAATTATGCAAAATTCACCAAGGACATTGTTACCAAAAAGAGGAGGTTTGGAGACCATGAGACGGTATTGATGATCGATGAGTGTAGTGCAGTCTTGCAAAGAAAGTTATCGCAAAAATTGAAAGATCCGAGAAGCTTTACAATTCCATGTGAGATCGGCAACACATATTTTGGTAAAGTTCTTTGCGATTTTGGGGGGAAGCATAAATCTCATGCCTCTTTCCATCTTCCAAAAGCTGGGATTAGGAGAAGTCAAGTCATCAACAATTTGTCTCCAACTAGCAGACCGTTCTCTCACTTATCCTCTAGGTATTGTAGAAGACGTTCTTGTTCGTGTTGACAAATTTATTCTCCCTGCAGACTTTGTGGTGCTTGACATAGAAGAAGATAAGGAGATCTCGATCATACTTGGGAGACCATTCTTGGCTACCGGAGGCGTAATGATTGATGTGCAATAAGGGGAACTAACCTTGCATGTAAATGACGAGAAGGTGAGGTTCAACATATACAGATCACTCAAACATCCAAGTGATACATCGACTTGCAACCAAGTGGATGTCATATCATCTTGTGTGGTAACATCTTTTCCTTCCCTTATACCTAAAGACCCATTATTGACATGTTTGGAAGGTATGGTTAGAAAATATGCTATGGATGATGATGATACTTGTTTTATGATGATATTGGATTCTTTTGAATGCTTGAAAATTTTTGATCAAATTGAGCCTTTGTTTTGTGTGACTAATGTTGATGTTATTGGTGATATGAAAGATGTGCACCCATTTGTTGATTTGAAACATTTTCCTGAAAATTTAAAATATGTATTCTTTGAGGCTAATCAA
>JANJEY010000006.1:71524518-71536503 GCA_024703695.1 Erythroxylum cataractarum | reverse complement strand
CAATTCCAATGGTCCTACTTACAATTCCAAAATCATGTACCCAATATTTTAGTGCCATTGGACAGAAATTTTCGATACCGAAAATCAACCGATTTGCCACTTGGCGATTTTTCCCGGTCCGGGAATTTTGCTTGGAAAATTTCAGAAAAATTTCTAAAATTTTCCTAAAATGTAAAACACACAAAGACTCACTCCAAATAATTTTTCAAATACAATTACCAAGTAATTCACAACCACATTCCATTTAGGCACAAATACCGAGAAATGTCATGAATGCATGTACAGCCAAGTTCATGTGCAATTCCACTATTCACGTGTAATGATATGCATAAATATTGCAACCCAATACTAAACACTCTCGGCCCTTTTCAAATTACTATTTTACCCTTCCAATGGGGGTGGGATGTTACGTAAGATGTCTCACCTACATCTTTCATATCAAAATTCTTTAAGAGAAATTGTTTCACCTCACATAGTAAACCCTTATCACTAGTTGCAAGTAAAATATTATCCACATATAGCACAAGATAATAATCTTGCTCCCACTAACCTTTTGGTATATACATTGATCCATTAGTTTCTCTTTAAAACTAAATGAAGTGATGACTTTATGAGATTTTAAATACCATTGACAAGATGCTTGTTTTAAGCCATATATGGATTTATTTAGCTTGCAGACCAAATGCTCACCATCACTAGAGGAGAATTATTCTGGTTATTTCATATAAACCTCTACCTTTAGTTCACCATTGAGGAATGTTGTTTTAACATCCATTTGATGTAACTTAAAGTCAAAATAGGCTATTATTGTCATAATTACTCGAAGAGAATCTTTCTTTGATAAAGGAGAAAATGTCTCCGTGTAATCGATTCCTTTTTTTGAGTAAATCCTTATCCTTTTCTTGTGTCGAAGATTCAGAAGACGAATAGAATAATACCCTCTAGAATCCCTTATTCTCCTCATTTCTATTTTTCTTTTCTATTTACTTATCTTATGCTTAGTATCTAGTCCAATTGTATGCCATTTTTGGGCACTAGAACGAAACCCCTTCCTACCACAAGCTTTTAATAATATGGTCATGATCTGTCATTACGTGCGACTATCTCCATTATAGAAAGAAAAGAGAAAGAAAGAGCAAAATTGACTAGTAAAAAACAATAGGCTTTCTACCTATGCATCGTCCAAAAATACGATTTTTATCAGCTGTAAATCCTTTAGCAGCGAGTCTTATGAGTCTTTCTTTGTTTTAAAGACCCATTTATACTCAATGAGTTTTGCATCATTAGGCAATGCAACGAGATCCCATACTCGATTATATGCCATAAAATTCATCTCATCTTTTATGGCATTGTACTATAAGTCTGATTCTTTAAAACTTATGGCTTGCGAAAATGTTTCAAGATTATGTTTGGTTCCGAGGTTAAAGTCTAATTCTTCGAGATACACAATATAATCATTAGAGATACCTGATCGCCTTACTTTAATAGATCTCCTTAATATTGCTTCAACATTCTCCTCAGGAGCATGTTGTTCAACTAGTTGATCAACAATTTCTTATTGTTCCATATCAATAACTTAATCTATTGAATCGGTATCAATTGTTTTTGGAATTTTAGCGATGGGTTATCTAACACCCATTGATGCGTGAGGGGTGTGAATGACAATCAATCTATCGCTTGAGCCAGAGGGATGAACTTATTGATGTTCCTTTTCTGAAATAACATCCTGAAATTGATCACTCCCACTGATCAAGTCATTCTAAAAATTTTTTACATTTCTTGATTCCACAATTCTAGTACTATAAGATGGGCAATGGAATCTATAACCCCTTGGATTTTTCAGCATATCCAATGAAGTGACCACTCATGATTCTTGGGTCTAGCTTCTTTTCTTGTGGATTATAAATTCTTACTTTAGAAGGGCATCCCCAAATGCGTATATGTCGCAAACTTGGTTTCCAACCCTTAAATAACTCAAAAGGTGTCTTTGAGATAGCCTTAGTTAGAACTCAGTTTAATATATACATAGTCGTCTTTAGTGCTTTAGTTCACAAGAAATTAGGGAGTTTTACATTACTCCGCATACGCATACTTCTCACCATGTCCATTAGTTTTCGGTTTCTTCTTTATGTCACACCATTATGGTCTGGAGAACCAAGCATAGTGTATTGGGCAACAATCCCATATTCTTAAAGAAACATAGTAAATAGACCAGGTGCTTGTCCATTCTCTGTGTATCTACCATGGTACTCGCCACCTCTATTTGATATCACAATCTTAATTTGTTTTCCACATTGATTTTCTACTTCAGCCTTAAAAACTTGAAAGGCATCCAAAGCCTCGTCCTTAAAACGAAGTAAATATAGATACATATATCATGAATAATCATCTATAAAGGTGATAAAATATTTTGGACTATTTGCATCCATGTCTGGATAACAAATATCCGTATGTATGATTTCTAATAGATTTGTACTCCTCTTTGCACCTCTTTTAGGCTTGTTAGTTTGCTTATCCTTATTACAATCGACACAAGTCTCATGATCAGAAAAATCCAAAGTACTAAGTACTCCTTCATTTACCAATTTCTTAAGTCTCTTAATTGAGATGTGTCTTAATCTCTGAAGCCATAATATAGAGGAATCCTTGTTCATAATACATCGTTTTATCTTATCTGTAATATGCATAGAAGTATAAACATTGTCATTTTGTAATTTAAGAGAATAAAGACCACTAATCAAAACACCATGTCTAAGAACTTTAGATTTATTGGATAATTGAAAACCATAATCCTTAAAATTAAAGGTAAAAACCCAATGTTACAAATCTTGAAATAGAAATTAAATTTTGAGATAAACTTGGTACATAAAAGATATTTTCCAGATGTAAAATAAAACCACTACTTAAAGTCAAACTGCAAGTGCCAATAGCTCTACATATCTTGCAAGGTAATTGAAACATGAATTGTTGAACCGAGATCAATCCACCATGTGTTCTGATTAACACTAACCATATTAGATTCATAACAAACAAAAGAAAAGTGAATGCCTTTTATTTCGAGCCAGTTCTTAAATTTTAAGCATTCTTTCATGTGTCCCCTCTTTTTGCAGAAAAAACACTTTGATGCTTTCTTTATCTCAGCTGAGGAGGAATCTTACCTTTTCCCTTATTTTTGCCATGATCCTTCTTTTTCTTTCCTTGCATAGTCAAGTTCATTTTTTTCACCCTTTTCTATAGCCAATCACCCTTCTTTTTGAGCACATATGATCAACAACTCTTTAATTAACCATTTGTCTTTATGTGTGTTGTAAGAAATTTTAAAAGGACCATATTGTTGGGGCAGAGTACTAAGCATAAAATGAACCAAGAAAGATTATGACATTTTCACTTCTAAATCTTCTAGTTGAGTCGCTATGTCCCTCTTGCGCATGATATGATCATGCACACCTTTTATCCCGATGAGCCTTATAGATGATAATTGCATTATTAGCGTGCTGGCAAGAGTCTTGTCAGATGTAGAAAATTATTCATCGATGGTTTTTAAAAGAACTTTCACCTTAGTATGTTATTCAATGGAACCACGGATACTAGCAGATATCTTAGTCTTTATGAACATCACAGAGAGATGATTGGATCGCTCCTATTTGTCATAAAGACTAACTGCATTTGGAGTGCTGGTTTTAGTGATAGTAGGTGGTTTGTCTTTCCTTATAGCATAATCTATATCCATCCAGTCAAAACGAAGAAGCACTTTCTTCTTCCATACCTTATAATCATCGCCCATTAATTTGAGAATGTCACACTTAACTTCAGAGATGTTCACAGGCAAAATAACTACAAAATTATTAATCACACGTGCTCATTAACAAAAAAATATGAGACCAAAATTGCTATATGTTAACAATGTAAATCATGCATGAATCCAGGAATCTAGTGACATAAAATTTACTTACGGGCTAAAATTCTACTTAAGTAGATCCATTTAATAAAATTATCAAATTATGTTCCTTTTCTTAATTCTTGTAGGTAAATGAAGAAATGTAATGTGATATTTTATCATAATTAATCATATATATATAATAAGAATTCCTATGGGTAAATTTTATTATATATATATATGATTAACTACAACTAATGTTTACAGTGATCCATAAACTTAAATATACAATTTTAATCAATTAAAGATGTTGTGGCTACTCCCTAATTAATTAAAATTATATTAATCACATCACATTACTTTAATCGTAATTAAAACTAAATGTTACATCAAATAATTAATAATGCAAATAAATCAAATAATCAAGCACAAATTATTTAATCTACTTTTGCATGTATCATGTTCATAAATTTATACATACAATTTTCAATCTATTACATATATAATGTGTGCAAATAGTTATTTAACAAATAAACAACTTTAATGTGCATAAAATAACATTATTTAATCTTGCAAGTCTAATTTAATACAAATATTAAACATACAATTTGAAATTTATAATTCTCAATACATTACACATACAAAGAAACAATAATTAATATTCAAAAAATATTAATTCCAAAGAATGCTTTTATAATTAAAATCACAAAAATTAGGTTAAGTGCTTAACTAACCCAGCAAAGAACCAAAACATTAACTTAATTAATTAAGAATTAAAAACTAAAAAATAGAATAGATGTTTTCAACCTCCAGCCAGGTTGGTGTAACTCGATTCCAACCTGAACCAGAGGCTCGGAAGATAAGTTGCAGGAGGGTGGGACGACGGTGACGAGTCGACGACAATCATGACACACCCAGTAGAAGAAATAAGACGCATGTTGCATGGCTGGCGATATCCAAAATTGCCATGCAACTCGACGTCTTCCATCCTCCCGGCATGCATCACGCCTGCCTCCAGTTGTGCACCGTGCAGCATGATGTGATAAAACACAACCATGACGCCCCATATACACACCAACTTCCAGCTCTTCTACACTATCACACATGCATACGCAGACATCTCCAAAAACAAAACAGAGCATGTGTTTAACAGATAAAGGAACCAACGTAGACGCAAGGTAGAGGCATACATTAAGGATCTGATACCAAAGGTGAGATTAATTCATTTACATGCATTTCATATATCATATGCAAGTCCTCATGTATATATAGAGGAAAAATAACCGAAACAAATCATACCTCCAACCATTGCCTCTCAGAAAAACTTTATCCACTGATTAAATCCCACTGCTGAATGAAGTGTTTCTAAATCTTCTAACCCCTCAAACTCTCAAGTTAATGGTGTAAACTTTTCTTTAAAATGAAAGTAGAAGGTTAGGGACCCAAAAATAACCTATAATTGTCCATATATTGTGATAAATGATATGTATCCTCTTTTATATAACTTTGTTAAAATTTTGGATTTTAGTTTAATTGTTAATATTTTAGTTAAGAGTATGGTTCCGTACTACTGAACTTTCTTAAGCTTTGCATCTCAGCAAAATTTCTACTAATTATTGTTGTCGTTAGTATAGTTTAATTGTTAACTTTTTATTTATTATAAATTTTTTTTCCACGGCCTTGAAGATGACACAAATTGTTAGGGATGACACTAGGCCGACCTATGAGTTCAAATTCATGTGTTTATAATGAGCCGACTCATGGGCCGAGCTCAGTCTCATACTAGCCTGAGATCCAATTCTTTCAAACAAATTGACATCGTTTTATTTTAAAAAGTTGAACTTAGATAATTAAAGTTCAAACTCAATTAAAAAATTTATTTTATATTTTTATTTTTTAACAAAATATTTAAAAAAATTAGTGAGCCACCTCATTCTCGTACCTACAAGTTGTGAGGGAGTTTCATTATGCTACAACAAAACTATTTAATGATTTTTTTTCAAAATCATGTGCTAGAAAAGTAACGATGAAAATTATTAAAGCAATTAAGGGGAAGTGAACGTCTGAATATCATAATTGAAAGGAGATTGTTAAACAATTTATATGAGTGCATAAGTGTTTAATGATAATATTTGAATATAACATTTAAAAAGAGATTGTTGATTTTATTTATTATTAATAAATATTTTTAATATTATATATAATAAACTATATATATAATAAACTAAAAATAAATAAATACATATAAATAAAATAAATAATACAATAAATATAAAACAAGATAAAATAATAAAATAAAAGATAAAATGAGTAAATAAATAGAAAATTTTTAAGCTTTTAGATGTAACGAGTCCAAATCACCAGTTTCTTTTTCTATCATATTGTAAGTTATTCGTTGATGATAAAATATACGATCTCGATGAGAGGTAACGCAATGTCAAGATTGAACCGAACACATTGTTTTTTTTATTACAAGAGAGAACGCCAAACACAATTAATCTAACTCTCGCATAGCTATGCGGTGCACAACTTTTTGTTTGTTCCTTTAGATGAGATCCTTGACAGGCAAAGGAGACTCCTAAAGAATATGCATGTTTGGGGTGGTCTTGACTGCAAAGGTTGTCAGATGGTCCGCATATTGGTTTTCTTCCCAATGTACGTGCTGAATTTTTACCTCCCAAACACGATGGAGTAAACTACGAGTATTTGTTAGTAAAAAATTATTTATATCAATCTCGGTAATGGAAGATGAAAGCAAGTTAATGACTTATAAGATGTCCATTTCTAAGATAACTTTGAGATACCCAAATGATCAAGCTAATGTGAGGCTCGAGTAGACTCCCGTAATCTACCGAACATATTATTAATAATTCAAATGTAAAACCTAAAATTCAAGCCCATGTGTTTGTTTATACGGAATTGTGCTCAAGCTAGCCCGATGGCGCACAACCCAATGTACAGTTGGGCTCTTATCCCAATTTAACTCCTGGCTGCCACCTGCTTGCTTAGTGCGACCTCGTACGAGCGGCTAACTGCCGTTCCAATGTCCCGAAATAAAACTTCCCCTATCATTCACTAACCAAGAACTGATAATTCGTTTATGTCGCCGTAAATCTTAGATAATGGCAAAAGGAAAGCGCCAAGGTGATACTGTTTCTGTTGAAACGGAGTCTTCTGCTTTAGGTAATGCGAGTTTTGAGCTCGCTATTCCTTCTTTTTTGCTTTGATTCTATTGGGAATTGATGATTAATGAATGAGCCTGCTTGATGTTTGTTTGATGAGAAAGTTAAGGGGAAATAAAGTGTCGGGTATTGATCAGTTTTCACTGTTGTTTCACTTTTTTCTTTTTTCTGTTGACACCCTGAAGGGAATTTTGTTGGGTTTGAATTCGAGCCTCTGTTAAGGCTATTGCATCAATTTACAGTGGATGAGAACGTAAAACGGATGGTTCTGAAACGGATTTGCTCAAGAGTATCACACACGGATGCATTTTTTTTTAATGTTTGATTTTAGATTACTGTTAGAAAAACTTGGTAGACTACACTCCATTTATCGTAATTTTGCCCAGAGTGTTATAATCGAATTGCGAAGCATCGTTCATGTTGGAAACATATGGTGGCATATTTCTATGCGCGTGGAATGAAGATACCTAAACAACAAGCGCAAGGGTTATACAGTTTTGGGTTAACTTCCCCTTGTTTCTTTGATACCTTTCCTCACCAGAAGCGCTCGAAAAGAAGAGTTAAGGCCAAGTATTCAATTCCTAAACTAGTTACACCAAAGGAAAAGCTAAACAGTGGAACTTTTAACTCCTATTTTGAGTAAGTTGCTGCTTTCAGCTTCTGGTTGGTACTTCTGCTACCGGCTGTTGCCTTTAGTTGTTGATGGTCCCTTGTGTTCTTATATTATGTCTGATGTATGCAGAAATTTATGGAGGAACCTCTCTAAAGACAAGAGGGCTTCTTTTACATACCTTGATAGCTTATGTTTTAGCATGTACATGCAAGCATCTTACAGAGCGAAGGTCATGACCTTGATCACCAAGAAACAAATTTTATCAAAGAAGTATGTTCTTATTCCCATTGTTTACTGGTAAGTTTGTTCTCAAGCTTTGCAATTCAATGCCTTCTGCATTTTCTGCAGGAGAATCTGAAAGTTCAGTCTTTGTAAAAATTGTTAATCTTTTCAGGAGTCATTGGAGTCTTTTGATTTTCTGCAACTTCGGCGAGAGTTCCCAATCAAATGCTAGAATGCCATGTATGTTATTGTTGGATTCTCTTGAAATTGCTAACCCCAGGCGCTTCGAACCTGATATAAGAAAGTACGAATTTGTGTTGGAAAATCTCTGAGATGCAATTTGTTGAGTATTTAACGATGCTTTCTTTCTCACCAGGTTTGTTTTAGACATTTATAGATCAGAAGGGAGGGCTGCAAATAAAAAGATGATTTCGAAAATTCCATTCTTGGTGCCTAAGGTGAAGATACTGATGCAAAATTATGGGAACTTGATACATCCAAACTCCGGATTGTTTTCAACTCCATTTACTCACAGCTTTTTGATGTCTTTGTAGGTGCCACAACAAAGAAATGACAATGAATGTGGCATTTATGTCCTATACTATATTAATTTGTTTATGCAGGATGCTCCAGAAGACTTCGACATTGGGGGCTATCCATACTTTGTAAGTTCTGTTCTGGCTGCTGCTTCAAATCTGAGATTGTGAAGTGGGTTTAGAATTTTCCCTTTGTTGCATTGCAGATGAAAGAAAACTGGTTCACTCCTCGATGCTTGGAGCAATTCTTTGAGAAACTAAACTAGAACCATTAAGAGAAGTGATTTTCGTTATACATTTGCCGTTTTGACTGGCTCACTAACCATTAAGAGAAGTGATTCCATTACATTTGGCCTTTTGGCAGGCTCACGAAAAAGTTATTTCCTTGGTTAACCCTTTCTCTGAAATGTATAATATAATGCAGATTTTAGTTTTATAAAGGTTTAGGTTCTGTAATTATGTTGGCTACTTTGATCTATAATTCTTCCTTCTCCACACCAACAGTGACGTAATTGCATTTCATTTTGCAACAATGGAGATTGATGCTTCATGAACAGGCTTCAAGAAGGCTGGGCGAGTTGAATTGAATCAACTTGATATAATAATCAATTTACTTAAAGAGTTAACGAGATTGTCCAAACCAAAGTCAACGAGTAAAATTTGTTTAAAACAATATTTTAAAAAGAATCAAAAGTTAAGTCGGTAAAATAAGAGTTTAAAAGTTTAAAAGTTTTGTATTAGATTAATATAAATCAGTTAAATAAAATTAAAGAATTTGAAATATGATTGAAAGAGATTATAGATACTTATTAAAAAATTTGAAATTTAATTAAAGAAAAGATTGTTAAATAAAAATTAATTGATTTATAAAAAATGATTAATTTATAAAATAACTATTAATTAATAAATTAATCCTTTTTAAAAGTTATTAAAATAAATCCATAAAAAAGTTAGATGATTTAAGGTTTTTATCATTGAACTAGCCGAACACATTAAGTATTTTAATCATTGGTTTAAGCTAAAATTTAGATCTAATTTTAACTTATAAGAGTGTTGTTCAACCTCAAAATAACATTATTTTATTAAGTTAATAAAATTAATAAAATAATGTTATTTTTGTATTTTGTTGAATAGATAATACAAATAAAATTGTCAAAGATATTTTCGGTTTGTTGAATAACTAAGACAAAGTTTAATTGGACTTTTTAAAATTTATTTAATCTCGTTTATGTTAAGATTTTAAGAAGTTCATAGATTAAAAAATATCTCGAGATTTGATTAAATTGATTGTCATTTATTAATTTAATTTAAAAAATTTAAACTTATTTTTATATGCTTCTTAATCAAAATTTATTTTCAATTAAAAAGATAAATTAAATCCTTTTGTTAGTTTTAGTAAAATTTAGTAGAAACTAGAAAAATTTTCACATATTATATATATAATTATTAAAAACTGTCTTCAAATTTTACATTTTAGCAAAATTTTAACATAATATTGACAATGATGATTACGATGATGGCGATAGTACTTATTGAAAATTGTACATATAAACATGTTAATTAATCTTTCAAATATTGGGTTGACTTTAAACAGAAATAATTCGGTAAAGCACTTTAAATGAAATATACAAGAAATGTGAGAAGAGTAGAAGACTACTCAAAAAGGTGCTAGAAATCAAATAAGGAGAATACTAACCATACGACGACGCTGAGCAACAATATGTCAGATTCAACCTTCACTTTTTCGTTACTCCATCATACGACGACGTCGAATATCGTCATGTATGATGGCAATTTTTGACTCGTGAATATAAATTTAGTTATTTTGATTTATAAGTTAGACTTAAAATAAGTTTAAGATTTAATTATTTTAAATAAAATAATATTATTTTATTTATTTACTTAAAAAAGTTGAAGCTTAGATAAACTTAACTTTGAACAACTCATATCTTAATCTAGTTAAAAAATAAATATTTTATAATTTTAATTTTAAAATAATTATTTAAAAAAATTTGACTGGTCGGCCATTGCCATCCCCAATTATGTTAGATTCTCCTTTCTTGTTTTAGGTCCTATTTGGTTAAGGCCCTGTTTGGTTCAATGTTAATAAATAAAACAGAACAGAATGAAATAAAACGAAACAAAACGGTTTATAATAAAATGAAATGTAATATAGTGAAAAGTTGTTTGAGATGGATAAAAAGATTCATAATGTAATATAGTGAAATGTTATTTGAAAGATAGATGGAATGGAATGTAATGTATAATAAATAACTTTTATACTTCTTATATTAAAATGATAGTTGCAGGAAGTTTATTATTTTATTATTAATTATATAAAAAATTAATATTAATTATTTAATATATTTTACTTTATTTTATGTGATTTATATTTGAAAATAATTTATTTATATAAAAATATATACAAATAATTAAAAATAATTTATATATTTTTTCTATTTTCATTAATAAAAATTTTATTAAATTTGTATTTTACAATTAATTATATACAATTTACTATTAATTATATAAAAAAATTATTATTAATTATTTAATATATTTTATTTTTTTTATTCTATATGATTTATATATAAAATAATTTATTTTTATTTTTATTCGTATAGAAATATATTCAAACAATTAAAGAATAATTTTTAAATATATTTTCTATTTTCATTAATAAATATTTTTTATTTTTATTAATTATATACAATTTATTATTAGTTATATAAAAATATTATTATTAATTATTTAATATATTTTATTATAATAAATTTTGATTTATATTTAAAAATAATTTATTTATATTTTTATTTATATAAAAAAATACAAATAAGAATAATTTTTAATATTATTTTTATTAATGAAAAATAAAAAAATATCATTTAATTGTTTATATATATTTCTATATAAATAAGTAAATAACTAATTATTTTTAAATATGAAAAATAAAAATATATATATAATATTATTTAATTGTTTATATATATTTCTATATAAATAAGTAAATAAATAATTATTTTTTAAATATAAGATTTTTATTTTATTATTAAATATATGTATAATTTATTATATATAATATAAAATATTATTATTATTATTTAATAAATATTATTATATTAAATATTATTATATTCTATTTAATATATTAATATTATGATTTGTTCATAGTTGGTATTAAGAAAATTATTGAGGGTGTATTAGGTAATATATATTTATTAGCTTACGTTCCATCCTAAACCCTCCGAATCGAAGGTTTCTTATTTTTACTGTTTAAGATGGAATGAAATATAACATGAAACTTGTTGGACCAATGGTGGTTAACAAATTAAATCCCTTTATGTTTTAATAATAATAAAATATCTAGAAATACTTAAGAAATTATTTCAGGTATTATTCAACGAAAGGATTGTGCAAATCAAGATGAGCAAGTGTCTAATCAATGAAAAATCAAGATGGGGGTTGTCCTCTAAGTGAAAAATGGCATAAAACATGAGGAGTATAAAGAATTTGGTCGGATGTTACCATTGAAGGCAATACAAGTCGACTTACAAA
>JANJEY010000006.1:71493265-71524418 GCA_024703695.1 Erythroxylum cataractarum | reverse complement strand
TTTAACTTCTGATTTTCTTGTAGAAATTTTCAAAGAATTTTAAGATCTATTCAACCCCCCCTTCTAGATCACTTACAATTCTCCGCTTCCATCTCATTTCATTCTATTTTATTATGAAACACTCAAATAAACAATATAAGTGTGTTACGTTCCATCCCTTTCCATAATGTAATGGAATGAAATATGATTGAAACAGAATGTTTCATGTTATGTTTCATTTCATCCTAAACAGTGAAAATAAGAAACCTTCGATTTGGAAGGTTTAGGATGTAACGTAGGCTAATAAATACATATTACCTAATATACCCTCAATAATTCTTCTTAATATCAATTAAATAATTAATAATAATATTTTATATTATATATAATAAATTATATATATTTAATAACAAAAAAATTTATATTTAAAATGTATTTATTTATTTATATAGAAATATATAGAAATAATTAAATAATAATTTTTATTTTTTTTATTTTTCATTAATAAAAAATATATTAAAAATTTTAATAAAAATATATAAAATTATTCTTGTTTGTATATAATTTCTATATAAATAAAAATATAAATAAATTATTTTTAAATATAAATCAAAATTTAATATAATAAATTTTTTAAATAATTAATAATATTTTTTTATATAATTAATAATAAATTGTATATAATTAATAATAAAATTTTTTATTAATAAAAATAGAAAATATATAAAAATTATTTTTTAATTTTTTGTATATATTTTTATATAAATATAAATTATTTTTAAATATAAATCACATAAAATAAAATAAAATAAATAATTAGTACTAATATTTTTATATAATTAATAATAAAATAATAAACCTCTTGCAACAATTACTTTAATATAAAGGGTATACAAATTATTTATTATACATTACATCCCATTATATCTATCTTTCAAACAATATTTTATTATATTATTTTATGAACTTTTTCATATAATTTTTTATTATATTATATTCCATTATATTATTAACCATTTAATTCTATTTTACTCTTTCAAACGACGACGTATGCTCAATTGCAAATTAGAGCGTATTAATAATAAAGCACTCTTCTTCTTTTTCTCTGTTGTGTCGCCGTCGTGGGTTCATGGCAACAGCAATAGTATCGGAGTTCAAAAAGCAGCCGCGACCTGGTCGGGGCGGGTACCAAGCCCATGGCCTGACTGAAAAAGAAGCTCGGGTCCGGGCCATAGCTGAAATTGTAAACTCAATGGTGGAGCTCTCGCGAAACAACCAAACCGTCGACCTCAACGCCCTCAAGTCCGCCGCTTGCCGGAAGTACGGCCTCGCCCGAGCGCCAAAGCTGGTGGAGATGATCGCAGCTCTTCCCGAATCCGACCGCGAGTCTCTCCTCCCTAAACTCCGCGCCAAACCTGTTCGCACCGCCTCCGGAATCGCTGTCGTTGCCGTTATGTCGAAGCCGCACCGGTGTCCACATATTGCCACCACGGGGAATATCTGCGTTTATTGTCCCGGTGGCCCGGACTCGGACTTCGAATACAGTACGCAGTCTTATACCGGCTATGAACCTACTAGCATGCGCGCGATTCGAGCTAGGTAGGGTTTAGTAGCAAACTAAATATCAAAGGACTTGTTATTATAATTCGGAAGTTTTATTATTAAATTCTTACTTATATTTACATTTTTTCCTGTTCAGATATAATCCGTATGTTCAGGCTAGAAGCAGGATTGATCAGCTTAAGCGATTGGGTCACAGTGTTGATAAGGTTGTAGCTGCATTACATGCCTACTTATGTTTTCACTTACTGTTTAGAGTCATAAGATTTATGAAAAGAGTCTTATACACTCGTTTGTGTGGCTATATTGTTTCAGGTTGAGTTCATATTAATGGGAGGTACTTTCATGTCATTGTCAGCAGATTACCGGGATTACTTTATAAGAAATCTTCATGATGCTTTATCAGGGCACACTTCTGCTAATGTTGAAGAGGCAGTTGCCTACTCCGAGCACAGTGCAGTGAAGTGTATTGGAATGACTATTGAAACGTGAGTGTTATATATGACTTGCTTGAAATGGAAAATCACATTTCTTTATTTCCATAGTGAAAATCTTTTAGACTTGTTCTTGGCTTTCCTACTCTTTGAAGAATAAAAGCCAAAGAAAATCTTAGATAACTGCAGACTTTTCAGTATCAACCATTACAGTTAAACCATTACTACTGTTGGAAACACCTTAACTTTTTATTTGGTAGTAGTGAATCGGTAACTTGTTTTGTGCAAAAATATCACCAAAGGCATGATGCTAGGTTGGTGAGTTCTTATGTTGGTTTTATCTAGGGAGGAACTTGTGATTATTGTTTGGTATGTGCTAATTCTTTGCTTTACCTTGTGAGCTTGCCTTAGCGCTAACAATGCTGTTCATGCTTGGTGATTTTTCAGGAGGCCAGATTATTGTCTTGGTCCTCATTTGAGACAAATGCTTTCTTATGGTTGTACACGATTGGAGATTGGGGTTCAAAGCACATATGAGGATGTTGCTCTTGACACTAATAGAGGACATACTGTAGCTGCTGTTGCTGATTGTTTTTGCTTGGCAAAGGATGCTGGTTTCAAGGTAACAATGAAAGAGATTGTTTTTTTAACCTTCTTTTCTGGTAGATTGATTTGGATAGGGGTTGGGGTTCAAGAATGTATACATGCACCTAAAATTGATCTAATAGACTTGTCATTAAAACTTGTCAACTTAATAACTCGTCTATTTTCCAACTTAATAATAATCAATGAATACATGATACTGAAAAGGATAAGAAAAAGTATTAAACAAAACTAGAAACTAAAAGTCATAAATTAACTCTTAAGAAAGGATAAGAAAAAAGAAAGTTTTTGATAATTTAAGTTAAAATTAGTTTTTATTCAAACCATGGTTTTGAAAAAGCATGTAAAAGATGCTTTTCCAAAACCATGGCTTTAAGGAGGGTGATGATTGACCATGACACCCTAAAAAATGTTCGTACATACAAACTTACTTTTGAACACTCAAACGCGGTTGCAAAAGTAATGCCAAAAACATGCATAAAATATCAATTTTTTTGCACCTCCTTTGTTTCTGTTAACTTCATCTTAATACTTTGCTGCAGGTTGTTGCTCATATGATGCCTGATCTTCCTAATGTTGGGGTGGAGAGGGACTTGGAAAGTTTCAAGGAGTTCTTTGAAAGCCCGTTATTTAGAGCAGATGGACTGAAAATTTATCCTACTCTTGTAATTCGTGGAACTGGGCTTTATGAGCTATGGAAGACTGGCAGGTATTTGATTTTTGTCAGTTATTGCTCAATCTTCTGCATCCCTCAGCTCTTGTTAATTGCTTTAGACAGTAAATTAAAAGACTTTGCAACCAAGAATCTGATGATTAAGTGGTTTTTTCGACTTGAACATTCCTTTCATTTCAGAGGGTACAAGGCAAGGCTATCTGTCGAAATGATAGATGACACTTACAGACTTACTAGCTAATTTAGGTCACAGTTTGGATCTGGAAACTAGCTGGTTAGAGTGTCCATCAGCATTCATTAGTTTATTATTGCACAGTGACTCATATGATACAGACTTCGAAAACTTTAACAAGACTTAGTATTCATTTATGAATTACGGTTTTGCCGAGAAAGATGACACCAACTTAGAAAGCTGACAACATAGTCTTGCTTTCTTTCTTATCTCTTCTGTTGATGTCTGTCATGAGGCCAAAGTGTTGTCACTTGATACTTCACTTTAAATGCTTGAACTTCCATGTGTGTGATTTGATGCGGAAGTATTTATTGTGATGAGTCCCTTTGCAGGTATAGAAATTACCCGCCTGAGCAACTTGTAGATATTGTAGCAAGGATCCTAGCAATGGTACCCCCTTGGACGCGTGTTTATAGAGTTCAGCGCGATATCCCTATGCCTTTGGTTACATCGGGAGTTGAGAAGGGAAATCTTAGGGAGCTAGCATTAGCTCGGATGGATGATTTAGGGTTGAAATGCCGAGATGTACGTACACGTGAGGCTGGAATTCAGGTAAGTGAGAAATTATGTATTGTTTAATGATATGTTTCATATGCTTCTTGCACTGACAACAGGCCCTGGTAATGCTTTTCCTGAAACTTAGGATATTCATCACAAAATTAAGCCAGAAGAAGTTGAGCTTGTTCGCCGGGATTATACAGCAAATGAAGGCTGGGAAACGTTTCTTTCCTACGAGGATGTGCAGCAGGTATTCACTAGTGTCTCGTTGTAAGATTTTAAGTGTATTTGGACACAGAGCTTGGGCCAATGTGTATAGAGACGGCACATGCTGATTTTTTTGCTTGTTACAACTGTTTTTTCTGTTATGGACTATGCTGGGTCCTAGGAAATTGGATAAGTTCAGACCTCTATTTTCAAGTATTATGTTGACTAATTTTGTTGGATTCCCATCTCTCGTGATCTGGTTACTTTTAGCATCTAGTGTTTGAGCTTGTGCCATAAGACTATAATATGAAAGTTTTTAATACTCAACTTTGCATAGGATATACTTGTGGGGCTATTACGCTTGCGAAAATGTGGCCATAATGTGACTTGTCCTGAGCTAAAGGGCAAATGCTCTATTGTCCGGGAACTCCATGTTTACGGCACTGCTGTTCCTGTACACGGCCGCGAAGTGGACAAACATCAGCACCAGGTAATTTGGTGGTACCTTACAGACTTGAGAGATCGTCGATCTTTTGGTATTATCATTTACCATGTAAAAACTTATTGTAGTTGGTGAATTTTTTGCGTGAATCCTGTTCTCTTATTTCCCTTGCAGGGTTATGGTACGTTGCTGATGGAAGAGGCAGAGCGAATTGCTCGCAGAGAGCATAGATCGACTAAAATAGCTGTCATTTCAGGTGTAGGAACTCGACATTATTATAGGAAGCTGGGCTACGAGCTTGAAGGGCCTTACATGGTTAAATCTCTTGTATGACCATAGTCATATCTTAGTTTACAATATTTATAACTCAAATCTTGTACTGACATAAAACATCATAGTAATATTACATGTAATTGCAGTTTGCTTTAGGAGAAAATGAATAGAAAATTGAGCTTCGTTCAATATCTTCTTGTTAGTGACAAATTGTAGACAATTCTTTTGACTGCAAATGGACTTGAAAAGGAAAGCTATGAAATTCCAAAAGTGAAGTTCCATATCTATAGGCAAAGGCATAGGCTAATTCCTGTGCCTTTCTTCCCACTACTCTTTTAATATTCCCTCTGACCAAACGATGCTGAGATCAACCTTTTTCCCCATCTTCTCGATGTTCCATCCCCTGCCGACTAGATTTCAGAAGTTCTCGACGTGCGACGTTGTTGCACATGCATCAGCGCAAATCACACCATCTGTTCGACAGAATGACTCACCCGCCAGAAATCACCGTCACCTACAACCCCCGACTTCAGCTTACGTTCACCTGCCTTTCTGTCGCAAGCGTTGCCACTACTGCGACTTCCCAATCGTTGCTCTCGGCTCTGCAACAACAACACACGACGACCCACGAGTCCTAAACTACATAGAATTGCTCCAAAGAGAGATAGTCTCAACGAAAGCAGATTTCCATGACCACCCACCGCTTCAAACTATCTTTTTTGGCGGTGGCACGCCTTCTTTAGTGCCTCCGAGGCTAGTCTCGTCGATCTTGGAGTCTTTGAGATTTAAGTTTGGGATTTGTAAAGATGCTGAAATATCAATGGAAATGGATCCTGGTACTTTTGATGCCAAAAAATTGGAGGAGCTGATGGAGTTGGGCGTGAATAGAGTGTCGTTGGGAGTTCAGGCGTTTCAAGAGGAGTTGCTTAAAGCTTGTGGTAGGGCACATGGGGTTAAGGAGGTTTATGAAGCAATCGACATTGTTGGACTTTGTGGGGTTGAGAATTGGAGTGTGGATCTTATATCTTCCCTTCCTCATCAGAAGCCACAAATGTGGGAGGAGAGCTTGAGACTTACCGTTGAAGCGCGGCCTAAGCATGTGTCTGTTTACGATTTGCAGGTTGAACAAGGCACAAAATTTGGAAACTTGTAAGTGTGGCAATGAAATTTGTGATGGAATGTAATAGTCTATTTTTTGGGTTTGTAATGGTTTTGAGACTGATTATGTAAAAGTTTGCAGGTTTACGCCAGGTGAGTTTCCTCTGCCGTCAGAGACACAGTCTGCTGATTTTTATAGAATGGCGTCAAGAACGCTGTCTGATGCTGGTTTCAGGCACTATGAGATCAGTAGTTATTGCCAAGATGGCTATGAATGCAAACACAATGCTACTTACTGGAGGAACAAACCTTTCTATGGTTTTGGCCTTGGTTCTGCTAGTTATGTTAATGGATTGAGGTTTTCGAGGCCTAGGAAGACGAAAGGTTACATGGATTACGTGCAGAATTTGGAATATGGAACAGTGGAATGTTCTGAGGATACTCCTGCTGATTCTAAGGACTTGGCCATGGATGTTGTGATGCTTTCACTAAGAACCGCAACAGGCCTAGACTTGAGGTCTTTTGGAGAAGCATTTGGTAGCTCACTTGTTTACTCTCTCTGCGAGTCCTACAAACCTTACATAGAGAGCGGGCATGTGATTTGCTTGGATGAAAATCGCCGAGCCATCAAGGTTGATGAATTCAACGCCAAGTTAAAGAGTGAAGATGAAGTCGCCAAAGGGTTGGCATATATCCGCCTAAGTGATCCAGAGGGATTTCTCTTATCGAATGAATTGATATCCATCGCATTTGGAGTAATAGCTCCATAGCCCGAAAGTGGACATGTTACCTAACTGCTTATTAAGTATGAAGCAAGAAAATCTGGACACCTTTCAATTACAGTGAAAGGCAAGTTACTCCGCCCTTTGGCAGCTACAAGAAGATAATCTATATATTTGTATTCAAATAATGCAGTAAGCCAAGGGTAGCAGACTGTTCATGGCCAAATGCTGCAGAAGTAGATTGCGGGAGATGAGGAGACAGAAGATGTGTATACAACTTGATATATGTGGATGAGTTATCAGAAGCAGCAGGAAGGATATGTGAAGATTTGCTGGTTTTGATTACATTATTAGTAGACCTCATATAAATGCAGCTTTTGCTAGAGAATTGGTTTGAAAGAAATTGCCTGGTTAGGTCCTTATTTCTGTTAGCATTCACATACTGATTAGTAAATTGAAGTTCGGGTAAGCTGGGGTTCTTGTTCACTTTAAAATAGTAGCTATACCCTGCGCCTATTGGATTATATGAACATCCCAGATTTACAAGTGAAATGTGTAAAAGATTTGCAGGGAAGAGCTTTTCAAGATTATATAAAATCTAAAGGATATATTGTGCTAAGTAGATTGGAAAGTATTACCAAGGTTAAATATGATTTTGCACGTAAGCGTACTATGAACAAAAAAGTAACTGAGAAGCATAAACACAGTTATGTGAAGCTGGGAAACAGAAGAACCGGTTTCTTGCTAACAAGATCTGCTGACCAGCGCTTGTAAATTATGGTTATAGGGAAAGGATAAACAATTGAAGTCAGAAGTAGTACGTATAAGATCAATGTTAGACTTGATGACACATTAACACAATTTATGGAAAGTTGAGCATCTGTTGTGTCTCCCTTGCAGGCACTTTCAGCCTTTTCTTCACCCGGGGAAATTTTTATGACTTGTACATTCAAGGACTTTCTCACAAGGAGAGCTCTGCTTCAAGTTCCCTTCGATGAATCGACGAATTCAGACACAGAACCTGCATATACAGAAACAGAAGGTGGGAAGAGTAGGGAATTTGATAGTATCGTCATCACTCGCATTTTGTCTTTCCTTTTAACTTTTAGCTCCTTTAACCTCATTGTGATTTTAAACTCAATATTCAGTCCTGAAAACAATAGATGCAAGGTTATATATCAGTAGTTTACTTCATCAAAGTTCCAGGTCATCCCACAGCTCAGCAGAGGTTGGCAGATAATCAAAAATTATATTAAGCTTTCCCTGACATTCTAAAAGGACTAACATGCCTTGAACAAAAGCATTAACATGAACAATCGGGTGACTAATATAGTTGATTCTGAGATTATTTCTCAGTGAGCATTACAGGCATATATCATCAAGGTCTTCGCTTTGATATCTGAACTTTAACATCTATGAAGCTCCTTAATTTCATTTCCACCTCAATTCTTTGACGAATATAATCAAGTATAGAAGAAGGGATACCAGTTAACTATGAGGGTTTAGTCTTTCTTCCACCTCGTGATATTCTCCTCAGTTCTTGGGTTCCCTTCCTCATTTCTCTGAAAATGGAGAAAGCAATTCATAAGATAACTGAAAAATCTTGGCAAGTTAGCCTTCTGAAATTTTCAAGTGCTAAAAGTGTTACCTTTGGTAGAGATATACAATAAGATAGAAAATGGGGAGCAACATCAAAGTCAGTATTGACATAGCCAAGTAGAAGACATTAGTATGCTTCTGCACAGATGACAAGGGAACAAGTTTAAGCTAAAATCAATAGAACCTTGGAGACCGAATATGATGAGATAAAGCAAGCCACAGACTAAATGCATTGGGCATTTGGGGACTCGAAATGAGCATAAGCTGTTTTCTAGTACCTCTCACACGCAAAGAGTGAAGCTCATTGTCGAATAATTGTGAAAACAGAACCACATGTAATTACTAGCAGAAAATTGAACTGCGCTCTAAGAGTAAAGCTTACCTTACCACCTTTGGGAAAAGGTTTAATTTTCCCTGAGCAAGTGTGAGCGTCACAGAATTGATGCAAGAAAAATTCTACATACCAAGACATCACCACATAAAAGAGAATGCAACACCATCAGATATCTGTATTGGAGAAATGCAAAGAAGTTATATTCATCAACTTATGAAGAAATACCATGCAGGCGCCTCGCTGCAGGGCCCTGATTAACAGGAAAACAACTATCTGCAAGACCCTGAGCACAAAACAAGCAATATGTTAGAATCAGTCAACATCGCATGCAAGAAAAAATGACCATTGAGAGTAACCTCACAAAGGTGGCGATTCTTTGCAGCTGCGGCAGGATTGCATTTAGTTTTGGGCTTGGAATCCATCACAAAATCACAGTGCAATGCTCCACATATATCAGCCAAGCACTTTCCATCACTCTGAAACAAACCAAAATCTCTGTCAAGCAATGTTCAGTTTTAACAACTTCCTTCTCCCCCCATACCCAACAACCCACAAATCAAAATCTCATCAAGGAAGAGCAAGCGACCAAAATAAGGGAATACTCATAATTGAACATACAACATTCAAGAGATTGAAGTGCCTATTGTCGAAATGTTTGTCCAAATAGGTCTCGGCCAGGAAGCTTTTCTTACAATATCCACACTGCCATTCGTTGAAGTCCAAATGAATCTTGTTCCGCTCTTGGTCCCTAAACAGGTCATTGTCCGGATACAGTCGACACTTGGTCGGAATCTCGTACCTTTCTCGTTCCACAAACGGCATCAAATACTATAAAACAACATCGAAGTTAACAAAATTCAGTCTTTTAATTTACTAAGTGATTAAATCCCGAAAATTGATAAAGCAAAAAGATATATGACATACCTCGTCTAGAACTTTCCAAGCAGCCCTGCTTCTTTCTCTAGAGCAATGTACTTCATGCGGTTGCTCTTCTTCTCGCTTCATAAAATCAAATTATAATTAGAATCAATCCGATTTTCAGAGAACACAATACCAAGAAGAAAAAGACTCGATCTGACAAATTTTACGGTGAAGTATTCAACACCTGAGATAGCGATTTTCCCGATGAAAGTGCAGTCAAGAGAAGAATTAGAGCAATCGATGTTCTTTTCCTCATCCGTGAAGCAAGATTCTCTCTAGACCAACGGCGAAACTTCGATTTCCAGAGAACTATTCGCTTACTCTGTTTGACTAATAGTAAATTTGAAAAAAAAAAAGTTGGGTCTTTTTTTGGGCTAATGTCTAGAAACGACACCGTAGGTTGAGAGACACAACTGAACTAGTTTAAAAGGTGTGTTCTTTGTATTCCCAGGGTACGAGAATAGGTATTGTAAGAAACTGCGCAGCTCAGAAAGTGCCAAGCTTTTTGAAACTCTAATAAGTTCAGATAGGAGGAAGAGAACAGAGTGACAAAAGCAATGGGGAAGAAGACGAAGAAGGCAGGAAAAGGTAAGGAAAAAACAGAGAGGAAGACTGCTAAAGCTGAGGAGAAGAGAGCAAGACGAGAGTCCAAGAAGCTCTCTCCCGAAGATGACATTGATGCCATTCTGGTTCACTTTTACTTACCCTCATTCTATTTCTTTGACTTCATGTTTGGTCAATTCACTATACGTTTTTCATGCATCGGAATGATTTTAACTTCCTTTCAAAATCGATCACCTCTTCATTGAAGTTAATTTTGAACAGCTTGCCTTCAAATCTTGATGCATTATAATGGAAGTTTGCATCTTTTTCTTCTTTTTGGTTTCTGTTGGTTTCGAGATTTTTGACTGCCTATTTATCCATAGTTGAGCATTCAAAAGGAGGAAGCTAAGAAGAAGGAAGTGCAGGTAGAAGAAAACGTCCCCGCCCCATCTCCTCGGTCCAATTGTACGGTAATACTTATATGTGTCAATAGGCAGCAACTTTATTTCTTATCTTGGTGTCTGTTATGTTCTTTCTTTGTTGCCGAATAATCTGAGTGATACTGTATTGAATTGTGTAGCTAAGCATTAATCCATTGAAGGAGACAGAATTAATAGTATACGGAGGTGAATTCTACAATGGCAGCAAGGTTAGTTTTTTTTTTTTTTAATTTAAGTTGACTGTTGAAGTAATCAAATATTCACGTGTACAGTCATGATCAAATTTTCAATGGTTATTGATGCAGACTTATGTGTATGGTGATCTTTACCGATATGATGTGGAAAAACAACAATGGAAGTCTGTATCCAGCCCTAACAGTCCACCTCCTCGAAGTGCTCACCAGGCTGTTACCTGGAAGAATTTTCTCTATATCTTTGGTAGATTGACAGAATATGGCTTAATTTACAAAAGAGCTGGCACTTGATATGCTTGTCTCATGCATGCTTCTACCCTTTTTGTTAATAGGTGGCGAGTTCACTTCCCCTAATCAGGAGCGCTTCCATCACTACAAGGTTAAATCTGCATATTGAATTTGTTCATTTTCTGGTGTTTGATTGACTTTGAATCATGCAAACTTTAATATTTACAATAATGAGTGGTATGATGTATCATTTCAGGACTTTTGGGTCTTAGACTTGAGAACAAATCAGTGGGAACAACTAAATTACAAAGGCTGTCCTAGTCCACGATCAGGTCATCGGATGGTTGGTTCATCGTACACTTCTTTTTTCTGAAGTGAGGATATTGTACAAGTTATTTAAATGGAGCTTTAACCTTAGGATTTTTCATCTAATTTCTTATGCTGTTATTCATCTTCCTTTGGTAAATCGCATATTGCTGCTGGTTTTTATTGGTGAAAGATAACTTAATCAGTCCACTTCTCACATGTACTTCTTTCCACTTTTGGGGTTCTGTTTCAGGTTTTGTACAAACACAAAATTGTCCTTTTTGGTGGCTTCTATGATACTCTTAGAGAAGTGAGGTTGGTGATGCTTTTGTAGGAAGCTGTTGGAGGATTTTTAAGAGAGTCAGTTGTCAAAAGGACTTTTTTTTAATGAAAATTTTAAAGTTTAAATTTGACGTGAGATATTAAGATTATTAGGTGCAATTCCATATTATGGATTATTCACATACTGATAACTAATTGATATTAAATAAAATTTCAACATTTTTTCCTCTATAGGAATGGACATGTTTAGTTTGTATGAAGTACTATTTAATTTGATATGTAAAGTGATATTTGTCAGTATGAAGTCATACATTGATGCGTGAGCTTTCCTCACATCAAAATTCATGTTTGCAGGTATTACAATGATTTGCATGTCTTTGATCTAGACCAATTCAAGGTAAATACATTTAACTTCTAGTTGTTGTGTTCTTTACTTCTTGTTATTTCACAAGATTCTATCTGTCATCATACTAAATGATGGGATGGTGTTTTATAGTGGCAAGAAATCAAGCCAAATCTTGGAGCCATGTGGCCAAGTTCACGGAGTGGATTTCAATTTTTTGTTTACCAAGATGAGGTAAGTCATACTCTGAAGGGTAGTTGGAGATTTCTCTCTAATTTACTTGATGGCATTAATCTCCTGATTTTAAGTAGTATTCTGCTCTGGATCTGGAGGTTTCTTGCTAATTTAAACTCAAGATACTCTTTTTCTCAGTAGCAATAGTCTTGCTCATGTTAAATATGTCTTATACCATGTTGGGCATATAGCTACTTTTTGATTCACTTGATATTGGAGCTTGATTCCATTTGTGTATTCCATAGGGTTCAACATCTTTTTAGCCCTCTCTCTGAATGGAGCAGTGATCTCCATATCCTCTTTGGCTTTTACTATATTCTTGAATGTAATTGCTATTTGATCACAGAAATGTAAAGCTCGTAATGAGTGTGCCAAAATTTAAAGACCTAGGGACCATTGTGTGATATATGTTGGTCCAATTTGTTAGATAAAAATTTAATTGCTGCTGAACGGATTTTGTGCTCATACCTGATATGTAATTATTCACCTTGAATTGAGCATTTCTTGTGGCAGATATTCTTATATGGTGGCTACTCTAAGGAGGTTTCTTCTGATAAGAGCAGCTCCGAAAAAGGAATTGTTCACTCAGACATGTGGTCCCTTGACCCTAGGACATGGGAATGGAACAAGGTGTTTTTCCTTTGCCACTAAGTTATTAAGCTCTATTTCATTTTATTTTGTCATTTTGCCTAAATTTTCAATTTGCCCCACAGTTTGGGGATCTTTTGTGTTCTTCACTTTGAAATAAAGCCGTGAGCTCTTGAAACTAAAGCACTTGTTTCTTCCATTATAACATTCAACTTATTTAATGCCTTCCTTATTTAACCTGTTTTCCTTTGTTTTTTCGTTCTATTTTTCAGTTTGTTTAAATTAGCCAGTCATTATTTGCATACAGAGTTTTTAATATTGTCAGTTTGTGCAGGACCACCACACTCTTGCATATGTGAATTATTTTATTTTGTAAGATTGTTTAGATTTCCTCTACCTGTTTGTTTAATACGCATTTCTTTGACAGGTAAAGAAAAGTGGGATGTCTCCTGGGCCACGAGCTGGGTTTTGCATGTGTGTTCATAAAAAGCGTGCTTTGTTATTTGGGGGTGTAGTAGATATGGAAGTGGAAGGGGATTCAATGATGAGTATATTCTTGAATGAGCTTTATGGCTTCCAATTAGACAACCATCGTTGGTAATTCCTTGTACATGCCTTCTTCCACTAGATTATACGTGAAGTTATTATTGATGCCATTAATCTGAGATAGTGTTTTAGAGAAGTAGGGAGTAATGTTTGCTTATTTTGTGAATCAAATAGTGGTTATATCCTTGTCATTCTTATCTTGGAAAGCAATGAGCTTTTATTGTGTAGTATGTTTCAGGATTATTCCTTCTTGTCAATGTCAATTTTGTTTCCTCTTATGTGATCCAACAGTATGATAACAACAGCTTAATGTTGCATTTTCCTACAAGATATTTCTGAAGGGTCAGACTTCATATTTCTTCTTTTGGGTATAGGTACCCCTTGGAACTGCGGAAAGGAAAATCAACAAAGGAGAAGGTGTAGTGTGGATTAAGCCCTGCACATGTCTTTTTGCTAGTTATCTCCTACAGCTCTCTTGTTTACAAATCAGCGTAGTTGGTTGATGTTTTCTGCAAAAAGAATATATTTCGCTTTCTTAGTTCTGTATAGGTCTTTGGGTACTGCATAAATTGCTCACTAGTTGATGCTTGGCAGGTGAAAAAGAGCTCTGAACAAAGGCCTAATAGCTTAGATTATGAAAATGTAAATGCCACTGAAACAGAGGAGTCTGCTACAAATGGTAAAGATGGGAGCCTAGAGTGCCAAGAACAAGAGGTTGATAGGGAAAGCAGTATTAATGACCTATCTCAGAATATGGCAAGTGTAATAGTTGATGATGGTGGTTTATCTGCTCCCAGTGATGAGGGAAAGGCAGAGAGATCTAAAGCTAAAGTGGTTCTTGAAGATTCTGGTCCCCCAGAGGTCTGTCTTCTTTACAATAAGTTGGCTCATGCATTCTTTTTATTCCTCATCACTAGTTTATGATGTTTAAACTTGTAGATAGTGAGACCCTGTGGACGTATCAATTCCTGCATGGTTGTTGGCAGAGATACATTATACATATATGGAGGAATGATGGAGATTAAAGACCGGGAGATTACACTTGATGATTTGTATTCTCTTAATCTGAGCAAACTTGATGAATGGAAATGCATAATACCGGTTTGTTACATTTTCCATTCCTAGTTATATATTCTCATAATTTCTTGGTGCAGTGTTCTTTAAGATATTTCGAAGTCTTCTTTTAATTTTCACTAGCAATATAATTGTCTACAACCAAATGTCTTCTGAAACACAATTTTCAAAAGGATGAGTGAACGAGCATGATCATCATTTCAATTCAGTTTGCTTTAACCTGTCTGAGCCTTGTTTTAAATAACGCAGGCATCTGAATCTGAATGGGTAGAAGCATCAGAGGATGAGGATGATGAGGATGATGAAGATGCCAGTGGTGATGATGGTAGTAGTGAGAGCAACAGTGATGAAACTGATGATGACGATGATGATGGTGGAGAGGTGATTCTCTTCTTCGTTTCCGTTAACATTAAATGTGTAAATGATCTTGTCTTGTTATTGCATTTGCCTATTTAGTTGATAAGAAATTTCTGATGCTCTTTTCTGTTAGATCTTCTGTCAAATTTTGAGCTATAGTCTCCTTTGTAACCTTGCTTGCTTAGTTGCACTCCCTACATTTTTCTTGTCACTTAAATTTGGAAGATTCCATATGTCATGAAGATTCGACACTTACATGGCTCTCGAAACAAGTTTTAGTATCTCCGACATTTTTATTCTGCTTTAGGTCATACTTTAAGCAGAGGAATAACTATTCATTACCATCTTAATTATTCTCTTGCCATCTAAATTGCTAGAGATCACTATGTTCTGTATATCTAGACAGGACAATCATAGATGTTTACCAAAGTAAACCCCTTGACGTCTTTCTTTCATCCATGTAGGCTAGGGATAATGCTTCTGGATCAGTTGATGATGCCTTTGCTATAATAAAGGGTGAGAAAAAAAATCTTCGAAGGAAAGAGAAGCGGGCTAGGATAGAGCAGATCAGGGCCAATCTTGGGCTTTCAGATTCACAAAGAACACCAATGGTGCGTATCTAATTGATGTTTATTACAGGATTGGTTTAGCAGAACTTACTTCTTCAATATCTTAATTGGAAGTTAGCATGAGGTGACGTTTGATAATTTAATTTGGAAGCCTCTGCGCACAATTTTTAAGTTTTGCTTTCTGCAGCTGATATTTTAGCAATGTATTTTTCTTCCTGTAGCTAGTGCAGTGCTTTTCTGATGTATTTTTGGATGGCAAAAACTCTTTGATTTATTTGCTGTTCCCTTTCGGTCATTTTGTTTCTTGACCATTTTTCTCACCAAGTGCTGCTCATGGGTTTCTTTGAAAAGCCTGGAGAATCTTTGAAGGACTTTTACAGACGCACAAATATGTACTGGCAAATGGCTGCCCATGAACATACCCAACACACCGGAAAGGTATGTTCTTCTCCATACTATTTAGTTTGGCTTCTTTATAGTGGTTTTCTCACCTCAATTATGTTTCTTGATCCATCATTTGTTGACACTGAGTTACTTGGTTATTCTGAATTGAGAAAAACTCAAGCTTTGCGCATTAAAGGCTTACAGTAGATGTTGAGATCTTATTCAAAAGAAAAGTATTCTCGACCACTCTAGTTGGTTGCAATTTCAGCCTTTTGCGCTTTTCGTATTCTATGAAGGTCTTGTTTCTTTTGTTATGGTTACTAAAAAGATCTGTTGAATTTGGCCTACAAACCATGTCACTCGAGTGTTTGATGCAAACCCTTCTTGTGTCAACCGATTCTCAGTTGTACTTAAGATTTTGCTAGACCTCTAGTCTTTGAATACTAGAGGTACTGGGTATTATTGAATTATAGCAATACTATAAACCATTACAGTGGTGATATTTAGGATTTCCCTACCCAGAGCTGAATGCTCCTCAGAAGGCTTAACTATCCTTCTGTCACAAATTCTTCCCTTTTTTCCTCCCCTCTTCTCCCTCAGCCTAAAACCCTTCCCTTTTCTGTTATCCTCCCCCATTGCCTAAATTACCCGGTCCTAACAGATTTTGATTTGAGTTTAGACCCTTCTTTAATATGGAGGATGAGCACGAGTCCTTTCAACTTTCAGAATGTAGGTCACTGTGTTGTATCTGCTTAAAACCTGAGACCTTGAAACAAAAATAAAAGAAATGTATCTTTTCTCAATGCAGGAGCTTCGTAAGGATGGTTTTGATCTTGCTGAAGCAAGATACAGGGAACTTAAACCAATTCTCGACGAGGTAATCACTTCGTTTTCGATCCATCAGTTTACGGAAAATTCATTTTTCCGACGTAGTTCTTATACAAAGGGCCTAATTGGATAATTTTCTTGGCTCTTTGTGTTTGTTTTGCTGCAGTTGGCTATATTGGAAGCAGAGCAGAAGGCCGAGGAAGCAGAAGGGCCTGAGACTAGTTCAAGAAAAAGAGGCAATAAGAAGAAAAACAAGTAAACAAGCTCCTTGCATAGAGGAATGTACAAGCAAATGTTCCACTTAGAACATTACAGGAGAGGCTCGATGTCTTACATGACTATTTCATTATATTTTGAGGTTTGATTCTCTGTATAGATACTTGGACTAGTTTATTACTTTGACGAGTCATTCTAGGAATACTACATTTATTTTTTAAATTTTCTATTCAATTTAAAGTTTTTTTTTCTTTTTTTATATTTTATTTACATACACAACAAACTATTTTAAATATTTTTGGTAAACTAAAATTGAGAATAATCAATTTTTAAATAATTTCGAGTTTGGATTAAAGTTTGATTAGGTTTGAACTGTTGTACATTTTTTTTGAGTCAAATAAAACAGTGGAGTGATTTTTAAATTTTAAATTTAAACATTTTTAGTTTAATTTAAAATTTAATTAATTTAATCTTTGTTCAATAATTTTTATTTAAAACATATTTGGTCTTACTTGCAAATGCTATCATTATTCAATAATTAAAAAACTCAATTGGGATTAATTATAAAAATTTTGAATTGTTTAATTTTCGATTCGATTTATTTTAATATTTTTTGTTGTTAAAGATTGATTAATTAATTAATTAATTGGTTAATTTAATAAATTTATATAAATTAAAATTAATTAATTAATTTTTATTTAATAATTTTATTTTAATTAAACTTTAAATTTTTTGATAAATAAGGACAATATTTTTAGTCAATTTTTAGCTACTTTGATGATGATTTAATACCAGTTGAATATTTTTAGTCATAATATTTATTAAAGTTGAAATTATTAAAATCAAGATATTTTAAATAGATTAACGGTTTTTCTTTCACCAATTTAGTAATTTTTATTAATCCAACCGTAAAACAAACGAGTCAATCATTCGTTAAAAACACGAGCTAAATCAAATTGTTTCGTAATTCGAATCACTAATTTTCTTATCTGATCGATCGGTTTAGTTCGGTTTTTAAAACACTCCAGTCGACTGTCAACAAATGTAGTCCGCTGTTTGCCAACTTGAATCGCTAGTTCAGAGGACCACATTAACAAGCCAATGGCTGAAATGATGAGAAAATTAGAAGCCTAAAAAGAAGTGCATTTCCTGTAGTTCTGCATAGCCATAGCCTGTCCACTGCTTTTAATTTCTTCTTTTTCACTTAATTCCAGAATTTAACGCTATATGTGCCTTTTGATTTCTTTACATTAATCCCTATCCCTTCCCCTGCTCCTTTGTCTCTCAAAAGAAGAACCCATTTGCAGCCTCACTGCATTAAAACAATTTCCAGGCGCATGCAACTTTGGATATATAATTTATTCATTTCTCTCTTTAATTGATTTACTAAAGTAATTTATAAACCATATTAATATACATAAAGCTAAAGCTCATCTTATGTTATAATACGTAAAGTAAGCTTCTTATTATGGAGTGGCAGGGCTTTTTTTAATGCTAAGTACTCCAACCATATTGATTAGACAGAATCTTGCAGTTTACGAGAAGGTTGAAGCTTTTGATTGCATCAGAATTCGTACAATCCGGTAGGCAAGTGGACGTTGGATAAGATTCTCTGTCTAATATTACTCTGTTTTATTTTGTCTCATGAAAATTTTGTCATTTATTTTACGGGATCCACGTGAGATCTATATAAGAATCATATAAATAAATGACTGAGATTCATCGGACACAATAAGACACCATTATATTAGACAAAAGATCTGGACTCAGCGGATGTATGCACTTAACGGTGGCTGTAGCATACACTGAAAGATTATAATCTTGGAATAGGTTGAGTTCTCCCTTAATTATGCTTCTAAATTAATCAAGAGATTAAGCTCACTAATCCATAGATTAGTGATAATAGAAACGAGAAAATGATTAGCACTACGTAGTAAGTAAATGATGTATTACCTTTATATCCACGTTTTCCTAATAATAATTCTAATAATAAGGTGCTAAACTCCTTTTTATATATGTCCTTTGCGTCTTAATCGCACCACAAAATCTTCATATCTATGATTATTGCAATCTTCTTGGTTTCTAATTACATGCATGACATTAAACTTGATTATCATATCACATGTACAAGATGAAGTAGGTCCAAATTTAAACCAGAAGATCATTGAAAACTTAGTAATGTATTATTGAATTTAAACTTAGTAATATATGTTATTTTTATGATTACAAAACAATTCTTTCCCACAGTTTCTGATGCTTAAACAGGAAATTTGGTATGGATTCCTTTGAACAAAGTACTTCCGAGTTATGAAACCATATCGAATCGTTGAGAGATATGGAAGTTGGAGTTATCGAGCTACTGCTCAAAAA
The DNA here is from genome assembly GCA_024703695.1 of Erythroxylum cataractarum. Taxonomy (NCBI): domain Eukaryota; kingdom Viridiplantae; phylum Streptophyta; class Magnoliopsida; order Malpighiales; family Erythroxylaceae; genus Erythroxylum; species Erythroxylum cataractarum. The sequence goes on along the minus strand of JANJEY010000006.1, from coordinate 71,505,341 downwards.
AGAATGGAGTTTCCTATCCAGATCCCAACAAAATTTCTAGTGGGGGTTACAATCATCTTCTTCCTTTCAGGTACCAAAAGCGTGATTCATTTGATTCTTAGCTAGTGGCCACTTATACAGAGATAGAACCTATGGGATATCTAATTCCATTCCATCTCATAACCAGTTGTTATATGCTTTTATTACATTAAAACATTGTACGTACCATGATTAGAGTACCAAACATGTATGTTTCAAATAATTCCTCGTCCAGCCTCCACCTGCGGCTGGTGGACCTATATGTTTGTAATGACTAAATGTAAGTATAAGCTAACTTAATCGCTTTACTGTTTTATCATGATGAGCAAATGGGTGTGGACGTCAAATTGTTTACTGTATGCACAGTTGATAAGATGATCAAAGAAATATGAGTGCAAAGCTAGTCGTCAAATTTATCAAAACCGAAATTTGGGAAGAATTTCTGTCTAATATTATGATGTCTTATTTTATCTATTTATTTATGTGAAACTTATGTTTATTTATAAATGATTGAAATTTATAAGATAGAATAAGACATGATAAAAATCTTAAGTCTTGAGACTTCATTAATTTGCAAACGCTTGACCATCTCTGGACAGATATTCCTTGACCTAAAAAATCATTACATTAACCTTAAACTTAACCTTAAAGTTCGATGAACAATATGATATAGTATTGAAGCACAAGATTCGGTAAGTGAAGTGCACGAAGCTAAACAATAATACGATGATATACCGGCCAAGATCTGCCACTAGAAAAAGAAAGCCAGAACTTGACCAACCCTGCTCTTGAATATACGTGGTCGTCTCTTCCAAGAGTACAGCTCATTATTTCTGTCTATATATATTCTAACAGCAATCCTTCATTCTAATACACATCCCATAAAACCAGCAGTCTATCAACAAAGTTGTCTTGTACATTCTGCTGTAGATTCTCTCCATCATTGTCCAGTATAAATCCAACCCAAATAGGGGAAGAAGGTCTAGAAGTGAACAACATGGGGGGTGATCTGTGTTCAAGTACGGGAACTGGGCTCTTCAGAAGCCTCGCAAGCTCGTGGAAGGACATGGAGAAAGGCTTAAATGATGCTGTTTCAAAGAGCAAGGTTGGCAGTTACTTTAAACTAGAAGCAAGGAAGAGTTCTTTCACTAAGGAACTACGTGCTGGTACTGCCACTTTTCTTACCATGGCTTATATCATAGCAGTAAACGCCACCATTCTCGCTGACACCGGAGGCACTTGCTCCATGGCTGATTGCTCTGTTGCGGTGAACCAAACTGCTGCTCCTGACTGCATTTTTAAGCCTAACGATGGCTACCAGAACTGCCTTCAGAAGACCAAGAGTGACCTTATCGTTGGTACTGTTTTATCGTCCATGATAGGGTCATTTGCTATGGGAATATTAGCCAACTTGCCTCTGGGCTTGGCTCCAGGCATGGGGGCTAATGCTTACTTGGCGTACAACATGGTGGGGTTTCATGGTTCTGGTCCTATATCGTACCAGACAGCCATGGCCGTTGTCTTGGTTGAGGGGTGTGCATTTCTTGTGATTGCTGCACTTGGACTCCGAGCAAAGCTTGCTAGGCTCATTCCGAGTGCGGTCCGGCTCTCTTGCGCTGCAGGCCTTGGTTTGTTCATTGCGTTTGTCGGCTTACAAGTGCACCAGGGTGTGGGTCTTGTTGGCCCTGACCAGTCCACCTTGGTGACCCTCACAGCTTGCAGGAGCACAAATCCGGTCACCGGAGAGTGCATTGATGGCAAAATGCAAAGCCCAACCTTTTGGCTTGGCTCAGTGGGGTTCCTAATTACATGTTTTGGCTTAATGAAGGAAATTAAAGGTAGCATGATATATGGTATCATTTTCACCACTCTCATTTCCTGGATTAGAGGAACTGCTGTCACATACTTCCCGTACACCCCGCTAGGTGACAAGAGCTACAACTACTTCAAGCAAGTGGTGGACTTCCATAAAATGCAGTCCACTGTTGGGGCTATTAGCTTCGCTGAGTTTAACAGAAGTGAAGTGTGGGTAGCCTTGGTGACCATGTTGTATGTTGATGTGCTAGCTACCACAGCCACTACCTATACCCTAGCAGAATTAGGAGGATTTGTGGATGAGAATGGGGACTTTGAAGGGCAGTACTTGGCATACATGGTAGATGCAGGATCAACCATTGCAGGTTCTGCTCTGGGAGTATCACCCATAGCAAGTTTTGTAGAATCATCAGCTGGAATCAGAGAAGGAGGTAGAACAGGATTAACTGCTGTTATTGTTGGGTTATACTTCTCGCTGTCATTATTTTTTACACCTTTGTTTACTAGTGTACCTCCATGGGCGGTTGGGCCTTCACTAGTAGTTGTTGGGATTATGATGATGAAGGTGATTAAGGACATTAACTGGGAGAATATGAAGGAAGCAGCACCTGCCTTTATGACAATGCTCCTTATGCCGCTCACTTACTCTATAGCAAATGGGATTATTGGTGGGATTGGGATATATGTTGCTCTTGGATTGTATGACAACATTGGGAGGATGGTAAGATGGTTCTTGAAAATGAGAAAAATGGTGGTGAAGGAACATAATCAAGTTTCTGCTACAGCTGCTCTAGATCTTGAAGCTATATGAGTTTTTTTTTTTTTTTGGCCAACTTAAATGCACAAGCTGCCATGGAAAGTCACAGATTCATAGATGGGAGATGTCTGGAAAGGAACTTGGCATTTCATGGCTGATTTTGCATTTTCTTTACCAGTCATTTCAATTATATTGGTCGTCGTTTTCGTTGATCTTTCGTGTCTTATGAAAGGAATCATAGTAGCTGCGATGTTGACTAAAAGATGAATACAATTTTCATCGTCCAATGGCTTTTGCACGATCTAAGAAATAAAAATGTTAATGGCAACTGCACACAACAGCGGAAAACATTTCTCGGTAATTTTATAATGTTTTATTTTATTTTATAAATTTCAGCTAATTATTTACGTGAGTTACAAGAGGTTTATATAGAATTCATATAAATAAATAATTAAAATTTATTAGACACAATAAAATAACATAAAATTAGATAGGTAATCTGAATTCATTAATAGTAGCTAAAAATTGTTTAATAAAAAAACAAAGTGCCGGAAGAACCTTTGACAGGTGGACTTCAAAGTAGTGGATATATGAAAAAAAATACATTTGGTTAATTACTTAAAAAATTTAAATTTTTTTCAATTTTTTAATAATGGATCAAAATTAAAAAAGAAGCAATAAATTTTTTAATTTTTTAATTTTAGCCTAATTTTTTAAAAGTGGTAATAAAATATGCAGACTTTTATTTTTTTTAATTCTGGCTTAGTATTATTGTTTACATTAAGTTTGTTAATATAACTTGTCACGTATTTTAGAAACTTTAATTATTAATATACGTAAGTTAAAATTAACACAACAAATGAAGATTAATAAATCGAACACATGTTTCAAAAACTTTAATTATTAATATATGTTAGTTAAAATTAACACAACAAATGAAGATTAATGAAATAACCTCGTTTAATTACATAATTAAAACGAAGTCGTCGTTTAAAAAGAACTTAAATTAGATTACGCAGTCCCGACAACCTCATACTTTGATTTCAATTTTTTCTTTCATTTTTAGTTTGTTCTCTTGAGGCCTTCACCCTTTAATTTTCATATTACGCAACATCAAGGAACAAATAAAAAATGAAGAACTTATTGGCGCATTATGCTATAATGTGTAAGTTATTTGAGACATCAGAAGAATAAATAGAAAACAAAAATTTGAGAGCATAAGGAGAACAACAGATAACGTCATACTATAATTAAACAAAATGAAAAATGAATATTTTATTATTATTTTTTAAAATTTCATTTTAAAATTCGGGATAGAATTTAAAAACATTGAAAATTTTAATATTTTATTACTATTATTTCAACGGTGGAATCTAATGTCGTTTTGCTGTCAACAAAAGTATATACGCAAATTTTCTCAATGTTGGGCCCTTAGACCCAAAAAAAGTGAAAAAAGGTTCAGATTCAGTACTCCGAACTTCAATGCATGCTAATCTCTTGCTATTTACACCAACTCAAGCTCTGCGCCAAACGTCAAAACCCAGTTGTCGCCAAGAAACTCCATGCCGAGATCGTCAAAATCGGCCTAAACCAATGCGAGCCTTTACCCAATACTCTACTAGATGTATATGGGAAATGTGGTTTATTACACGATGCGGGGAACCTGTTCGACGAAATGCCCCAAAGAGACCTTGTCTCTTGGGCCACCATCTTCACTGCATACAATCAAGCCAATTTTCCCAACAAAACTCTCTCATGCTTCCCTGCCATGGTCGCTGTTGACGAACTGCAACCTGACCATTTCGTTTATTCAAGTCTCATTAAGGCTTGCGCTAGCTTAGGCGCTATTAGGCAAGGCATGCAAGTGCATGCTAATTTTGTCTTGTCGCAGTTCTGTGATGATGATGTCGCCAAGTCGGCTTTGGTTGATATGTATGCAAAATGTGGATTGCCCAACTCAGCGCGTGCTATCTTCGATTCTATGGTTGTAAAGAATGTGGCTTCTTGGACTGCAATGTTATATGGGTATGCGAGGAGTGGATTAAAGGTTGAGGCAATGGAGTTGTTTTCGAGTGTACCAGCAAAAGGATTATATTCTTGGACTGCCCTTATATCCGGGTTGGTGCAAAGTGGAAAGGGGATTGATGGTTGTTATTTGTTTTTGCAAATGAGAAGAGAAGGAGTTCATATAGTAGATCCATTTGTTCTTTCAAGTGTAGTTGGTGCTTGTGCGAATTTGGCTATTTTGGAGTTTGGAAAGCAGGTGCATAGCCTTGTGGTAACACTTGGCTATACATCTTGTTTGTTTATAAGTAATGCGCTTGTTGATATGTATGCAAAATGTAGTGATGTTTTAGCAGCCGAGATTGTCTTCAGTGGAATGCTTGTTAGAGACGTTGTTTCTTGGACTTCTATAATTGTCGGAGCAGCTCAGCATGGGAGAGCCAAAGAAGCATTACATTTGTATGATCAAATGGTTGCTGCAGGAGTGAAGCCAAATGAGGTTACCTTTGTTGGACTAATTTATGCTTGTAGCCATGCTGGGCTAGTTAGCAAGGGGAGAGAAATTTTTAATTGCATGATCAACGATTATGGTATTAGTCCCTCATTGCAACACTACACATGTTTGTTGGATCTTCTTAGTCGATCAGGGCACCTTGAAGAGGCTGAAAATATCATTAATACCATGCCATGTAAACCTGATGAGCCTATGTGGGCAGCTCTATTAAGTGCCTGCAAGCATCATGGGAAAAATCAAATGGCACTTAGGGTGGCTGATCATCTTTTGGAGTTGAATCCAAGAGATCCTTCAACCTATATACTGTTATCCAATGTTTATGCCAATGCAAAAAGGTGGGAACATGTCTCCTTGGTGAGGAAAATGATGGCAGATAAGGAAGTCAAGAAGGAACCAGGTTATAGTTTTATTGACCTTCTGAAGGAAAGTCAAGTATTTCATGCTGGGGAGACATTTCACCCCATGAAAGATGAGATTTTCAGTTTGCTTAAGGAGTTAGACGGAGAGATGAGGAGAAGGGGCTATGTTCCTGACACTAACTTCATTCTACATGATATGGAGGAGCAGGAGAAAGAAAGGTTGCTCTTTTCTCATAGTGAGAGGTTAGCTTTGGCTTATGGACTTCTTAAGTCCGTCCCAGGAACAGTTATACGGATAGTAAAAAATCTTCGTGTTTGTGGAGATTGCCATACTGTTTTCAAATTAGTTAGCAATATTGTGCAGAGAGAAATTATTGTTCGGGACGCCACTCGGTTCCATCATTTCAAAGAAGGAATATGTTCGTGCAATGATTTCTGGTGATACGAATTCAATCTAGCCAGATTCAGCTTAGCCTTATTTATCCCACACACACCTATAATAGGGGTATTGTGAAGCTACATGGTAGATTGTTGCTTGATTCAACCTGTTCAGTTTAAGTCTTATTCCTTGGTAGCTCTCATTTCGTTGCCTCACATTTGTCGTTTCAATTTCACATTTCCATCGCATTCCTTGTCTAAAGGACATGAATATTCATGTCTTCTGGAATCGACACTATTTCAGTCGGATTTCAAGACACAACGGCTTCTGTTGGTAGAATGCTGCCCCACTTTTGAAGGCCTGGGTTCTCAATCATTGTCATTGTAGTATCTCCTTTGCCGTCTTGCACCCATTTGTCACAATTAGTACTTGGATCCAATGATACTAAACTCAAACGTTTGATGAACTTTTCAGCCTGTCACTTTGAAGAATTCTGACTTGAAGAACGAGGAAGTAGACGAGGGAATGCAATAGCTGTATATTACCGGAGGTAAGAGGATTCTACCCTTTGAACTGAGTATCCCAGAATTGAAGAAGACAACCGTTTTCGGCAAGAAACGATTTTCCTAAATGTCAATCCCTCCAAAATGCATAAACGTAATTAAGAAACTGCAAATACTTATGGAGAAGCATTATGCAGATTTCTTGTTCCGACAAGCTCATTTTAGGAGTTGCATTTTCTTGAGATTACACTCTTGCAAACACTTTCAAGCTACATCCTTTTTAGCTCAAAGAAGCTAATTTATTTTGGGAATCCGTGTCCTTTAGAGCAAAGTAGAGCCACTTAACGAAGACTTATTGTTTTTCATTATAATTATTTTTATTTCAATTTCGTGATTTTGGTTTTTTATGTTTCTTTTATAAGGGAAAAAAGGAAAATTTATTTCACAATATAATTAAAAGTTTTTGGATTGATAACGAAAATATTAATAAATGTCCAAATTGAATTTAAGATAGTTTTGGTAATTAATAACTAAGACAAAATAATGTAATTAATAACAATAATTCATTCTTACCAAACCAAATGTTTCTGGGATGAGAAAAATAAAATAATACATAGTAATCCACGAACAAGAAACAAAACTTCTATTTGAAAATATGTTATATTTTTCTTTGTAACTTTCCATGAAAATTTTTTAGTATTAAAAAGGGTTAATTACTTAAAAAACTCAAATTTTCTTCAATTTTTTAACTATAGCCTGAATTTTAAATAATAATAATAAAATGCCTTAATTTTAATTTTTTCAATTCTAATTTGACGTTAATTTCACTTTTATTTGTGCTGACGTGGCACGGCTACGTGTCAACGCTCCTCACTAATCAGACATCTTAACAGGTTTAGGAGAAGATTGTTAGATTAGTGAAACGATATCGTTTAGCTTTGATGGTAAAACGACGTCGTTTCAACTAAAATAAGATCTCCTTTTTTCTCCCTCTCTTCTCTGTCAATCAATGCTTACAACTCTTACTCTGAAATCCCCACTCTATAACCTAAAATCCCCCAAAGTTCATAGTGCTTCTTCTATCGCAAAGTTAATTGGTCCATCAGATTAACAAGTGTTCTCTGTGATTTCGTGCATAGATGCTTCATGAAATAGTGATTTCTTCGTCCGGTTAAAACTGAAGATTTCGTCGTTGGACCTCCTGTGGCGCCTACTAGGGTATAATTGGTCCTCTTTCTTTCTATTATTTTTTCCACTCCGATTTGGATTTTGTATGAAATTGTGTGTTCTTGTATTAGGGTTTCAAATTGGATTGTGCTAGGGTTCTGAAAGTACAATTCCAATTTGTTATACTAGGGTTTCAATTTGAATTTGTACTTCTAGAAAATTGACTTGCATTATGCTAGGGCTCAGAAAGCACAAATCCAATTTTGTGTACTAGGGTTTTTAATTGGATTTGTGCTTCCAAAAAATTGACTTGTATTTTGCTAGAATACTAGGATTTCAAATTTGATTGTGCTAGGATACAATTTGTTTGTTATTGAAAAGGAGGATTGACTAGAATGTGCAAATTGAATAATAAAAATCTTGAATACTTGTACACTTGGTTTTCAGTATGAAATGTAAGTCGAACAAAAAAAAAATCAGCGTAGCTGAATGCATGGTTGATTCATACTTTGTTTTGTGTTGTATGCAGAACATATACATCTTTGTAATTGTTGAAAAATATGGAATTATATAGTCCATTGCCTAAATATTCAATTATGTGATAATTCACCCTGATTTACAAGAAAGAAGCTTCCTCTCTTTCATTTTGTAAATGCAACAGTAGTTTAGCTAAAATGTTAATAATGGGGACATTATGCTAACATTTTGGAAATGTAATTCTTTGTTATTTGAATTTATGAAAAGAAATCACAGTAGAGTTGCATTTAAGATAGTAATTAAATATTTGTATGATGATATTGTAACATGATAACTATTTGCGGGCAGAAATAAAGTATATGTAGCTTTCATTGAGCATGCAACAGGTATATATTTCACATGGAAAGAGGGTCAAGGTGTTAATGAATTCAAGGGTGCTATTTATTGTTCTTTTGATAGTGTAGCAAAAGCTAGAAGGATATATTCTCAATTTTGTGAAGAGAAAGCATTATGTTCAACGGTAAAATAATTGTAATATATATTATTTGTTATAAGTGATAATTTAATTGAATTCAAATATAATTAATATTGATATTTCTATATATAATGCAAATGTTGAATATTAATTGCCCCAATTATAATGCCTTGATGAAGTTACGGATTTCAAATGTAAGCCTAACATTGGTCAACATTTTTATGAATGCGTTAATATATACGAAAGTAAGTAATTCAATTTTTGTTTGTAACAATGCCAATTGTATAAATTAATGTTAATCAATATTCAAATTGAATGTCTCTTGTAGGTATTTGTGCAAATGTTGAATATTAATTGCCCCAATTATAATGCCTTGATGAAGTTACGGATTTCAAATGTAAGTCTAACATTGGTCAACATTTTTATGAATGCGCTAATATATACAAAAGTAAGTAATTCAATTATTGTTCGTAGCAATGCCAATTGAATAAATTTATGTTGATCAATATTCAAATTGAATGTCTCTTGTAGGTATTTAGTATTTGTGAAGAGATAAAAGTTTATTTTTGTCATAATTTATGTCAAAAAAATTCTATGCATTGGGGTAAGAGTTTTGTTCGGAAGATATATTGTTGTTCGCAAAAAGTAAGTATATGTAAAAATTTATGTACATAATGCAAATTTGTCATAAGTTCTAATATTTGTGTTCATATCTTTATTTTTTAGTTCATGCGATTTAGCTTTGTCATCGGTTGTAAGTTAAAAAAAATGGAGATATTGTAATAGTTAGAAGAGCAAATATAACTATTATGTTTATTGTGACTCTTTTTATCTTTTATTCAATCACCTACCACTTTAATATTCAGTTGCAAGTTTTTCATATTGTTAAGGAAACTGCAATTATTACAAAGTTTTACATTATAGAAGTAACTACAATTATTACAAATTTTCATCTATTAATTATAATTACATTTATATCATTCATAATTAATTATCCTCTAGTAATTGCAGTGAAGAGTTATGTTATATCTTTGTCAATTGACCATTGTTACTTTTTAAAATATGCATATATTAGAGTGAGAATGAAAAATATGAGAACAAAAGAGCTAACATTCTTCAATATGAAATATATTTGCAAAAGGAGAAATATATTGAATTCCATAGATAATAAATATATCTAAATGGAAATTATAAGCTTTAATATATGCTCTTATAAACAATGATATGATTAGCATTCGAAGGAAAAAGAATAGTGAAAAAAAGAGGTTGGCAAGGACAACAATGTTGAAGAGTAACTAACTAGAAAAGTCAACAATCATGTATAAGAACAATAAAGTCAATATCATTTTTGAAGAGTAAATAGCATAAATAGGTTACAGGCACTGACATTATTCTACAAATTGAAACAATATCCAAAAAACTAGTTTCTCCAAACGGTTCTAACTTCTAAAGCTCCAAATTCAAAACCATGCCTCTGTTTTCTTAGATAGATTGCTATGCAATAAGCTCCAAATCCAAAGGCTTAATCCAGGGACTTCTACAGTGCTTAATCACTCACACCATCCTTACATAATCAGTAGCTAGTAGAAATTTATAAGTATGATTCAACTTAAAAAAGATGTCATTAAGATCACATACAAACAAACACAAAGGAACTATCACGTGTTTCACCAAAAACATACAAATGAAAATAGCAAGAAAAACTTTTCATTTGAATGTCATACAAAAACTAGACCATAACATTCAACAAGTTACTTCCATAGCCATCGAGGGCCAAAAAAACTAGTAAATACATTAAACCAACCATGACTGAAGCAAGAATCCACTAGAAATCAAGAGCAATGCATCATCAACAACAAAAACAATGAATAATTAAATCTTCTTGCATTCTTATTTATAAGTATATATACATAGTTTAGATGTATCACAAAAGCCATCAAACCTTGTTTTGATTTTGCCATTTGTATAATGATTCAGGATCAGTACATATATGTGTTTGAAATTTAGCATGCAATCATCCTTCTGCTCTTTTTCACTGTTACATATTTTCATATTTCTCACACCAAAATTGGTAATGAAAGTCTCTAAGGTGTAGTCGACATTTAACTTGATCCAACTTTAAGTCGAGATTGGAAAGAGTTAACACTGAATTAGGTATTGAAGCAATACTCACCAACTATAAAGATTTCCTAGTTGCAGATCTTTTAATCGTTAGTTTAATCCTTCTCCTAGGTTGAGTTGTACTAGAAGGTGTACTTTGGGATGCTTGTGTTGCTGTTGTGTTAGTATTGGGAAGTTATAACACTTGACTTTGTCCTTCACCCATTCATGAGGTATAAGTAACCAATTATGTAAATATTAGCATCTCCCTTATAATTATATATAAGTAGTATAAACATAAATTTAAATGACTTATTATAAAGTATGTATTCCCAGAAACTTCCCTAAATGTTATCCCATATCCTCTACGTGCCTATAAAAACAAAAAGAATTATAATGTTAGAAAACAACTTAAATTTTATACTTAAAGTTAACTAACCATTCTCGTCGCTCTTTTTAATATAGAAGATGCAGTATTTGATCATGTAGATATTGACTGTGTTCTGATAGTGCGCCGTAACGCTAGTCAAAATAAAATAATTAGATTACTATTATAGTGGTAAATCTAAGTCGATCCACAAAGAGTGTGTGTAAAGTTGTTGAAATGAAATTAATTGATATTTAGGTTTAACAAGGGGTTTGGTATTAGAAAGAAGAAAATAAAATAAAACTAATGTAATGAAAAAAAATTAAAAAACATGTGAAAAATGATAAAAGTGAGGAATTCAGTAGGAATCTGGTTCTATGGTTGAATCTCGACCTACACCCTAATTAAGCATATTTCAATGATTTGTTGTTTTTTAAGATCTTCTAGCAAGTATTAATCGTGGGTCAATAATTAACCTAAGTTTTCCTTAGGTTTTGTTTAATAAAGATACGATCGTTAATTAAACCTAACCACTGAATAACCTAGACTACGATCTCTGGATTTAATTAAGCTGTAGCATTACGAATTAGGAAAACCAATTAATCAAAGCAATAACAACATACGATACATCATTTAACCTATGTCATGTTATTCCTAATGATTATAAATAATTTGTAACTACACATGAATTTGAACATAACAACTATAGATTATATCGATATTTTAGCAATGAATTTACAAATAAATAATTCAATGAATGCATTAAAATTATCTTTTCATAATACCCAGTAGTTTCGTACACAAACAACCGAATAATAATGGAAATTCGATTGTCCATACACAAAAATCAAATCAATTAATATAGGATAACACAGTCAATTTCTAATGAGAAAAAGAAACAACAAAATAAAGAAATACATTTAACTTGGGTCATCGGCCTCGATGTCAGCTCCAAATTGGCATGGAACGTTACCCCTCTATGTGTAGCGACCCGAACTTTGCGTACCGAGTAGGTTTCCCGCACACCTCAAGAGGCCCGCGACCGCTACCGGGGTGGATTTCCCCTCGATCCCTACCTTCGGGGCAAATTCGATCACGAATTGATCAGGACTCGTGTTGGGTTTCTGTCAGTCCAGAGGGA
>JANJEY010000006.1:71459900-71477939 GCA_024703695.1 Erythroxylum cataractarum | reverse complement strand
CCAAAATATCAAAGAGACAGAACATAAATCGGACTAAATTTGCTTAATATGCTAACCCCTAATTTGGGGTGTTACATCAGTTCCTGTTGCTATTGTTGCTACTTGAATTTATCCAATTGGTTATGTTTATGTTGTAAAGTTCGACACTCGTAAATATTTTAGCGACACTCTTCCAAATCGGTCATGGCTAAAATGAAGTGGGCCAGAAGGGATACGAAAAAGAAAATAGAGTGGGCACCGAAAATCGACAAGCTTGAAAGTAAAAAGGGGCGAGGCCGAGGAGTGTTGAATTGATTATTATTTTCATATGATATATAAGTTTCAACCATGCTAGATGTAACTAGGAATACTGAATCAAAGGAAGCAAACGTCGAGATATTAAAAACTACTGAGTTGTTTGATTTTATTAGCTGATTAAAAATTACTTATATAATTAAAATTTTTAAAATTACAAATATAAGTGGTTCCCCTTTTAAAAAATTTCATATCTTCCCTATATTAGATGTTGGCCCCCGTCCCCTCCTTAAAGTTGAGTCTGGCTCCGTCCCTATCATAGCCATAATATTGAATTTAGTTCATTGTTACTAAATTTTGTTTTTTAAAAAATTTGTGTATTATTTGTCTAAAATTTTAATATTTCTCCAAAAAGTTTGTATAAGATCCTTATCTACACAATTTTTACTCTATCGTAATTAATTATATGATATATTTATTTATTTATATATAAATTTATTTATATATTTATAAAAGACAGTTACATTGAAAAAAACTTACATTAAAATTTTATCTTAGCTAATTCAAATTGGTAAACAATCTAATAGAAAGACACGCATGCATGATAGTTATTAAATAAAAAAATTTGTAATTGCAATAATTAACAATGAGGTTTTAATCAAAATAATCTTTTAAAAACCGAACGCCTAAGCTTAATTAAAATAAAAAATTAAATGGGAATACATTCCTATTAGAAATAAATTATAATGTTCATTACTTTATTTGATTTTATGAAATTGCCTTACCATATTATTGTAGAGAATTCGCTGACATATATTTAAATTAGTTATCGTAACACTTATCTTACACGAATCTGCATCAAAATTTTAAAGGCCGATAAATAAATAATTAAGAATCAGTTCACAATCTAATTATCATCTCTTCTATGATTTTATGTAATAATTCGTATAGTTCTTAACAAACTCTTATTTTTCTACATTGCCAAGGAAAGCAATTCCTAACTATTATCCAATCAACAACATACATACATAAAATAAATACAAGAAGAGTACCTATTTAGCCCACACGGGTAGCTTGGTTGGCAAACTAACAGGGTCAATTGGAACAAAGTCCTAGGTTCGACTCCTAGTAATAGGAGGCAGTTGACCGCTCTGTTAGGGGGCTGACCAATATTAGACCGTGATTCATCCCTCCAGCGGTGGTCGGGCCTGCGACTGGGGGCCCTTGGGGTTAGAGATTCAACCTTTTTGGAACAAGAAGAGTACCTATTTAGGATCCACTTTTATGAAAAACAAAATAGTCAATAAGAAGGGTTCTTATTTAGGGGGTGCTTGTTTAAGGGGTATAGAAAAAGGGGTATGGGTATGGAATAAAAATTGATGTTTGGTGTAAACCTATCATTGATGGCCTAAGAGTTTCATTCCTTGATTTTGGGCAATCCTCCATACCTCTCATAATCTAGAGGAATGGAAGAGAGAAATGTGAGTAATGAGAGTAATTAATTATTTATTACAATATAATTACTTAAAATAATATAATTAATTAATTAATTAAAATATAATTATTCATTAATTAAAATATTATAATTAATTAATTAATTACAATATAATTAATTAAAATGTTATTATTTATTTATTTAATTACATTATATTATATTTAATTAAAATATTAGTATTAATTAAAATCTAACTATTCATTAATTAAAATATTATTATTACACTATAATTAATTAAAATATTGTAATTAATTAATTAAAATATAATTATTGATTAATTAAAATATTGTAATTAATTGCAAAATAATTAATTAAAAAATATTATTATTATTATTTAATTACATTATATTTAATGAAAATATTATTATTAATTAAAATATAACTATTCATTAATTAAAATATTATTATTAATTAATTAATTGCAATATAATTAATTAAAATATACTTCATTCATTAATTAAAATATTGTAATTAATTAAAATATAATTTATTCATTAATTAAAATATAATTCATTTTGCAATTAATTAATTAAAATATAATTCATTTTGTAATTAATTGATTAAAATATAATTCATTCATTAATTAAAATACAATTCATTTTGTAATGAATTAATTACAATATTTTTTATAAACCAACCACTATCAATGACAATGGTAATCATTCATTCATTTTAACCAACCATCATATTTATAATGATTATATCCATTCTCATTACTCACTATATTCATTCCCATTACCTTCTGTGAACCAAGCACCCCCTAAGTATAAAAGAATAATTATGATAGAAAAAAAATTCAAGTGAACTAATTTCTTTTTTTTTTTAAGTGGTACAAAGCAACTTATATTCATATTGGTCAAAAACTGAAAACAGAATTGGCGGTTCAACCAATTGAAAAAAGAACAATGTGTATCTTGGTTAAACATTGAAAACAAGCATATATAGTAGTATGAAATAGTCCCAGGTTTCTTCTCATACGTTACAAAACTAAAGATTGGAATGAGTCAAGTTCGGCTATTCTTTTTTTGAGGGATAAATCAAGTTGAGCTATTAGAATCCTAAAAATTCAATTTGAATCCGAAAATAATTCAATAAATTTGAATATGAAGTTAAGTGTTTTTATCAAATAAAATATTTTAATCTAATAATATATATATTAAATTAGATTTAATTTTGACTTTTGAACAAAATATCTTTATGTGTTTAAAATTCCTTCCAAGAGTTTTAAAAAATTGAATTCGAATGTACTCTTATTTCTTGTAATGGCATTAGAATCCAAGCCATTTTTGCTCCCTAATTGCAAATGTGAGGTTGGACTGGTTGACAACACTCTCGAAGAGGATTATTGTCATTATAAATGTTCAGATTGAAGATTAAATGATAAAACAAAAATTTGAGATTTAAAATATAAAATTAGTTAAAGATCAAACAAAATTTAAGATAAAAAATATAAATTTACTTTATTTTAGTTTACAAAAATTAGTTAACTAATTAATAAACCAACCAAATTTTAATAACAAAAATTATTAAAATAAATTTAATTAAAAAGTTGAAAACTAATGTTTGTTTGTTTCTATTTAATTTTTAGGCCTTTTGTTTTTGCAATATATTTGTTTGTTTAATTTTTTTGATTTTGCTTTTAGTTTTAGTTTCCACCAGTTTTTAAAGTTTATAAAAATCATAAAACTTGTTTTTGTTTTATATTTTTGTTTTTTATAATCTGATTTACTATCAACTAAATATATATTATTTCATTATTTAATAAAATAGCTATTAATAAAAATATGAATAATTTAATTTAATATTATTAAAATTGAATAATTTATTTTTGTAATTAAATTAATAAATATTAATAATTAATAAATAACTTCAAATATATAAAATTTTAATCAATAATTAAAATAAATATTACTTTATAAATTAAATATAATTTTATGATTATTTATTTTAATAAATAAAATAAATTTTGCGATAATTTATTAATAAATATTATGTAAGATTAAAAAAATTAATGAATTAAAATAATTTATTTAAAAATTTTATCTATATTTAATTACTATCATCACTATATTATATTAACAACTAAAATTTTGTTTTTAAAAAAGAAACTAAAAATAAAAACTGAAATAAAAATTGAAAATTAAAAACATAGAAGTGGAATCAAATAAACCCTAAAGTGAAAAATTGATCGATTTGATTTTTTAATGTGACCATTTCAAGGTCTTCTTCTATTGGTGGTCGTTGCTCAACTTTGAATGTCGAGTTCCTACATTTCCGGGCGAATGTTGAAAAAGATCTGGCATTCTAAAGTGTTTAACTTTAAAGTGTTGTATTAAACAAATAATACTGAGATAACTCAAGACCAACCATACCCGAAAAATGGAAGTAAAAAATGGATATGTTAATGAATATTCAAAATAAGAAACCAAAAAGGAACCAGTTCTCCTGTAGCCGCAGCAGCCATGTCTTCATACTTAGTAGTCAAAAATCCATTCAGAGCAAGAACTCTCGCTCGGCAAGGCCAGCTCTGCCCGTCACAAACCTAATCTACCAACTACTCAGAGCCTTCTAAAAGAAGGGTAAGAGTCAGTAGTGATTAAGCATCAGAAAGACTGCAAATTTCTCCTTGGAACTTAACAGCTTTTTAGCATTTTCTTAGCTATAGAGCACTGAAATCCAACTGAACAGTAACAGAGTCCAAGAAACATTATTCTAAAGCTAGCACTAATACTTGCATTAGATTGTAATGTATAACCAACAGAAAATTAATTATAAAACAAAGAAAGAAGACAGCCTTCATGTTTTTTGTGTTTGTGTAGGATTACATGGGGCAATTTACTTTTGGACGATTTGGTGGCTTCTTTAGAAAACATCAAAACCAACGACACATTCTAGAGAGTCTAGACTCCCAAGAACTTACGTTTTCTACCTTGCCTTTGTTCAACTAACAAGAAAGTTCAATGCTTTATGAGTATAGGAGTTAGATTGGACCAACTTCTATTTTCCTTGTGTGTTTGACCGTCTCCCTCCTATATATCTTTTCTGTTCTAAGGGCCAAGAGTGACTGCGATCATGGATTATTATGAACTTGCTTCTGGGTACTCTTACCAAGACTCTGTCAAGGTGCTTGAAGCTGATATCCAACATGCTAATGTCCTGTAAGCGTTCTCCTCTTGTTGTGAGCGTCTCATTTTATATCATTTCTGTTAATTTCTGGTATATCTAATGCACTTATGCGGTTGAGTAATTCTCTGAAATTATTGGCAATTTGTGATCGGGTATGTTTTTCTTGATGGGTTTTACAGTTCTTGAGCTTTACTCTTTTCTTCTTCTCCTTTGTTTGACTTGGAAGGGGCTCTGTCTGTTACTTGTGGGTATAACTTGAATTTTACACGCAGGGCAGCATCTATACCAAGGGCCGAGGGTGAGTTTTGTGTTCAAATGAAACTAGTTTACAAACCCTGGGCTCCTATTTTCTTCTTGTTACTCCAGTGGTCGGATTGCTCTTGCAGATGTCTACTATCAAGATATTTAAACCTTTTTCATATTGTTGTCTATAAGGTTGGTCCACACTCCTTTGTCATTACTTATTTCCTTGTGCAATCCCTATGGACTGAATGGTTGAATTATATTTCTCTTTTCTTGTTCTATTTTCTCTTGTTTGCTATCTTTTCCTTTTCCTGCTCCACTTTTTCAATAATTTCTAATTCCCTGATTGTGTTGGACAATAAATTATATCAGATATATTCAGATGGGAGGCCAAAGATCTCTTCATGGGGTAGGAAAGCAACCGTTGGGGAGTTCTATGGTGCGTAGATTGTCTCTAATACCTCTGTTCTTGTTCCCCATGTATGTATTTATAGGATAAGCGTAAATCAGTAAAGAAATCTGCTTCCAGGATTTAGAGCTTCCAGTTCTCCTGAAGTTAAGTAGTTCCAAGTTAGAGTGCTCACGAGAGTCTAGCTTTTATGGTTGTTGCATAGATATTACTCAATCTGTGGCTGATTCCAAATGGCAGGTGTTATATTACCGTCACTGCGACAACTTCATGGTTACTTTAAGGAGCTGAAAGTGACTCGTGAAGAAGGTCACTGCATGGAGATGGCTATCGAAAAGAGATTAGAGGATAGGCTGAAACTTCTGGATTCGGATCTGGAGAGGGAAGATGAATGTGGCATCTGCTTGGAGGCTTGCACAAAAATGGTCGTGCCAACCTGTTGCCATACAATGTGCATCAATTGCTACCGCAACTGGTATGTGAAGTAGCCTTTTCCTTCTCATTTCTATGTTCCACAGAATTTAACATAGGACATGACAGAAGCATGAGATTGATATCCAGGAACACAAAGAATGAGTCTTGTCCATTTTGCCGAGGCAGTCTTAGAAGAGTCAATTCTGGTGATTTATGGGTTCTAACATGCAGTACTGACGTTGTTGACACAAAAACTGTGTTGAAGGATGATATATTGCGCTTCTACCTCTATATAAATAGCCTCCCTAAAGACATCCCGGAAGCTCTATTCTTGATGTATTACGAGTACTTGATCTAGCTTGAGCAGGTGCAATCATGTATAGAGAAAGAAAATGCCAACCATTGCTTTTATGTAAGCCTGATGAGGCTTTTATAATTCATTGTTTCTCCTTGGAAACTGTTAAGAATAATATAACCTCAGAATAGAGGCATAGTTGTTAAATGTTATGGCTTTTCTCAAACTTTTTATGGAAATTGATAAATTGCCTTTCTGTCCTCGTCGAGTGCAATTAAAAGCCGTAGAAGTGAATGAATTATGTTCTGTGCACTTTTTCTTTTTGGTAAGTTTATTTCTCTGTAAATTCAAGGTGGAATATGAAGTATGACCAAGGAGGATATCCAGGATCTTGTTTTTCTATATTCAGACTTCAAGTCTTATGAGATTGTGAATTGCTGGTATAACTTATTGAGATGGATCAAAATAAAAGTTATTATATTTTTAATAATGGTACGTTGAATACTAAATGTCATAATATGGTTTTTATTTGATCTTGAAAAACTTATGTGACAGTACTTAATAGTAACCCAAAATCTCAACTACAAAGACTGGAGATACTGTGTGTTCTAACTGAAAAAGCTACAAATTATTTAATCTCCACGCAGTTTCTTACCCAACAACTCACTAAATGGAGGGTGACTGAAAGTTCCATTGACAAACATGTCGGCAAGTTCCTTATACATGGCCTCAGTGAGGTGAACACCATCCCAGTTGATGTACTGAGACGGGTTTTGGCAGACGCTTGCAGAAGGCGTACCACATGTAGCAAACACTTGGAAGTTGTAGGGAGGGCCTCCAGAGCCACAGCATGCCTTCAGTCGCTCCTCGAAACCGTACCTTGCCGGATTTTCCATGACCGTGTGATATGCTGTCCAGTAATCGAGATAAGTGATGACAGCTTCGGGAAATTGCCTCCTAAGGTCTTGCAATTTGGCTTGATAGATCATGTTATGGTTTTGGGTTTGGCTGTTCACACTCTTCGCACAGCCTATGTTGTCTCTGTCATCTTCAGAAGTCAGAACCAAGGCCAGTGGCAAGCATCCTGATGGTGGAAGACCTTGGACCACAACATGTCTTGCTCCTTTATTTAATATTTCCTGCAATTTAGCGAAATTGAAGCGATATGAAATCAGATCGATAGATTCTGCAAAATCATCACCAATGTTCTGTTGGGATTACTTGGAATAGTTGATAATGAGGATATCAGTTTCAAATCTTCAAAACAAGAGAAAAGTGGTATTCAATAGGCTAAACCTTATCATATATGCCGATATTAGTTTACAGACTTCCAATGTTTGTTTTTAGTGTATAGCAATGCTCTTACTGGATTTGAACTCTGGTCGATGATAAGGTTTTAACCTTAGCTATCAGAATACAGGCTAGTTGTTTCACAAGACTTGCAAGGACAAACTAATCGAAGATGAAGAACTCAAGCTCATACCTCTAGAAATCCAGTGAGGCTGCTGATCACAAGCTTTTGAATGGTCTCGTTAGGAACAGTAGATCCTATAGTGTATGCATAGTCATTAACTCCCATTTCACCAACCCAGAACAATGCACCATCAAAAGCTGCTTTACACGCGGGGCTTGAAGACGCTGACCCTATACACCCCTGACGCTCCATGAACTTGTTGAACCACAAAAGCTGAGTTTGGATGGATTCTGGAGTAATGTTCAAAGTGAGATTGTTCTTTACAAAGAAAGAATGACTTATGGCAGTAGAACCAGCAACAGCAAAGTTGACACCATTAGCTCCATTGCCCTTCATGTAACGGTACGGAGGCAAGAACGGCAAGGACAGTGATTCAGCCACAAAGTCGATCACAAGCCGACCGTCAGAGTATCGGTTGGTGGAGTGGTGGAAGAAAGTGATGCCATATGGAGAATTGGAGACATGACCAAAACCGCCAGGACCTGATAGAGACTTTGTGTTGCCAGTATCAGTAAATGAGTCACCAAAAGCATAGATCTTCTTGAAGGGTATGGCTTCCGGGCTAGTTTTTGTAGAAATAGAGGTAGCAAGACTTGAATAGAAGATAAAAAAGGTCGCGACACTGATTTTGCTAGAGAAATGTGAGAAAGAGGTCGCCATTCTGATTAACAGCTGCTTGCTCTAGTATTCCGCAGCTTATATATATAGTTCCAATTTCCAAATCCTTGTCAGAAGATTGCAGCAAAATTCAAAGGGTGATTCTGTTCTATTCATGAAGAAAACCCTGGGACGGTTACATAAACCTAAACAA
The DNA here is from genome assembly GCA_024703695.1 of Erythroxylum cataractarum. Lineage (NCBI taxonomy): Eukaryota > Viridiplantae > Streptophyta > Magnoliopsida > Malpighiales > Erythroxylaceae > Erythroxylum > Erythroxylum cataractarum. The sequence goes on along the minus strand of JANJEY010000006.1, from coordinate 71,469,438 downwards.
GCAACGATGTTCATGATTCTTACCTGCCCAACCAATAGCCATTAATGCTTTTTGATATTACAGAAAAGGAAAATGATACTTGTGCCATATGTTCGTATCTTGATCAGTTTTCTATTCACTTTGTAATCTAAAATGCTTTCGTACAAGTGTAGAAGTAAATGAAAGGGGTAAACTAATTTAATGCTAAGATGGAGATTGGAAGAATAAGGTTATGAGAGGAGAACATCTCTTTCCATATCATTCTTTCTTAAAAATAAGGTTGAAAGACGAGAACCTGTCAATTCTGGAATAAGGTTACAAGTCTTAGATTAGCTTATTAAGTAAATTTGATTCTTACGATCGTAAAGTCACAAGTTTAAGTTATAAAAATATAAAAGAAAAGTTTGCGTTATTTTTTTTTTATTCTCACAAGACGAAGAATTTTGTGCACTGAATATGTTAGACTTTTTTTAATCAATCTTTACGATCACTAATATAAAATAACAGCTTGTTACTGAACAGGACAAATATCAGAAAATCGTTTTCTAGCTATAAAGAACTTAGGACAACTGAAGTATTTTAATACAACGATAGGAAAGTTAAAGAGGTAGGTGACAATTTAAGGTGAAGAGTACGATGACGCCATGGGTAGTTGGATCTGTGCAGAATCAATCGGTTGGGGCCTTAAATGAGTTGTTAATAGCCCTCCACATCCGCGGGTGAAATGCGGAGTTCCTTTTTTGTTTATTCGGATTTTTATTTTTTAATTTTACTCTATAGTATTAAAATGTTTTATAGAATTTTCCACTAAAGATCGTTTATTTAACTAGGCTAGACATTTATTGAAATATGTAGCGGCATTCTGGATCGAATATGAAAAGGTAAAAAATGAACAAATGCGGAAAATATTTAATTTCAGTCTCTATAACTTTAAATGAGCTTTTCAAAGCTGAAACAAGAGTGAATCCATTATTGTCTTCACAAAAATTGTTCTCCGAGATGTGGGTAAGGTCTTTCTATAGTTTTCTCAAAACGTAAGCTTTCTTAAAAGATCAGAGAATTCTTATACTTATGATTGATATGAGCAACTGCAGGAGATCTTAATTTTTGTATATAGCTTCCACCTCGGACTTTTCTAACACAGGTCCGATATGGGTCCGGTCTACACTAATTGAGATTCATTTTTCACACGGACTTCGACCCATTGATTTAAATTATTTATTGGGTCACTTTTTTATCTTTATCTTGATCAAATTACATAACTTAACCGATAAGTTATTCAAAAACAGAAAAATGTAATTAAATGTTGTCCAACTTTATGAGAAAGGACAAAATTGTCCAACATTCTTCCTTTGGACAAGCATTAATTGCAATTTTGACTCTAGTTTAAAAACCCGGTTAAGTCACGCTATCGAATTAGTTAACTAAGTTTAAAACAGAACATTTGATCCAAAAATAACGAAAGTTTATCATTCTATCCTGTAAAGCTTTTGATATCGAAAAGTATCAAATACATGTGTCATATACGACATGGATCTAATACAATTACGTATACTTAATACCTCACTAACATGAATGAGAAAATGGAATGTGACAAACTATGATGATATCTTATGATATAAATTATATAATCTTCGTTTGTAGGTTTCGATTTCTCCAACTTTATGCTTAATCGCATATGCTAAACTGCATTAGAGAAATCATGTTTTCTCTCACCAAATACTAAACAGCATTAGAGAAAACTTGTTTCCTCTCACCAAATGCTAAATTATATTATAGAAAACCTTTATATTCTCTAACAGAATGCTAAATTGCATTAGAGAACACCATTATGTTCTCTAACTGAATGATAAACTATACTAGAGAACCTTTATGGGATTAAAAACTTATATCTTCCTGTGTCATGTTAAACTTTATGGATATCCGTAGAAAATTGTGTATGTCTTAATGATATAGGCTCAAGGTCAATCTATATATATGCCCAATGACCTTTAAATGCTTAAGATTGACACAAATCTTAAGACATTCATACGTATTATGACAATGTATAATAACATGTATTACTGAGGATAAATGATGATCATCTTTATCGATAAACCATCATATTATCATAATACATCAAAATGTACAAGTGCACTTGGAGCAAAAATAGCGATCTCCTAACTAGCATTGTCTAAGGACGTCAAAACAGTCATACTGTATACATATGTCACAAACACAAATGGGCGAAGCATTTTAGTTAAAGGATCTACTATCATTTCCTCAGTTCGTAAATGTTTCAAACCTTAATGTCATCTTTTTGTATCAACACCTTTATGGCCAAATAATTGACCTTTAAATTCTAAGACCTTGTGATATTTTGTATTGTTATTAAACAACATAACAAGAAGATTACCACTGTACAACTAAATGAGTCTAACCACTGAATCAACCACAGACAACTCAAAATTTAATTTTCTAAACTAAACTGTCTATGAAGTAGCCCCATAGCATACATTATGTATGCATGATCAAGAAAGTCACTCATGTATACTTGACACTCCTCCACGATATTGTACTATCAGTAAACTTAAAACATGTAATCTTAAGTGAACTTTCGATCATCCAGACACATAGCCAAATTTGAATATGAATTTCCTATTAGGTTTAGTCTGTTGACTGTGTTATATATCAACATATAATCCACAGTTCCTTTAAATATCTCAACACTCATTAAACTGCATTCCAATGGTCTACTCCTGGGTTAACCAGATACTGATCAAACAGTCAACACAGTAAATGCAATGTCCTGCCTAGTACATAGTCGAGCATACATCAACCTATCAACCGTACTAGAATATGAAATATTCCTCATAACCTCTTTCTTTACTTTATTATTTGGATATTGTGCTAAAGATTATCTCTCACTATGAGAGATAGGTGCTGTGATAGGTTTACAGTTAACCGTATTAAACTTTTGTAACATATACTCAATGTATACACTCTGTGAGAAGTCTGATGAGTGTCGAGATTTGTTCGATGAATCTGAATACCTAAGACAAAAGATGGTACACCAAGGTCACTTATGTCAAAGTTCTTAACCAAATATTACTTAAACTTATACAACATGGTCAAATAATTTAACATGAGCAATATATCATCTACTAGCAATGATAGAAAGATAACTTTTCTCCCCTAACCTCGTGATATATGCATCTTTAAACTTTATTTTGCATGAAGATGAAAGAGGTAATAACCTTATCAAATGTAAGGTATCACTTTCGAGAGGTTTGAAGTAATCATATATTGATCTGCATAACGCGCAAATCATGTCAGTTTCATTTGGATCCTGAAATCCTTCAAGTTGTATCATATAGACCTCTTCATAAAGGTCTTTACTTAAGAAAGCAGTTTTGACAGTCATTTGATGTAATTTTATATCATCATGAGCTACAATTGCTTGATCACTCAAAATATATCCTACGAGGATACGAGAGAATTGGTAACAGTAAAGTTAACCTTTCTCCCTGAGTGAACCATTAGGCAACTGAGTCAGCTTATAAAATGTTGAACTCTATCTTGAAATCCTTTAAGTCTAATTTTCATTTACAACTGACGAGTTTACAGTTCTGTTGTAAATCAATTGGCTCCTAAACCGTACTATTCTTGATGGATTGCATCTCGTCATTCATTGCATCCCACTACATATCTGCATTGGGTCTAGAAATAGTTTTTGTAAAACTAATTGGATTCGAAACATGTCTAATATCATAGTCATGTTCTCCTAATAGACTATGTAATAAGATCAGATAGTATGTCGTCTCACTCTAGTGGATTTACTTAATTACGTTAGATCTTGTACCCCATGAACTTCAGCGTGTGCATGTATGGATTCTTGTTCTTGTACAGACACGATATAAAGGCCTAAATCTACCGGATCTAACTGTATAAGTAGCGGGTACATAATAACTATAGTATCCACCTTGCAATCATCTGAAGGGTCAAAGGGACCACCATCATCATAGACATTGTATTCTAGAAACTTAGTTGTTTGTTATTTCACTATTCTGGTCTCACCCTCTATACAGTAAAAGTTGTAGCCTTAAAATGGTCGAGATATCTTACTAAATAACAATGAGCGGAACGAGCATGCAATCTCTCTTTATAAGGATTATACTACCTTAGTTGGATAGCCCTATACACGAATGTGTTTAAGGTTGAGTTTTCAAACTTCTAGATAATTTGGTAGAATAGCTCTGTTCTGCATCGACTTCTTCGAGACCTTTAGGGTGCAGTTATATCTTTCAACAACACACCATTTTGCTCAGAACTAGTCGACATAGTGAATTAAGTTACTATTCTAATTGATTCCAAATATCTAGCAAACCGGCCTTTTAAAGTCCTGAAACACGATGTTTTCCATGATATTCTCCTCCATGGTCAAATCTGACTATCTTGATGAATTTTTCCAATTGATTCTCAACCTTCAATCCTTAGGCAAGAACACATAACTGTAATATGAATAAACATCAACAAATGTCAAAATATATTTAGAATTGCACAATGCAACTGTATAAGGTCTACCGATATCTTTATGTATCAGACTCAATAAGTCAAAAGCATGAGTTGACCTCAATATTCTTATTAGTCAACTTACCCCTGCAACAGTCAGCACATGTTACTAGATTATCATAATCTAGAATTGAGAAATGTTTTCCTTAATCAATCTCTCAATCTTAGGTCTAGAAATGTGGCTTAAACTTTTATGTCACATCATGTATGACTTCTAATTCATCAGGGTTCTTTTCATGACTTGTTTAACAAGATACGAAGAAGCATAGATCTGATTCAGGGTAAGACACATTCTATACAAACCATATGACAAGAAAGTTGTACCATTATGTTTTGCATTAAATGACAACTGTACAATAGAAGGATTAAATACAAAATGTCAACCTTCTTTGTCTAAATTGATCAAAAGATCACATATAAAATGTGTCATGTAAAATCCAAAATGAACCTTGCAACAAGGTTCAGTACATACATTTCCCATAGATATTACTTCTACTTCTTTATTGCTATGAGCCATGAGTTTCTCCTTCCCTTTATTTGGATTTATCCTAGATATGAAGTCCTGCATCGTAGAATCACCTTGATCAGATGCTCCACTATATAGCCACCAAATACTTAATGTGACTATTGCAAATTAGATTCATAAATTAATAAGCCAAAGAGTTACCTAATGGTTTCAGTCTTTCCTTTTAGACCTGATACTTCTAGCTTCTTTAAGTCATGCAAACCTTTACTAGCACTAATTTGACCAACAACAGCATATGGAGAAGATTTGAACTTTCTACCTGTGATCTTAGTTGGCTTCATCTTTGCCTCTCTTTAATTGCTTCGAGGGTCGTAGGAATAGGAAGCTTGAGTTTCTCCTCGTCAAAAACGTAATGGGATATCAAAGTATTGAAGTCTCATTCCTCACCCAGCGAGTATTATGTCATTACCAAATTACTAAACTCTGAAGGGAGTGTATTTAGAGTCTGGTGAACTATGAAGACATCAGGAAGAGGAATGTTTAACATCTTCTGTCTACTATGAAGATAGATCATTCTTGATATGTACTCCATTAGTCCTCATTCTTCTGTATACCTTATGGAGAATAATTCTGTCATCAAGGCACTTGTCTCAACATTAGGTGAGATTGTGTACCTCTGGGAGAGATTTATAAGAAATTCCTTCGCTATGTCTATATCCAGAAGTCCACTAAGTAGATGGTCAGGTATGAATCTCTTAATGTTCATCAGATATAATCTGTTAGGTCGATTATAGGCTTTATAGGCTGCTTTATAAACTCTTGAGCTCATAGATATAGGTGGAGATGGCCTATCCATCCGTATGGTTATATTAACCTCGGGTATCTTCATAGCATTCAATAATCCTCCATCCACTTCTTTGTATTGAAATCAGTCAAGGTTCAATGGTGACACTGATTTTATTGACCAAAAAGGTGACTACAAAATAACAATGTTTCGATCAACATAAATATAGGATAATAGCAATACTCAAAGTCATTAAATAATATCTTTACTAAAAATCCAAACACACATATTATGAAACACGTTTGAGCTGAATACATAATATATACAGTTAAACCTCCTTATAAAAGCGATTAGAGTACAAACTATCAACTCTTATAGCACTACCACCTTTGGGCGAATATATCACTTGAACAATAATTTTCCTCCATCTAATGCCTTTATGCACATATCAAACCTTTGGGCAGAATAATCAAGCATAAAATCAGAGACATTCCTCAACATGCAAGCAGAACAAATCAAAATATTGACTTGAAAGGCCACTTTGGTGACTACATCCTCATCAGCTCTCAAAAAGTCCACAAATACAAGAGATACATCTTTATATTATCTTTGCATTCTTTATGGGCATATAGTATGTGACAATGTAACATCAATAAATGTAAAAATTCGAATGCACAATTCCATTGTCACACACTCGTGTTAAAGACACTCTCTGAAAACTTTATTTAAGACTTTCGTAAAGGAAAAATCTCAATAAGGCGACTATCATGTATCATTGGAAATTGAATTGATTACCCGAGACATGATAATCTCATGTATCTCCCTTATGGCAAGTTCATTACACGTAAATTCACTCAAAAATGGCTTCAAAATGTCTCAATTCCTTATCTGAGTAACTATCATGCGATCCTAAACACTGAACATGAGACTTGAGACACAAAAACTTGAAGTATCTCCCTCATGTGATATCTGAAAATTCACTCGAAATCAAATTCAAAGCACCTTAGTCTCTTTTCCTAGAGTTAAACTTTAATTTATTATTAATGTAATAAATTTATAAAAATGGAAATTTTCACTTTATAAATTTTCTGGATCCAAAAACTGACTCAAAACACCCCGAGCACCTTTACTGAAAATCTGAAATTTTGTAGAAATTTTGTACAGTGCGCTAACGTCAATTGCAACTGGAGAGTGCGACACGTGCACTGAACTTGCTGCCCAGTGACGTGCCTATCGCGCCACGTGTTGATGCGTGTTTGGTGTATACATCGCACGTGCCAAACGTACCGCCCCTCAGGGTGGTATTGTGACCCATCGAGGGCATATTACACGTGTCCGACATCTTTGTCCCCCTCGCCAAAAATTGGCAAATTTTGAGAAGTTTCAGGCTGATTTTTCGAGCTTTCGGGCTCATTTTCACCCATTTTTCAAGGTTAAACACATATATACTACTTTCATGTAATAAAAAGTAAGAAAAATCGAGAAACATAAGTTAAATATCTAAAAACCTTATAGAGAGAAAACAGAAAAATCTTTGTTTTTAACCACTCGATCATATCACCGCTCTGATACCACATGTAATATATAACAATACCTTAATTACGTATTCCAGATCGAACGTGAAAGGGAAAAAAACACAGAAATGCAGAAAATACTTGATTTCGATCTCCATAACTTTAAACAAACTTTTCGAAGCCAAACAATCACGAATCTACTGCCGCCTTCACGGGAACTGTTCTCTGAGATGCGAGTAAGGCCTTTCTACAATTTTCTGAAAACATAAACTCTCTTAACGGATCAGAAAATCCTTATGCTTACAATTGATATGAGTAACTACAGGAGACTTTAACCTTTATATATAGTTTTCATATCAGGCTTTTCCACTTTTTATACGGACTTCTACCCATTTATTTAGATCATTTATTGGGTCACTTTATTATCTTTATCTGGATCGAATTACGTAACTTAACCGATAAGTTATTCAAAAACTGAAAAATGAAATTAAATGTTGTCAACATTATTGGAAAGAACAAAATTGTCCTAACATTTATTTTTAATTATATGAGAATAGTTGACTAAATCAAGTTAAATTATGGTATAATTATATTAAAATAATTATATAAATATTGGTACATGTAAAATATTTAATCATATAACATTTTCTATTAAAATAATTTTTAATTTTTAACATAAAAGAATTCTTTATTTTAGTGAATGATTAGAAAAATCAAACCAGTTCGACTGGTTTAACCTTAAAAACTTTGAACTGTTTAATTTATTAGTTCAATTTTTAACTTTTTAGTTCGATTCACTTTAATAACTTTTGTGGTTAAGAACTAATAAATTTTTGTAAATTAATAAATTTTTATAAACTAAAAGAAAATAATTATTTTTCATCTAACAATATCTTTTTTAATTCAACTTTATATTTTTTGATATGGAAAGACTATCTCTTTTATTTATATTTCAAATTCTTTAATTTTATTTAATCTTTAACTGATCTTATGAAAATTTAATAACAGTTAAACTTTTTAAATCTTAAATTTTTTATCTTATCAATTTAATTTTCTATCCGATTTTTAAAACATTTATCTTAATGTTATAAAGTGTTTTCTACATAATTTAAAATAAATAAAATCGTATGAGATTTTTGTACCTTTTACCGATATATTTACGTGAATGATGAAGCTAATGATCAAAAACTTGACAATATGGCATCCTTAAATCTGCAGTGACTAATAACTAAAACCACACTACAGTGAATTTATCAAGTTCTTCGTGTGTTTTGAACAGGGCGACAAGCTCGGTGACATTGTCAACAACTTAGATGGTAATTCACACAAAATATGTACGAGAAAGTAAAAATAAAGAGAGTAAATTATTTTTTATGTTGAATATAATTGTATATTCAAAGAAGACATATGCGTTTGATTAGGAATATTTATTTACTTATAATTAAAATTATGATAATGTATTGTAATAATTAGTTAAGGAGGAACCAGGGCTGACCTTGGGTGCCTTATACCTGCCCAGATCCCATATTTATAAATGATAAAAATATGAAATATTTTTATCCTTATATAAAATAAAATAAAATAAAATATGACGCATTTTTAATTTCTTAAAATAATAAAAATGACATATATTTTATTTGTTTTTATTATATATGAAGGCTAAAAAATAAATAAAAATAAGAACTTTTTTTTTACTCTATTCAAAGCCTATAAAATATTAAAAACGGCCCCTGGGAGGAACTATACTATACTATACTTTTAATTTTTTATTTTGAATTCACAAATGAAATTGTATGTAATATGAGCATTTATGTGTAACTTTTGCAGTTCATCATTTGCAAGCATCATCTGTTACTCCTTTTAATGGATTGAATTTATTTGAACCGAGAGAACAATACAATTTCCATATAGACACAATAAAATTTTTTCTCTTTATGGAAAACTGTATAAAAGCTTCAATTGAAGGTACCGGAACTTATCATTTGATTCTAAGTTTTGGTCATTAGTTAGACCTTTGGAAACCTTTAATTTTTAGAAATCTAATTTATGTTTCAAAACCTAACGGTATTAGGTAACCTCATACTCCCATTCCTACACATTTTAAACTATATTAGGGTTTCATCTAACCCAAATAAGAAGGAATAAGCTCATACTTACTTGATAATGATTCAATTCCTTCAAAATCTTCAAGGATCCCCAAAGCCCTACCTTTCCTCTCTTTTTCTCTTCTTCTTTCTCTCTTCC
>JANJEY010000006.1:71418058-71459800 GCA_024703695.1 Erythroxylum cataractarum | reverse complement strand
CTTGCTCTTCTCTTCCTTCTTGCCCTTCTTCATTTAAGACAAGAAAAGAACCTCACATCATTTAGGGTTTCTAAAATTGAAAACCTCATGAACCTTAATCATGAAATTAACTCTAGAATCACTAGACCCATTCCATCTTTAGCCTTTCTAACCAAAAACCTAAACAAAAACTAAACTTTAAACCCATGGCTTACCTTGAATCTTGACTAAACCAAAGGGTTTCTTGGTTTAAGATGAAGCTTAGCTCCTCCTCTATCTTCTTTCTCCTTGAACTTTCTTCAAATACATGGAAAATCAAAACCCTAGCCAAGCCTTTCTTTTCTCCTTCTTCTTCTCCTCTTCACCGAAATCCTCTTCTCCCTCTCTAAATTTTCGTTTTTCCTCTTCCTTTCCCTCCTAACTCACTTCTTTCCTTCTCCTTTTATACTCCTTCTTCATTTAACTCAAGCCCAAGGCCCAAGTCTAACTCCCTTCTTCTTCTTTCTCCTTATTTCCTACTACAACTTACTTAAGCCCATTTATCTTTAAGCCCACTTTATCTTTCTTTTCTTTCCTACCTCATTAAAACCCAACTAACTCATTTAACATATTTAATTTCATTAATTCTTCACCTAACATCTTTAATGCTAACTCATTCTTATAATTGTCAAGCTAATTTATGCTAACATAATTTACTTAATCACTCTAATCACGCTTAATTAATAAAGAAAAATTTTGGGGCTAACAATTTAGGTGATTTGGTCAAGAATTATGTGGACTGGGTTGACAAGGCATTGGGCTGGCATTATAAGGGGTTTGGTTGTTAAAAGAGGGTGGGCTAGTTTGTGGCTCGCCACAAGTTGTAGGATGTGACCCTACCCAATAAACCAGACCAAGAGAGGAGGGATTTAAGGGAAAAGAAATTTGGGCTTTTGGTACCTAAGCGCCCACCTCTGAAGCTTTAGGTATGACTAACACGACGATGGCTACTTCCACTTTGTCTTCCGCGATTGTTCATCGTTGCTGTAAAGGCTGTCTCTGATGCAAGTTCGTCTGTTGTATGATAAGACTAACAGATATTGTTTATGAAGCAAAAGCTTTGCTCGCAGATCCGAGAATGACAGTGGCTCCTCTCGATTTTGAATGGCTGTGAAAATTTTTTTCAATAGTTTGAGGAAAGGTCATTTGATGCAAAGAGTACCAAATCTTCGTCAAAAATTGGATCTCCAATTACAACGAGGTCATTGGCAATAGAGGATATAGTGGTGAGATAATCTGTGATAGATGAACCAGCCTTCCTTGTTGTGTGTAGTTGACGTCAGAGAAAAGCTCTATGGGTAGTGGTCTGTTGCATAAAATGGTCTTCAAGCTTGGTCCAGAGGGCTCGAGAAGTGGAGCATCCAAGAGCTAAGGGTCCAAGAAGTGGAGCATCCAAGAGCCAAGGGTGTAACAGAAGGGGAAAGAGAAGCCGTCGGACATAAATACAAGAGAGATCACGTTTTTTCCATTGAAGAAATTCAGATGAGGAATAATCAGAGGTTGATGGGCTAGGTTTAGGACGTAAAATAGTACCATCAACATAACCCGAGCGATCACATGTAATTAGAACCGATTGTACTTGGTTTTTCCAAATATTCTATACGTTTGTCATTGGATGTTTGATATGTTATCACTTCTAAATGCCCTTAAGTTCAGCATCAACAAATTTTTTAATTAAATATAAAAATTAAAATTAAAATTGAAATAAAAAACAACCTCTTAAAGTCAATTCTGCTCCCTTTTTTTCCGTTGCAAAAATTAAAATAGAAATAAAAAAACTCTTAATTATTCAATAAATCTTAAGAAATCTTTACTATAAGTCTCTATATATGGTAATATTTTATGTAGGTCCTTGTTTGGATGACTTATATCAATAGGATTTTTGTCAGTTTTTCTAAGAAACTAATTGACTGTTTGATTGTCATTTAAAAAAGAGCTTTTTTGAAGAGCTTCATACAATAGAATATTTGGTAACATAAAAATAAAAAAAGTACTTTTATTTTAATTATATTTTATTTTGTAATAAAAATTATTTATGTATATAAATATTATTTACAATATATATAACAATATGTAAAACACAATATATTAATGATTATATAATTTTAAACCATACGAAACATAAATAAAAATATATCTAACCAAATCTTTTATATGGATTATAACATAATTAAAAATAATATAAAAATAAATATTAAAACATATAAAAAAATCAAATAATATTATATAAATCTCAAAATAAACATGAAGATGTATTTGTGGGTATTGTGAGAATTATGTATAAAATATAAGGATAAAAGAGACTAAAAAATAAGTTCATTAATTGATTTGAAAATTTTACTTGAAAATGAGCTTTTTTGAGAAGCTCCAAAATTGAGCTTCTTAAAAAGCTATATTTTAGCTATCAAAAAAGCAAATATCTACTAAAAAGGTGTATTTTTATTTTACAGTCAAATAATTATTTTTTTAAAAAAATTTGCGATAAAAAAGTATTTATTCACCCTTGAAAAGCTCAACCAAATAGGCACGTGCCTGTTTAGATGAGCTTATATTAGTAGAGCTTTTGTTAGTAAAACTTTTTAAAGAAGTCAGTTGATTGTTTTGCTGTTAATTAAAAAACAGCTTTTTTGAAAGAGCTTCATACAGTAGATGTTGGAGTTATGTAAATATAGTGCCCTAGAAAGCAAGTGTATTTATATGTAACTTAATCTTTTTTAGTTACAGTTTTGTAATGCAAATATTTATTATTAATAAAACAAAAAAAGTTTGATTTTTATGAGCATTATATATCTATTCAAAAGATACCGAGATTCTTTTGTAAGTAATATACATATACATAAAGATGTATGGGAAACATGTATATTATTAGAATCTAAATTAATTGATTCATAGTTGAATAATCAAGTTGGTCGCTTGATTATAGTTTAGACTGTAATGTTGCAATTTATCTCCATGTAAGTAAAAGAATTTACTTCAAGGGAATGGTGAGTTTCATATCATGAAAATAGTTGACTATCGATAATGGTTCTATTAAATGAATCTGGAATCAAGTATGTTTTACAGAATAAAGTAGGACGTTACTTTAATCTTAAAACATACATTTGAGCATTTGCTTATTACGGACCATAATCTTGATGAGTGGTGAACTCATATATGTTTCATTATATTTCTTGATATGATCATAATGAATTTTTACAAAGTATCAATCCAGTGTCTGCATGTTGGAATTATTAATTGAAACACGTATCAGGGAACATTCACTTAAATAAAGAGTTTATAGTGATTAGATGTTTTATGGAGATTGGTGATTAAACTGGCGCCAGGAGTTTGATGGATTAGCTACCTATCAAATCTTAATACCAAGATGATATCTTGTGTGTTAATTACCATATAGAGTAAAATGGGAGATCTAGAAGTAAATACCAATATAAGGGTAAAACGATAATTTTACCATTTATAGTGCGGATGACTATAATAAGGTTCATAATAGGATTTACAATTGGACATCTTATTTGAAAAATGTGTTATCATAATATTTAATAATTCAAGAGTCACTAATTGTCTTTAATGGAATGACATTTAATTAATGAGCTAGAATTAATTCTAACGAGATTAAATTAATTCTAGGCTTATTAGAGTTTGAATTATCTAAGTCCAATAAGATTTTCCACTTACTTTTAAGGAAGGTTATCAAGCTAAGTAAGAAATATAAATGGAGGTTTTAAAGCCCATGATCGAATGTTGGGCTTACATTAATTAATGGTTAATTAGAAGCCCAAATGAACATTTAGAAATGAGTTAGACTTTGGTTTAATTTAAATAATTATATTAATTATATTAATTTTTTTTAAGAAATGAAGTGTATTATCATTTTTTAATGGATGAATGTGCAACTATACATTTAACATTGAATTGCTAAATAAAGATGGTATTTATCATGCTATATCATCATTAAATGAAGTTATGATCTTACCATGAAATGGTTTAATGGTTTTCTTTTAATGATGGCATGTAATGTAACCTTTTTAGTATTCATTTGATTAAACATGAAGATGTGTATTGGATGGATCATCTTCCATCTTTCATAACTAAAAATTTGAAATTGACATGTCATATTAGGTGATTGGTCTTTTCATATAGCCATCTTAAAACAAATGGGAAGTGTCTCATTTAATGGCTTCCTTATGTTTGATTAAAGAAAAATATGATGCATTGGATACTCTCCCTTTCTTTCTTTTCATGCATAACCGAAATTGAGGTGTGTAAGAAAGGGTTCTTATATTGTTTTGACCAACTCCCTCATCTCACCTATGCATGGCCAAAACCTAGAATGAGAAGTGTCTCATTGTTTCCTTATTTCTTATAAGAAAATTCTCCTCCAAACATTTCTTCTCTTTTTCCACCAAAGGATCTTATTAACCAAGTTGTCCAAGAAGAATAAGTGGTAGATCAAATTAGTTGAGGATATAATAACAAGGAGAGGATAGATTGACAAAGGAAAGGATTCAAAAGCAAGGCTAAAGTTAGGGTTGGATACAAGAAGAAGGAGAGGATAACACTACGAGGAGTTAAAGCTGTAGCGAAGGAGTCGGTAATAATCTTTATCTTGTTTATGTTTATTATTATCCTAATACCATATCATGTATGGATTAATATGATGATTTGGATATATTGTTTCCGTTGCAACTTAGATTTTTAAAAAGTTTTGAAATCTACTGTTTCTCCAAATATATCATACTTTCTTTTTCCGATCCAATAGTAGACTGTTTGACAACAGAAAAATAAAAAACACTTTTATTAATTTTAACTATATTTTATTTTTTAATAAAATTATTTATTCATATGAATAATATTTAAAGTATATTTAACAATATGCAAAGCACAATATATTATGTTTACATTTGATAACCATCTTGTAGGAAATTTTAGATAATCATCTTGTAGGAAATGATTTAAAGAGATGTCTCATTTTCTTGTAGGAAATAAAACTAATATGAAAAATAAATATTAAAACATATAAAAGCTAAATAATATTATAATCCCAAAACAAATATTCAAATTGAGTAAAGAATTAAATACATAATAAATTATGCATTTTATTGTAATACAAAAAGATTTGCATTATGTTCCCTATCATCATTCATCTTGTTATTTTGTGGCTCGTCTAAATGATTTTCTTCAATGTCTTCATTTTCATTGATTTCTTCATTTGTAGGAAGTAATTCATCATCTTCATCATAGGGAAAAAACTCTTCATCCTTTTGAGTATTTAACCTTATAAAATTATGAATGATTATTGAAACAATTACAATTTTAACTTGCTTTGGAAAAGGAAAACTGGGCATTTGACGTAAAAACTTTCACCTATTTTTCCAAACACCAGTTCTTTCGATTGTGCATTTTAAAGAAGGATGCGCATGATTGAATATTTCTTTATTTCCTTTTGGAAGACTAACACATCGAAAATCAGGAAGATGATACCTCTCACTTTTGTATGGTACTTAATAACCTTGCATGTAAAGATATCTTGCATCTACCAAATAATATTTTCCTATATTCCAAATTAAAATAAATAAATAAAGAAGTACTGAATTATTAAGAATAAATAAAAAAGCATAAAGTTATTCGTCATAAACCTCTATGTGGATGAGGGAAGTGTAATATATCATTACGCAAAGCATCCACAAAAATTCGAGCATCATGTGTTGTGCCTTCCCAACCAGCCCAAGCAAAAGTAAAGCACATATTAAAATCACATACAACCATTACATTTTGCATAGGAATGCTTTTTCTCCCAATATATTTTATTTGATTGGACCTTGGAACTACAATTAGTACATGAGTTCCATCAATTGCTTCAATGCAGTCTTTAAAATAAGGCCAATACCTTCTATCATCTTTAATTTTGCTTGGAATTTCTCTAAAAGTTAGATTTTTTGGTTTTATGAAATTAATCGAAGTACATGAAGCAACCTCTAATGCGATTTCAAACCATCTAGAAATTGTTTCACCAGAATGTTGAAATTTTTCTGGAACCATTATATTGCAAAGTTCATGACTTAAAGTGATCAAAAGCATATCTACAACCTCTTCTATTGTTACTTATGTCCCTTTCTTTAATCTATATGACTCATTCAATAATTTACATAATTTGATTAAAACATCTTTCTTCATTCTAAATTGTTGATGACATCTATCTCTATGGTCATTAAGCATCTCCATTACAAACGTCCATCTAGTGTGAGGGGATGTTCTACATGGTTTTTTAATATAATATTTAATATAATGGTCTATGGTTAGTGCTACTCTAGTTTGAACTATATGCAAAATTTATTCTTCAATCTCTTCATTAAATTCATGATCATTGTCAGAATCATTATCAAAAGATGACATTTGTATCAAAAAATATATAAAAATAAATAATAAGCTTATTGTATAACAAGGTAATATAGCAATAATCATAAAACAATAATAATAAAGTACAATTTAATTCATTACAACAAAATTAACCAAACAGAAATTCAATACAACACTTTACAAGTAGCAAATTCCAATATAACACATTACAAGTAGTCCAATATTAGTAACTAAATACATGTCTAATTTATTACAAAAATCACAATCATTTGATTTTCTTAAGCTAATCAATTTGAAGATCAACATCCTTAAGCTCAACAAACATCTCTCTATTTTTCTTCTTTAAAAATAATTTGGTAGCTAACATAAATAGTTCACCTCCCTTTTCTATTTCATTTATACTTCATAAGATGTCCATCACCTCAGAAATGCTACAACTAGGTTCATCGCTTTTAGTAGAGCTTACTGAAGTTCTACTATCTACTACATCACATATACGGTCCAAATGTTTATATAACCTTTCTGTTGCCCCTATTCTAGTATCATGTTTCTTTCTTCTTTTTTCCCTTTCCTTTTGTGAAGTTCCTAGAGTTGGAGTTGATGAACCAATCTCATTATTAATATTTTCAATTTCTTGATTGACAGTAAGTCTTCAAAAAAGTTATCATCAAGATTGGTATCAACTAGGCTTTCTCTAGACGGCATATAAGCATCATTTGGTATAAAACCTGAAGAAGGTGCCCAAGCTCCTTCCCCTGCAACTACAACATCTTTAAATAAAATATTCAACTATTCAATATGTTTCAAACCTTTAGTTCGAAATTTGGCAACCTCGAGATTTTCCTACAATAATATTGTTTAAGTTATTAAACTATCAATTAACATTAGACATTATAAATCTAAAACTTAAATGCTTACCTTTAATTTCTTTCCCACCACTCGTCACTTGCATCAATAGTTTGATTAGTAGGATCCTATCCTAGTCCAGTTTCTTAGTAGGATCCCATCCTAGTCCAGTTTCTTAGTAGGATCCCATCCTTGTCTAGTTTTCTTACCTACTAAATTTGTCCAAAGCTGCCAATCCTTTTTTAATCCATCCCATTTATTCTTAAATTGTTTGTATTCATAATTCTTTTTAGTTTCATGAGAAAATTTTGAAACTATATTTTCCATCCAATCTTGTTAAAGTGAGCATTTGGTCAATTTCCAGCTAATGTCTCTTCCATAAAAAATTTGAAAATTTCAAAAGTTATATCATTCCACTATGCTTTAACCCTTTTTTTAATTTATCCCTACCTTGAATATCTGGACTTGGTATTAACATTTTCTATTAACAACAAAACCCCCCACTGCATATAATAGTGAATTTAGCAAGTATAAGAAAATATAAAAGCATAACCAAAATGACTTAGACAAAAGCATAGTAAGCATTAAATCTTTTATGAACTCAGCATTAAAAGCATATGAAACTAGTATGCTAGCATATGAACAATTAAAGATAACCAACAATGGAGATTATAAATTAATTTATTTGTCTCACATACGCCCCGATATTGCATATATATGCTCTAAGTGAAGATCATAGGATTGTTGTAATCAAAATTAAGTATTTCCTAAAGGGGACTCTAGGAAAAGGTTTCACATTCAAAAGACATGGACGTATTGAAGTAAAAGGATTTACCAATGTGAATCGGACGAGAAACCTCACTAAACGAAAGTCTAGCTCTGGTTACTTTACATTTGTTAATGGCAATCTTCTCATATGTCGAAACAAGAAACAAAATATAACAATAGAATCGCCAGTAGAAATAGAACATAAAGGCATGGATCATATGTAAACTTTTGTGACTTAAGATCTTGTTTGTTGAAATAGGTTTCAAGCCAAAAAAACCTACACTACTATACTGTGATAACCAAACAGCTTAAGGAAGTTAATAATTTGATATAATATGATCGAACTAAACATATTGAACTAAACAGATACTTCATCAAAAAAGAAGTTGAATTTCATGAAGATAAACATTCCTTTTATTCAATTGAGTGAGCAGTTAAGAGACATTCTAACCCACACAATTTCTAATTAAGTTCTTAATAAATTGATGGACAAATTAGGCTTGAAGGATATACCTTTGAACAAATTTAAAGAAGAATGTTAGTATATGATTAATGAATTTGTAAGTGATTCACAAGGGAGGGAGTATATCTTCCTATGGAGGATATGTATTATACGAGATAAGATTGATATACCTTGATGTAATCCTTTAATATAGGATCTCTGTAACAAATTTGTACATCAACCCACCTATATAAAGGCTTCCTTTAATATATACAACAAAACCCTTAGACTTCAACACTTAAAATGCCTGTATTGATGATAACAAGTTAGTCACAAGTTAAACAAACCTTTTCCTATTTTAATTCTCCCCAATAAGAAAGAAACAAACTGGTTCAATATTATTTCTATCCATACAAAGAGTTTGACATGCACAAATAACAACAACAAAGCGCCTGAAGTAATGAAGACTGCCTAAGTATATAGTTTAAATAAGCACAAAATTAACTAACACTTGCATTACCTTGTTGAGTTCGGGATTCTAAGAAGAGCCTTACAGTTGAATAGATTAGGGAAGGTTCAGCCATTGCACCATTACCATAATCCCCACAAGCAAGCCTTTTTGTGGCAGGAGGGATTAGGGAAATTCCAAGCTCGTCAATTGATACAAGATGGCGTTCTGTAAAAGGATTGTTCCACATAAAGGTGTTCATGGCTGGAGCAACAAAAATCGGCTTGCTGTAATCCCATGCTCGGACAATACAAGTCAGAAGATTGTCACACAGCCCCCCAGCAATCTGGATCGATAAAAAGCAAAATTTGAATCGATTTCAGCTACTTTGTGCAATCAGAAAAATAGAAAAACTCTTGGACGTAATTTGACACCAAAATAGTGACCATCATGTCGAACAAAGCTCGAGCATCTATTTTTAGGGATCACACAAACTGGTGACAACAAAGAAAAGTAATTTGCTTATATTTTGGGATACATCGAAAAGCTGGTTCAAACAATTTGAGTTTAGAACCGGAATTTTACAAATTGCCTAGATAAAACCTAAAGAAAAAAGACGACATTACCTTGCCAAGAGTATTTGCTGATAAGGGAGCAATAACCATGAGATCAGCCCACCGGCGGAGCTCGATATGAAGCACGGTGTCCCCAATTTTACTCCAACTGGACCACTCATCCTCATCGGTGTAAAGAAGAACGTCCTTAGGAATCGAGGCTCTATCGATAAAGCACAAAGAAGCCTTGGTAGCTACTGCTCTCACTTCAGCCCATTCCGAGAAACAGTGGCAGAGATTCCCAAACTTTATGGCGGCCACGCTTCCACTGGCCGCAAGTAAAATTCTCGGTCTCCTGCCGCCGCCATTCACTTGTATGGACTCCGTCTCTGTCTTATGTTCAGTCGATGCCATCTATAAACTCATAATACAACTTGGTGGTTCTTTGATCTAACCATGAAAAAGAAAAAGTTCGCAATTTGGGGTACCTAGATCAAGAGTACAAGACTATTAACTTTCAGCCCCGAACTGATCACGAAACCAAATTTCCACAAATAAGAATAAAAATTACAAGCTATGGTCTTGCCTAGAAGGTAAAACCTAATTTCACGGATTTTAGAACAAGAATTTAACTAAAACAAATGTAATAGAAAAGGGATAAAAGGAAGGGATAAAAGGAACAGATAATTTGAAGGCTTAAATATATAATTAATGAAATTACAAAGTTAGCTAAAATTTTAGTAAAAATTAAGCAAATAAGTTAAAATTTTAAAGATTAATCCTAACAAATAACAAATTTATTTTAACAGATAAAACTTTATTTTCTAACAAATAGTAAATCTTATTTTTACTATTTCTAAATTTTATCTTTAAATAAAGACTGTATTTTTAACAACTTTAAATCATTATCTAATATTTCCTCTTGATTCAAAGTTGTAAGATTTTTTTGAATTTGATGATGTACTTCTCATCATCCTTTAATAGTTGAGGTACATCTATCCACAATCCTTTTTTTTTTTTAGCATTTTTCTATATTCTTCAACATGAGCACTTATCTTATCACTTATCTCCATCGAGCATTTTTCTCTATGATCCGTCTTGGTGCACTTCTCACCAATTAAAAGATATTGTTTTTCTCTATGATCCGTCTTGGTGCACTTCTCACCAACTAAAAGAGATTGTTTTCTTCAATCACTTGTATTATATTCGCTTGTTCTCCATTGTTGAACTTGCAATCTTTTTTTAAATGTTCAAATCGTTTACACATAAAATATCGAGACTTTCCTTTATGCTAATAATTTTTCTTTCATGACCAAACTTCTCACAATAACCGCATTGAAGAATGTTTCATTTCTTTTTTGACAGCGAAATCTTTGCTAAGATAGAATCCTTTCTGATTTCTCATTGTCCTTCTTTACTCTTGAACTCGTAAAGCACTAATCACTCATAGGTTTTTCAAAATATTTGAGAACTTTGATACTATATTAAATTTTAAAACCAAAATTTAACCAAAAGAATAAAATAAAAAAAAGATAATGTAAGAGTCAATTTATTGATGAGTTGCTCTTTACATTGACACTATCTCGGTAAAGATTAAATAAACAAATCAAAATTTTAAAAGTTTAAATCTTAAAAGATAAAATTTTATCTTTTAATAAATAACAGATCTTATTTTTACTACTTTATCTTACTACTCTCTTTTTTTTTCTGGAACAAAAACCATACTTTTAACAATTTTGAATCATTTTCCAACGTTAAAAATGAATATCTTGGAGCATCTACTTACTTGAAGAAATCTAAGGCATTTTAGGGTTTCATATTCAAATTTGGGGAAGAAGCCTTAAGCGACGGAGCTGACTAGAATTGACTCAATTGAGCGCCTAAGCTATCGAGCGAATTGATTCGGGTTCATTTCTTGACCTGATGGATTATAGAGACATTCCATTAAATTTGTATAACATCTTTGTCACAATATCATTAAATTATCACACTTAACATGCCAATAATATAAGTATAATAACATAAATGCTGGCGTAATTAATTTTTAAAATTTTCAGTACTTAATTATTTTATTTTTGAAAAAAAAACACAATATTATTTTATTAATTAAATTACAATTCTAACAAATTATATTAAACAAATTATAATTTAATGATTAAATTAGATTAAATTTAATCATTTTTATTCACATTTTCAATTAAGTTTAACTGTTGATATATCGATTCAAAATTTAATAACACTTATATAAAGATCAATGGCCCTAACAATAAGTTTTTTTACATTATTCATTTTACTATTTGTCTTCCTTTTCATTTTCCAAGTCCTGAACCTAAAATTTAGATTATAAGTTTTAGTTTTCAAGCTTTTTAAACTTTTAAGTAGCTCAAGATTCGATCAAACTTAAAGTTACAAAAAGGATTAGACCGAGCTTAGATATGAGTTTGACTCATTGTTATCCTTATTCGACACTCAATTCATCTCCTTTCATAAAACGTTATTGATGAATTCAAAACCCTTAATTCCCTTTTTAAATTCAAAACTAAAAATCCCTTTCATCTTAAAATGTTAAATTCCATTTTGCCAATATATTTGCAAAAAAAAAAAAGAATCCCTTTTTAGAAGACTCAGTCTTTGCTTTCTTCATTTCTCACGAAAATAAGTAATTTTTATTTTTATTTGTTGCACACGAGGTGTCTTAGGAAGATCTCAATTATAGGAAGGTACCTTTAAGTCATCCACTCCCATACTAATCCTCGCTTGAGCTGAGTAGGTTCTTTACAGGAGGCAAAGCTCTGAGCTTAAATTTTAAACGACCGCATATATGAAAACGATTCGAACCAGCGATCTCACTTCAGCCAAGAGAGTTCCTTATTAACTCACCCCCCAAAAAAGAGCATGGGTAACCTCGTAATCAACCAAATTTTGTTTTCATCCCAATTTAAAACCAATAAAGGAACAAGAAAAGCTAACCCTAACGAACACTCGAAATTAACTATCTATAACTTAAACCAAACTAATCTCTTTCCCTTCCAATAAATCTAATTTTTAAAAAAAAAATAGTTTACTTTAATTTTATCTCTCCAATAGATATTATTTACAAACAGAAACTTAATTTTCTCCCCATCTCTCCTGTATTTTTGATAACGCAATCGTACGTACGTGTTCATCTTCAACCTTCATGGCATCGGTGAGTAACATTAATATTAATGATTCTGTGTCTTACAATTCGTGTCAATCATCTTCATCACGCGATTTCTGGATATATACAGAATAATGATAATAATAATAATAATACGTGGCCTTATTTATCAAGAAATCACATGCATGCATAAACCTGGAATGTCTTTGCTGAATAATCGCAACCCAGAAGGAGAAAAGCATATCAGAATGGAATCACAGAAAGTGCTGCTGAAGAATATTTGTAGGATTTTACAATTGAAATGTTTTAATCTTTAATTATGTACATTATATATATATATATATTTAGGATGGTATGCATGAAACTAAAGAACACGATTTGTTGTGGTAGGGGGGTAGGGCCTTGCCTAAATTCGGAGAGTGGGACGTGAACAATCCGGCGTCGGGGGAAGGTTTTACGGTGATATTCAACAAGGCCAGAGATCAGAAGAAGACCAAAAACAGACCTACAAACGTCATCATCAACCCTCATGCCAACAATGATCATCATGACCACAAAAAAGAATCTGATCCCTCTCCTCCTCAAAAGGTAAAACATCATATGATTTAATTATCATTCATGCTAGCTCTTTGCATGTTAGCTTTCAGTTTAATCAAATATAATCATGCAGAAGAAATGGCTGTGCTGGAAGAAGTGAATGAATCCTTCATTGTCTTTGAAGTTATCGTACGTGCCCCCCTTTAATGGATTGTTTACACCAACTTCGATCTGCTTCCGATTTGAGTAGTACTGAAATACGATGGAGGGTTTCAACTTTTATGCGAGAGGCGTCTGCTCATTTATTCTTTTCGTTGTACATCGACTTCTCTGAAATGCATTTTAATTAAAATAATATCAACTTGATTCATACCTTATTAGTTTCTTTAAGAAAAACAAAAACATATCAGCCTTGGGTAAGCTACTGTGCCACTGTTATGAAAAAAAAAAAGCTTTTGAAGCTGAAGAAGAGAATTATACTATAACTTAAATAAAAAGGTATTATTAAAAAATTAACAAATACCATGTGAAATATCTAACAGATGTAAAAAAAAGCAATTCCTTGACAGAATGTAAATTATACTGCAGTAACTGGTATAAAGGATAATTTAACACAATACAAACGATTTACATATCCTGATTTCACTTTGGCTTGGTAAAATACTGACAGGTTATAAATATATAGTGCCACTCGTTTGAAAAAGCTTGTGGCAGCTGAACAAGAAAATACAGCAAAATCCGCATTTGAGGGAGAAAACTCAAACCCCTGCATTCGTTTTCACCTAAAAAGCTGAAGCCGTCAACCAAAATTTTATACATAGTCTGAGTGAATTGCAATATCATTTTCAGTTGCATTCAAGCGATTGAGGCTTCCTCAGTTGCAGATTGACCTACGGAAGTATGTTGATCATCATCCGCCAATGCTGTCGAAGAAGGCAAATGTACTGGATGATCAAATTTACAAGCAGGGCCATATTTGCAAATGCCATAGCGACCGTAGTATGAGCAGATGCCTTGATCCTAGAAATGACAAGAAGGGGGATTAGTCCCAAATTGACCAATGTGAAGATTTCCGATGGTCGGAAAAAAAAACGCAACTACCGCAGTATCTTAGAAGTGATCCTGAAGCAAAAAAATTTGTCAACTAGATATTTCTATATATATAGATAAAAGTTTGTAGATATAGCAAAAACCTCGTAGTATGCAGTGGAAAATTGAAAGAAAAGGTAAATTTTAATGAAGTTGATCAGTAAGTTCTACGGTGAGGAAAGACAAGAATTTTCTGATATTACTTTCAAAAGAACAATAACTTACAGGTCTTAGTGGCAGGCCCTTGTCACTGAGTGCACATGGTGTTGAAGTTGAAATACGATTTTTTGGATGATGAAATTTGCAGTTAGATTTAAACTTACAGTCCCCAGTTTTCATATAAAAATTGCATTCTGGCTCACCAGGTCGCTCAGGAAATTCACCTACTTGCAACTGCTGCTGAAGCCCATAGACATTTGTATCAGTTGCTGAATTGTTGATGACATATGCTGGAGACAGATGTATGCTTCTTTCTGGAGGGTATACAGGGGCCTAAAAAAACAGAGAGATGCAATAAATGCTTTTAATTTGAGCCTACAAGTTTTTGAAGGGGTCATTAAACACAACCACCTCAAGCTGATCGAGAAGAAAATAATATTTGTGAAGAAAAAGGAACACAAGGTAGAGGAATGCACCCTCAAACATATAAAAGGATAAAGACAACAATCAAAACAACACATCTCTTGTATCCTATATTAGCTTACTTGACATGTTTCCATTCCAACTTGAGAGAAAGTAGGCAAGATTATTTGCTAGACCAGGTTGATTGAAAACTCACGTGAGAGAAATGTACATCCCACAACTTCATTCACATATAGACAAACCAAACACATCTGTGGCAAATCGCTAACCAATATCAAGCAGCACTTAAGAGATAAATGAAACATATCAACATAAAGAAGTTCTGTCATCATAAGAAAGTGAAATAATACCATGCAGAGGCAGAAAACTCTCATGATACAAGCTTGAGATCAAGTGGAAGAGATAAATGGCACAAAAAAATGGAGAATAACAGGGACACCTGATATTTATTCCACTCCGAGTTTGGGGTAGGAACTCCATAGGTTGGTGAAAACATCACTGGGACAAATGAAGCGGTCTCATTTAGGGCTCTTGACGAAGACCATGATGCCACACTTGATTGTAATGACACATGTAGAGGAGCAGAGCCACCATTGCCAAATGCTGAAGAAGGTTCACTTCCTCCAGCAGCCATAGGATCCGGATGATTGAACTTGCAGGTAGGTCCATATTTGCAGGAGCCATTGCGCATGTAATATGGACACTCTTTCTTCCCCTTGTAATCAGAAATTTTCAGGATAAGCAAGTATAACTTAGCTAAGGGAAAACTTTTCAAGGTCTCTCATATGTAGTACCAGTCTGACAGGGAGCCCCAGAAAATTAAGCTCTGAAACTGGCAATACTGGAGGTTTAATCCCTGAGTGGTTGTATTTACAAGCACTTCCATACTTACAGCCGCCTGTCCTCAAGTAATACTGTTGAAGGTTCAAGAAGATAAGCATGGAATTTAAATAGATATTAGTCCTCAGACATGCATGAAACGTTAAACCAGAAAAGAAATCATCTACTTGCAAATGATGAATGCGCTGGCTATATAACTCCATGAAAATCATCATTCCGAGTGGCATTCCAGCTTAAAGTTACAGGAACTAAAATTTTTAAATTTAATACATTTCTTTTGGAGGAATCCTAAGCTTCCAAAATGCATATCTCATGTGAATAATAAACTGCAAATCAGTTGCAAAGGATCAGTAGGAAGTTTGTCCTCAAAAGTGATATGAAGAAAAATTTTTGTTTTTGTTAAGTAAATGCAAACCATGTTTTGAACAGTATATCCATCTGGTTTATATTGTTGGTAATCAACCAATAACTTCAGATCCGTATAATTGAACACAAATGTCATTTCAATTGCAAAAATAGGCCCAAAACAAGTACACAGATATTGTATTGCATCCTTAGGTCAAGTGAAAATCTCAAACCAATCTATGAAACTAATGACCTTGCATTCTGTCTGGCCTGGCCTCTCCGTAGCTTCTTCTCCTTCTGTCAAGTTCTCCTTGGCCGGCTTATGGACAAAGAAACACCAAAAGGTTAGGTAATGCCTCCAATCACACATCCTAAAGATAGTACAACACTGAAATTTCAGAAACCTTAGGAACAATAGAAGTCAATTTGAGTACTCACCCGAAAAATCATATGAGAAAGAAATCCCAATATTAACTCATTTATACATCAGAGGATTTGCACTTTTCCCACATAATAAGCAGTAAAGATAAAACAAAGTAAGCCCGATCCTTTTACCAAGCTTAGCATCTTTCCAAACACAATTCATCCCAAACAACAAAAAACGTAGAAAGAAAAGACAAAAAAATAATACCGACACAGGAAACTACCGTGATTTTCCTTCTAATAGGGTGATTAAACTTGCAATTGAAGCCAAATTTGCAAGACCCAGTTTTCATATAAAAGGCACAATCTTCCGCATCAGGCCTAAGAGGATACTGATGGCTTCCCGTCCCGTTATTGATATTCTCAACGCCGCACCAATTCTTTTCGCTCTCATCATTCAAGTCCCTGTTATCGTGTTTGTTAATATCGACTCTACCGCTTTCTAATTCCTCTTCACTTAAACCATTCCAATGCTTCTCTTCTTCCCCATTCTTAGCCGCTCCAAAATTCAATTTCTGCTCTAGTTCTTGATGTAGGCTATTCTCTTTAAAAACCCCTTGATCATGACTGACACCACGCGAATGCTCCTTCTCCTCCTCCGTCAAGCCGAAGTTCTTATGCAACTGTCCGTGAACTTCATCACGATTGGTGTCGGTAGGAAATGGGTCCGACTTCGGCCCTACCTCTGGGCTGCCTTTGGGGTTAGGGAATAAATTGGGCAATTCAGTGTGATCCATTGATCCTCTGCATTTCAATCCCGCAAAACCCTAAAATTTGCAGAGTGAATGGGCTATTAAGAGAAGAAGAAGCAGAAAGTTTTCCTTAGATGAAATGACGCTAGCGAGAAAATCCAAATGCACGAGATTTTGGAATTAATGGATCGTTTGGAATTTTAGTATATTAAATAAACATCAAAATTAATAATAATATCGTTTATAAGCTTGCCATTTTCTTTTCATTCAAATCGTTGAACCGTCCGTTTTCGGTTTAAATTTTAATTTTTTGGTTTGGTTTATTTTATTATTTTTATTATTAAAAATTATTCGATTATTAATTATTCGATCATTTTTATAAATTAATTAATTTTTATAAATTAAAATAAATAAATTAATTATATTTAATATCTTATTTTTTAATTAAACTTAATTCTTCAATTTCATTTTAAATTTTTTAATTTTATAATTATCTAATGTTGATTGAACCTATTAAACCTCAATTCTCTTACATTATCAATTCAATTTTTAAAACATTGTCAATATCACACGCAATATTGTAAATTATGTTTCTAATCTTATTGTGGAAAATATTATTAGAGATAACTGAAGATTTGAGAGATTTAACATAAAAAAATAAATACATCTTTAAAAAGCATATAATTAAAATGCTATAATACATGTATTATTTAAAAATTAAAATTTTATAATAATATAATCATTTTACATAATTTTATTATAAGAAATTTTATAATAATTTTAATGAGTGATTTCATTCTATCATAAATATAAAAGCATAATTTACTTACTATAAAATTTTTAATTTTGGAATTCTTAATATATGGACAATTTAACTTTTATTTGAGAATCTCTGTCGGTTGTGGAGATTAATCCCTTCGCTACGAAAGCTCACACTAAACAGTAAATAGTTAACTACGAGATGTGCTCCATACCCGTATGCAATAACGGAGCCAAAAATTTAAGATAGGGGGTCTAAATATTTAATCTTTTAAATTTTAAAGAATCCAGTATACCACAAACTTTTAAATAATCTCGTCCTAATATATATTTATATACATGTACATATATATATAATTATTTAATAATCTTAAAAATAGGGGCCAGTGCATCATTAACCCCCACCAACCTCCGTCCCTGACCACATGGTTGAAGAACGAAGTAGCTATTACCATGCCACACCTCATGGTTATTAAACGCTGTT
The DNA here is from genome assembly GCA_024703695.1 of Erythroxylum cataractarum. Classification (NCBI taxonomy): domain Eukaryota; kingdom Viridiplantae; phylum Streptophyta; class Magnoliopsida; order Malpighiales; family Erythroxylaceae; genus Erythroxylum; species Erythroxylum cataractarum. The sequence continues at coordinate 71,441,477 of JANJEY010000006.1, read as the reverse complement.
ATATAAAACATATGAATGATTAAACTTTTGGTGCAGTCTCAGACAGACATCTGACTATAGAAAACCATAAAACCGGATTACGATTGTAATCTCACTCTGTATAAGAGCAAGCATCCAACATTCAAAACTCTTCTGCTACCATATACTATTCTAAATTTTGCATAATATCGTATAGTAAAGCATCAACATGAAACAGGAAATAACATTAGGCATTCTTTGGAGAATTATCAATCGGATTGAAGATTCAACCAATTGTTAAGTTGCAGTGAATCGAAGGGACCAATTAGGACCCCTTAGAAGTACAAAAGGGAATCAATTTGGTTACTCTGAATTACATTTGCAGGGAAATCCTAAAACTATCTTTAAGCCTACTTCTACCCTGTCAATTGAATAAACACGTTCATCAGCAATGTTAAATTACACTTACTTTTTATTGTCCAATGACCAATCACCCTCTGGCTTTTTTCACTGAGTGACCAGTCTTCCGCTTGTGACGACTGAAGTCGGACACAAATCTAAATGTCTGCCCACATCCTTCCTCAGCACACACGTAAGGGCGAGCACCTGTGTGAACTCTAACGTGTTCAGTCCGAGCCCACGCCCACTTGAATGTCATCTTACAGCCCTTCCAGGGGCACTTAAGGGGACGGTCATCCAAATGGACTCGACGGTGCTGCACAAGATATTTGTGTGAGAAGAACTTCTTTCCACATCCCTTCACAGGACAGAGGTTTCTTTTGTGCACTGCAAGCTCCTGTTTTGATCCAAAACTCATGGTACATCCCTCAATATCACACTCATATTCTTCTTCCTCATCCTTCTGTTTAGCATTCTTGCGGCTTGGAGTCTTCACAGCTGAAGCATTCTTTAAATTTTTCTTCATAATTTGCAGCTTTCCTTTTAGATTTGATTGTGACTGTTTTGTGGACTTTGAAGGTCTTTGCCTGAGGCGCGTGCTAGGTCCTCCTTCAACCTCCTCAACATGATTATCAATCTGGCTATACTTTTCATTTCTAGTGCTCCGAAGACGTGGGGTCCCTTGCTTCACTTGCCGCTCTTGTTTGATGGATTGGGGGGCGTTTTCCTTTGTTAACTTAGGTGTTCCTCGTTTCATCTGCCGAAAAGTTTCTTGTTTCATCTGGCGAAGAGTCAACTGTTTGTTCTGCTTGTTTCTAAGAATCCGCATGGACTGTTCAGACTTTTCCTCCAACAAGTCGTCAGAAGCTGCATTATCCCTTACAATCAATGTCGTTTGTTTGCCTCTATGCGTTTTTCTAAGCTGCCTTTGATTGTTATCCTCATGCAAGTCATCTGGAACTGCCTCTTCCCTCTCGATAAATTTGGCCTTCTTGTTTCTTGGGGCCCTCCTGTACTGCTGACGAGTATCACCTACCAGCAAATCATCTGAGACCGCATCTTCCCTTGCAATAAACTTGGACTTTTTGCTTCTAGCAACCCTTCTATACGACTGGATAGTGTCCTCTGCTGAATCATCAGAAACATAACGCTCCCTCTCAATAAATTTGGCTAGCTTGTTTTTCTGAATCCTTCTGTTCTGTTGATGGATACTGTCCCCTAGCGAATCATCTGAAGTCGCAGATTCCATCTCAATAAATTTAGGATGCTTGTTTTTGGAGAAACGCATGAGCTTCTGATATGTTCTTTCTTCTAGTGTATCATCTAATACATCTCTGTCCATATATTTGGCTTGGTCACCCTTATAGATCCTCTTGTTCTTCCAACGGGGACTGTTTTCTGCAGAATCGTCTGAAATTGCAGCTTCCCTCACCATATATTTGGCTTGTTTGCTTCTAGAAGCCCTCACATGTAGCCTATGAGAACTCTCCTCAAGAGAATCGTCTGTTAAAGCATCTTCAGTCTCATAAGGATCTGTCCGTGTATTTCTGGGGCTCCTCTCCTCCCACTGACTATTATAATCTTCCAGCGAGTCATCTAAAATTGCACCTGCCTTGACACAATTTCCTTCGTTGCTCCTAACAATTTTTCTTTGCTGTTTTTGAGAATTTTTCTCTGTTAAACCACGAGAAACTGCCTTTTTGCTCTCAATAGGTGTAGCTTGCTTGCTTCTGAGAGTTTTCCCATACTGCTGATGAGAGTTATCTCCCAGTGAATCATCTGAGATAGTATAATTTCTGTCAACAGATTTTCCCTGCTTACTTCTACAAAGCCTACCTATGAGCTGATGAGAATTATTCTCCAGCGAATCATATGAAACTTCTTTGTTCATGTACTTGCTGTCATTCCAACTATGAACACTTGAATGGTTCTTATCAGGATTATCCTCCTTTGAATCATCTGAAACTGCAGCTTCAGTCTCCATATATTTTCCTTTCTTAATAGACCTGCTCTCTGTTTTCACTTTCCTCTTCCTTGCATATTTTCTAATGACAGAGGAGGTTTCTTTTCTGTTGGTACTCCGTGGTTTCCTGTCAAGCTTTTCATCAGGTATATTCCAACCACGGAAGTTTCTTTCCTGTTCTTGTCCTTGATCTTGCGCTTCACAATCCCATTTTGCTAAAAAGGGATGAACTTGATTTGACATCCAAACTTTTCCACACCATTTCCCTGCCACCACTTTCTTTTGCTTCCGAGGCCTCCTTCCATTAATATTAGACTTTGTGGGTGAGGTAGCAGGAGAAGTTCGGCCAAAAGCATTGTATATTACTGAATTGTATGGCATCTGCTTACTGTAAAGAGGAGAACGACCAAGGTTTGCACTATAAAAGAGATTGATCCCCAACTTTACAGCCCAATCCCCATTCCTTGGTATGGCATCCTCACTATCCAAAGCTGACTGTATCCTATCTATATCATCTTTAGTGGCAGCTGCAAACCTGATCTCATTCCAGAGACAATCAAATCCTAGTTCTTCTGCCACTAATTTTGCATCAGCTTCTATCCTGGGATACTCTGCAGGTATTTTTGAACCACCCAGTAAATCAAAATTACGTAAATCACTTTGATTTGGTAAACAGAGAAGGTTAATGGTTCATCAGACTATTCCTGTATGAACAAAAATGTGACGCAACAATAAAATAAACTACTCTTCGTAACAGAACTTATGCTGATTGTATTATGAATTGGTTGAGTTTACTAAATATTATCTGACAAATTCATGAGATACTATTGATTATCAAATCATAAAGGCCTTTTCCTGTCTATATGCAACATGGAAGAACCAAAATTTTTCCTTCTAAAGAGTAACTTAACATGAAAAAGCCAATTAAACAGCCTACTCTTATCATAACCATACACACCCCTTCCTCTTTACTAGCATTTTAAGCCCATATGTCACTCGTTATGAAATATATTTTCAAATTTGCATCTATTTGAAGTACAAAAGTGAATAGTAGACCAAGATGGTTAACAAAGTATGAACTGTAGAATTAACTTCTTTTAATATTACTCTTCACAATTATATTAATATTTAAAATTAAATCAAAATTTAATGTAAGAACGTCTAGTTAGCAAGATGTTTCAGAAGAAAGGAACTACATGTTCACTTAATTATGTAAAACTTTAGCATGATGAATCCATTATTATCAAATAAAAATTAGAAATATTGCAACATACCTGGATGACAGAGTAGCATTATATGCACTCCTCCAATTGGACGTAATTGCTGTTCCACTTCTACAGCATGTTCAAGGCAGAAGACATGCATTCGAGAAGAATCTTCATCAGATCTGTGGCCAAATGATGCGTCTACTTGCTCCTTTGGTATAATGGGCTGGCTAACCTTTGTTTTTTCACTGTAGGAGACTACTGGGGAAGAATTCTCCAATTTAAGTGGCATTGGATCCTTTAATTTACACTCAAAACCATTTGTCTCTGTGCAAACAAGATTACCAGTTTCAAACTCTGCAGAACACTCTCGAGTTTGGTTATTTCTATCCTTGAGTTTTGTCAATTTATGACCAGCATGGCAATCATGAATTTGTAAAGTAATCTCATCCTCATAATCAAGTCTAGAATGCGATAATGGTACCCTACCACTGACACCTTCAACAAAGTCTTGCTTGAACGAAGTCATAGCAGAGTTTTGACCCTGAAATTTACTTTCTAATGAACACGGCATCGTATTAACTTCATCATCATCATTAGATACATTTATTTCAGTCTGACCATCCTCCGAGTCTGAAGAGTTAGCATAATTCACAGCTAAAAGGCCAAGTGCAGAAGCTTCTTTCTGTGTTCCAGAATCAAAAGGAGCTCCAATACTTTGATTTGTCATCTGAACTTGGTAATTAGTAGACCGAACAGGAGCATCATATAAACTATTTTTTATATGCTTTTCCACTGATCCTGGGATTTAGAGGAGGAAAATTGTTTTTCAAAATTAGTCCCGGTAAGGAAATCACTAAAATGCACATAAAATCAACAACAGAAATAACAGAAAGAAAGGAAGTTTCTGGATGAAATGATGACAAAGTCATGCAGATTAAATCTAAGAGCGGCTATGATGATACAAGACCTGCAAATACTATGGTCAAGTAGTTTAATGAACGCAGGAGCCTCACACCAATACGCTCTAATCAAATGGGTTCCAACTCGTAGTATGCCGGAACCTAGTGAGTTTTGATATCAGTAACAATGATGCTGTTGAGTCTTTGGTGTTATGCAAAAAATGCACACCATCTCTTAGTGACACGGGCCAAATCCAGTATAGAAAGTTTGTTATGGTTATTGACATCTAATATATTATGTTATAATGTAACAAATGCAAGAAAAGATCAGAATTCTTCATGTAACCTACTTGTTGAAGATTTCTGCTCAGAAGCATTTGTGTTATCACTGGCAACTGCGAGCCCATCACTAGTTATTCCAGAACCAACAATCCAATCATTGAAGAAACTACAATCAGCTGACATGAGGTATTTAGCAGCTGCTTCTCTTGGTCGGATAATAGCAACACAGTCAAAGCTCAAGATTCCGCAGGTGACACATGAAAACAGTCTCTGATCAGACAACTTATCACTGTGTATACCACTTCTTTCACTGTCTCCACTGGTAGTGTGGGTCTCACTGTCGTCCCTTCCATTTGATGGGGAAAAGTAGTTCCTTTCACATGAAGCAGCAAACTTTCCTTTCAAGGAAAACAATTCGTTTACTCGATCCATTCCATGCTCACCGTCCCACAAGATCTCATCAGAAATAGAACTTTTTGCAGATTTTACAAACTGCTTGCGGCTGTATAACCCAAAGGAGGGATTCAATCTTAGTTGTGACCCAACACGTAAAGTTGAACAAACAGAAATGTCAGAAGAACTTTGAGGAAGCAGTACAACTGAACATCCTTTTCCAAGAATATGAAGCAGGTCATTGTTCTGAATAACATTCTTCACAAATTGCTCTTTAACCAGTGTTTCACCTCCACCCTTCTGCTTATCTTTCAGTCTAGAACTGCGAGGCTTTAGATTGATGCATACAGGTATTCTGCAAGGTGACATTGAAAAATAAGGAGTGATCTATCATCAATTTCATGTAGCAACTGAAGTCACTCAAGTATGTAAAGTTTTTAATGAATTCAGGAGGAACTTGTTTTCCAACGTTAAGCTTAAAATGAAAAGACAGTTCAAATATCAGGCTAAAAAGTAGTGAAAAATAAGGTGTTAAGAAGGAAAAATGAGGCACACACAAATTCCAATCACACTAAAGCATGACATCTTTCATAAAAATAGGATAGGAATTACACTCCAGAAAAGATTCTGCCGTGAGGACGAGGTGGGAATATTCAATGGATTTCAACTTTGATTACATAGCAATATTTGAACAATCTCTACTAAGTTTTAGCTGGAAATGCATTTTCGAAGATTTCCAGGAGGAACTTCTCTTCCCAGTTAAGCTTAAAATGAAAAGTCAGTTCAAATATCAAGCTTAAAAATAGCAGAGAATAAGGTGTTAAAACAAGTAAAAGTGAAGCATACACAAATTCCAATCACACAAAAACATAACATCTTTCATAGAATAAAAGTAGGACAGGAAATTCAGACCAGAAAAAAATTTTGCCATAAGGGATTGGAATACTATTCAACTTAACATAAGAAACAAAAACAATATTTGAACAATCTCTACTAAGTTTTATGTGGAAACAAAGTCCCTATTGAAAAGGGGGAATGTCTAGGAAACAAGAAGCAAGGTACTAAATAAAATGGTATAGTAATAAAAAAAAGTAGAAAATGCTGATTAACCATTGGTTCACCAATTAAAATAAAGTGGAAAAAATGATGCACTATACCTTGTACAAAATTCCAGAGCAAGATCATAAAGTAACTGGAAATGAGACACCATTGGAGGGTAATTAATTGATGCTCTTCGGATAGCTGCTTCTTTAGCAACTCTCAACCATTTAGGGGTTGCAATGTTAGCTGCCTCAGCACAGTTAAATCCTGAAAATTAAAACCATAGAAAACATTAGCATATTCACAAATAAATCTCCAATATTCCAATAAAAAGAAAAAAAAAGTGAGATTCATAGGTATTGTTACCATGACTGAAACCTGAATGATAGGCTCTAGGGAAAGTGACAACAAACTCCCCAGCGTTTTGAACTAACCTGATATTAGTAGATGGAAGGATCAGAATACATAGATATCGATTACAACGATCATCTTCAAGGTTAACACATATTATCACCCCCAGGGAGCAAAGAGAGATTGTAGCACGAAATAATAGGTCATTGAATCCATTTCACCCATTTTCTTGCAACTAACACATAAGAGCAACTTCCCAACCAATAGTGTGGTATTTTCAAGGAATATAATGAATGAGTTACCCATTAATTACAGAAAAGAAGAAGCTGAAAGAGAGGATTAGGGACCGAATAAACTGAGATGAACAAGGTACCTGCAGCAGGGTACACCTGCATTAATAAACACTTCGGGTGAAATAATTGTAGTCTTCTCGCCAAGAACAGCAAATGTAACTGGAAAGTAAACAAAATTTGTAGTTAGTTGAATATGTTGGAGTATAAATGAACTTAGTAACACTATTGTACATATAAATAAACATAAGCAAAGTATTTTCTCCATAAGAAAGATCTCCGCTTGAAAAATGAGTATCCAAAACTAAGAACCCTTCTTAAGCTTCTACCAGTTCACCACAAGTGACAGCCAAAGTTGCTATCATAATTTTTTGTTATTTTTGGTCTTGGGGGGGGCACCTAGGCCTAGGGATGTGGAAGGGTAGCTGAACCCAGGTTGGAAAGCTCAATGCTGAGTTACCCACACATCAGTAGCTACTAGCTATTATAACTATCGGAGATACAACATATCAAACAGGAAAGAGTATCCTAGGAATCACCAAGTAGGCACCACATAAAGGGCCATTAACTCTACAAGAATTCTTAGGTCAATGGTCAGCCAACTATGTTCCACATCTTTCTCCCGGCTCACAAAATAATACAAAGCCCTACACAAGTGTGCATATACATCTGCTCAATGCAAGCGGCACCAAGGAGCTCAATTATAAGAATCGAGTAGTTGAATCCAATATAAATTACCAAGAATCCACGAAAATCACTCATTCCCACCATCCTGCCAACTCACTCACATTATTCAACAATGAATCTCATAGAACTTATACCAATTACTCAGATTCGTTCAGTTGCCACCATTTTCATAGAAACATCCTTTAATCACCCGTCAAATAAAACAACGGCAACAATTTATCAAACCAGGACAAACAGAAAAACAGGGGAGGCTAATAACAAGTGAATCACCAAGAGGATTGATCTCTTCTCCATAACCATGAACACGAACCACTTCCTCGAAGGCAACCGCAGCCTCTTTAGGCACGCCATACCAAGTCTTACCAGCCCCCATATGCAAGTAATTCAGGCTATGCAAATCATGATCCTCCACATGCCACGCAAACCAACTGAACATCATAGCTATATATAACATAGGAGAAGTAACCCCAGGAATCTCCTCTTTCATGAACCTCAGCAATGAACCTTTTGCCCTAGAAACACTCCTCATATTCCACTCTGTTTCTCCCACAGTCAAACCCTCCACGGAACCTCCTTCTTTACTCTTATTCATTGAAAAAGCCGAACCCGCCATGTCGTTTGCGTACTCAACCGAAAACGGCTTGTCCACAGTGGCCTTCCAGTACAGGGTTTCGATCTCCAGAGGAGAGAGCACCTTCTTCGAGTACTTCTTCAAGTAAAATTTCTCAAATGCTTTGGCCTTTGCTTCAAATTCCTGAAAAGTATAGTACTCGCCGCTCTGCCAAACCGGCCTCCGAACCGGCCTCGGCCTCCGAGGACAGAAACCGATCTGCTGCTGCCGAGTTGTGAATGTCGGAGGCGATTTCTCACCATTCCTCGCGGCAAGCGACCGGCTTAAGTTAGCAATCGCTGTCTTCTTCGGAGAAGCCAGAACAGGAGGCACGATTTTGCAGATTCCATACTTTGATGCCTCTTTCTCGATTTTGAAAATGTAGGCAATTGGATCTTGAAATTCCGCCGGAGTTGGGTGGTACTCCGGCGCTACAGGCAAGTTCTTCAGCCACTGAAACACCTCCTGCGAAGGCACCTCCGTAGCTAACCCGCCGGATGATGCCATCTTCTAAGCAGAGATTCCAAGCTCTAGTTTCCTCTCCCTGACACAGAGCAGTCCATTTCTAGAGAAAGAAAACAGAGAAACAGAGACTTGAAGAAGAGAAATGACTGATCAGATTCTCTGCTTGGTTTCTGCTTATCATTGTTATTATTTTATGTGTTCTTTATATTTTCTTTTTCTGGTCTGGTCTCTCTGTCCCGAGTGCTCTGTTTATTACAGAGAGGCTAAAAATATTGAAGAGACAGCGGAGTGGAGGTGTGGATTAATGATATGTGGGGAGTTTCTTTTTGCTGCGTTCTGGAAGCTTTCGGAAATGCCACTGCTTTTGTTGCTATATTACAGTTTACGCCATTCATTTTCCCAAGGATCAATTGACAATTGACAGCTAGGCTGATTTTTTGCAGTTCGGTCCCTTCTCTGATCTTTATATATTTATCATTCCGCCCTTGTACTTTCAATGTTAAGGTCCACTGTTTTCACCTTTCACCGATTTGAGTAATTTCACCGTCGGAGTTTGACTTTGACTACAGTCAAACGGAGTCCACAGGGAAACCAACCAAACGGTGCCACGTCAAGCACTGCTGTCTCAAGGACAAAAAAAGAGGATATGAAACAAAATCTTTTTAATAAGACGAAAGAAATTAAGTTGATTGGCTGTTTAAGGAAGCCGGTGCATAGCTCGGGCCAATAGGTGTGGTCTATGCAACGGCGGAACCAACCACCGGTGGAAGTGGGTGGCTGGAGTGTTAAAAGGCCAAAAAGTCGATTGCCCCCAAACGGTTGTTTGTCATTCACAAGTGTCAACCCTTTTTTGCAGACAATAATTGTGAGGACTTTTCCAATCATTGTCGTACTGGAAAGTCTAAGATGCATCGGTGCTCTGTTATCCCGTCTTTCGTTAGTCACCCGTGAGAACATGGAGAAGTCAATTTCAGGTGTTATTTTATTGGAAACTACGGCCAGATTTATATTTTAATATTTTATAAAAATTAAACAAATTCTTATCATTATTTTTAATATTTCTTTACACCCCAATATTGTTAAATTGATATTCTTAAATAACGATAAAAATTTATTTATATATTATTGTACTTTAATAATATTAAATGATATTCATTAAGTTTTGAATAAAGTATAAATTTATTATTAAAAATAACCGCAAACATTTATTTATATCTTTTATGAAATATTGAAATGTAAATTGCATATTTATTTAACATTTTAAAATTACACCAGCATTTAAGAGGTTTAGGTTGTATGATGTTACATAAGTTAAGTTGATTATTAGGAATTGGTATAAGTCTTAACTTTTTTTATAATTGATGGTTTTTTATTAGGAATTGGATTATTTAGTGTGCTAGAATTAAGAAACTTCTTCAATATGAGATTATATGTCCTTGTTTAGCCAACAACATTGGTATTTGAATCTTGTTGATGAGTGTACTCATGCTTGTATGGGTGATACTAATAACACAGAGGAACAAAGTGAATGGGTCTTTTGGAAGGTCCCTTGTCCTGACTTTATTAAGTTTAAAGTGAATGGTAACTCTTTGGAAAAATCAGACAATGCAAGTTTTGGCGATCTATCAAGGGACGAGTTTGGACGTTAAATTGTTGATTTTTCAGGCTATCTTGATTTGACAACTAATATATTAGCTGAGCTTTAAGTCACATTTCATGAAATCTCTCTAACATGAAATCGTGACTTTAGGGGGGTTCTTGTGCAAGAAATCTCTCTAACATGAAATCGTGACTTTAGGAGGGTCCTTGTGCAATCAGACTCTCTCGAAGCTATTGATCTAGTCTCTAAAAATTGTCGACGCTCTCATTCTTACTTGGTTCTCATTAAGGACATCTAGTGTCTTTTGCAGAGGGATTGAGTTTATTGTATTTGTCATACTTTTGGGGAGAGGAATCAATGTACTGACTTCTTGGCAAAACAAGGTTCTTTTTCTTTGCATCAATGACTTGTGTGGGAAAATCCTGTGCCAGGGATTCGCCTGCTTTTGCAAAATGATGCTTGTCTTGTTTCTTTTTTAAGGCTTTAGGCCTTATATTTTTTCCATTTTCAATTCACCAAAAGAAAGTATTATTTAAAAATATAACACAAACACAACGCAACTCATTGCATAAAGCTTCTATTTTGCAAAAGTAGAGGAGAATCATCAATATACTCAATTTTTTCTTTGCATTCTTTTTCAAAAATATTATGTTTATGACTTAAATATGTGACCTTCTGGTTACAAATGAATACTTTTATCAATTATTTTCAGACACATCATTTATTATTTAATATTATATAACATAATATTATCAACAACAATATAAATTTAATTAAATGTCTAAGTATGGTTTAAATCATTAGATCGGATAATATATGATGGAAATAATTCTTTTAGTATCAAATTTGTATAACTAGACATCTTAATTTAAACTTGATCTAAGTTTGAATAAATCAAAATTTACGTTATCTTTAAATAAATTAATATCATTTTGTTAAATTATATTAATAATAATATTTTGATCCTAATTCTATTAAATTTTAAGCTGCTCGAATTCAACCCAACTTTAAGATCAAGAAAAAACAAGTGAGCTCAATTCAATTTGTTGTCAAACTTATTTGTCATTCTTATAAACACTCATCGAACTTACTATAATTACTTAGATTAAATATTTTGCTTGAACTGCGGGACAGAATCAATGCTTGAGTACGAGATAACGTCAACCAAATGTATTTTATAAGGACTAGTGACAAACATTGTACAAAACTTAAAACGGTACGCGACATTAATAATACCTTATATTATTTGAACACATGTGCCTATCGGCACCGGACCACATGATAGTGTTGTGTTTTGCTTATAAGTGGTTAGAGTTCAGTTAAGCAGAAAATTGAAAAGACGAAAACGTGGGCCAAGCACACGTGAGAGTGGGACCTTTATCTGTGTACATAAGATCTATGCCTACATAAAAATTAATCCAAGTACTTATGAAAATGTCCATAAAACTACAGTTTAGAGTTCAGATGATTTGACATTTTAAATTTATATATTTTAAAACAAAAAAAGTATATTTAATTATATATCATTGTGTTTATACAAATTAAAGTTTTTTTTTATTTTATTTAATAAAAATTTATTAATATTTGAATGAATTAAGATGTGTTTATTTGAAGGTAACGAGAAAAAAGTATAAATATGAAATAAAAACTTATGTTTGATATCAGCAGAGGTAACACTCTCATTCTTTTATTTTTAACAATACTTCATTCTTTTGATAATTAAAAAAATGAGATTTATCTTTACTATATTTATTTGTATTTTTATATTTTTTTATGAGCTAAATGCTCCGTAATCTTTGCCGATTTGTAAATTAAAAAGAAAAAAAAAACGACATATCTGATCGAACTACTTAACGATGACAATTTTCTAAATCATGGTCGTTGACATGTGGACAGATAAAGAAATTGAAGTTTAGTAAGGTAGTTGAGGCGTTAGTCGGTGGATAACACTGACTATGCTCTCTCTCATTGTCACATTCAATAGTGACCTCTTTGGCAAAAAAAAAAGAAAAAAAGAAGGGAAATTAATAATATTTTACAATTTTTTATATTTTAAAAATTTATTTAACCTTTTTTCATATTTTATAATTTTTCGTTTTCTATTTTATAAAAGACATGTGCTCGCTTCTTTAATAGAAAAATAAAAAATATTAGTATTTATTATTCGAAATTGCATGCCTCTTTATCTTATTAAATGATTAGATTCCATCACAGCCGCAAACTTCCAGAGTCCTCGTCATAACTGGGGTTCCCTCTTAGGTGGTCCACTAGTAACCTAAAAACTCTGAAGAAGATAATTATTATTTTATAATTTTAAAATATTAATTAAACTAAATTATTTGTTAGCTTTGACTCTCTAAATTATTAAATAATTTATTTAAAATACATAATTATCAAAATACTATATATAATCGATAGTTTTTATTAATAGTAGCGACGGGATTTTCTTTTTTTAATCATTATTTTGTGTATTTTTAATTCATTTATTTAATATAGATTCTAGTTGGGCCTTACAAGGCCGTGAGAAATTATGGCCCATTAAAATCCAACCCATGGCCGAAATGAAATGGTGCAAACCCAAGAGTTATAATTCAGTATTTGTACTAAATTACAAATAATTAATTAACATTTTGGAGTGTATAAAAATAATTTTAATAATTTTAAATTATTCAAACTTAATCCTAAATTGATAGAATCCTTACCAAGATAAAAGTTCGTTAGTTAAGTGTCACGATAGTGTTGACATGATATTTTTTATTTTTTTACTTTTTAGGTGTAAATTATAATATCGCGTAAAAGTTCAAATCGTATATGTAAATTATTTATAATTTATAATTAATCTTATTTAAATTTGGTTAAATTTAAAATCAGGTTAACCCCAAATATCCTACAATTCATAAAATTCCAAAATCTTTTCCGTCCATTCTAAAATTTTTAAAATTCTCATTCTTTGTAACATGCACAATATAATATCACTTCCTCGACGGTTAAATCTCCTCCTTCGTTGACACTATGAGTCTCCTACTTATTTGATGCTAAAGTCATCCTTTTCCTCCTTCCACACCCTAATCCCCAATGCATTTCTCCTCCATATGTTGATTTGCATATAATCCCCAATAGATTAGTGTGTAGGTTAAAATATCATTGGCTCATATAAGGGTATTTCCTATTTGTGTATTGCTAATTACTTGTTAGGATTATAACTCTTAGCATGGTATAGTAATTGTATTAAATAAGTTTTTGTCATGGATTCTTGTGTTCTATTTGTGTATGTATGGATTACTTCTTTTAGAAATATGTGTACTTACATTTGCTGTTGAATCTGATTAGCTAATACTTACTAATTGGAGCTTCTAGTTGTACATCCTTTTAAAGTAACAATGACTAATCTTCATTCACTTTATTATAAAGTTTTGAACTTCTAACAACGTGAAGAATATAACCAAATCACAAAGAGCCACATGTTATGTATTTAATATAATATATCATGTTCTAATTATGGATGAAAAATATAACACTTTCATAATATGAGTGTCGATAAAGTGTAATCTATATTTATAATTGACATGTAATGTACTCCTAATTTTTTAATGGACAACACTAAAACTTATGCATTAGTTTAATGATTACAATTACTTTTATTATATCAAATAAGGAATCTAAAGATAGGAAGTGAATATTAACTTAAGATAGATACAAATTGTCATCTTTATTAGGTAGAACTTGTCTTTGGCATATTTTTGAGAATTAGTGTCAATAACTATTGATAATTTTATATAAAAAACTTTCATACTATAAATATATAGATCATAACTTACAGTGTAAAAGATATCATTCTCACGGACTAATCATAGTCATTGAGCAATTTGAATGACACTTTGTTTAAGGTAACAAATGATTGAAAATTAGGGATTGAAAATAAGGGATTATTTTATTCTTGTTTTGTCTTTCCTCAACTATGCTTAATTCTAGATATCCAAAGGTTTTAATTACCCTCTCTTGAGATCTAATCAAGTAATCCCAATTAAAATATATAACAATTAGGTTGCAATCTCTTGATCTCTAAAAACTGCTCCTAACTACTTAATTAGATTTGAAACAATCCTAAGGATAATTAACTTATAATTAAGATCTCTCTTTAATTGCTCATTAACCTGATATTTGTAAATCTATTAAGCTACCAAATCTCATTATAAGTTAGCATAAATAGCTTGATTCAATCTCTTAATTCAAATAAAGTATAAGCACATCAAATATTATAAAGCAGTGATATATTGAATTCAACAAGGTTAAAGTTATAAAAAACAATTCAAGAATAAACCTTAAAAACAAATATAACAAACTATAATCATATCCAAAACACATATATTCATATTTAACATATAGGGCAATGATATAGAATAACAATAAGAGAATGAAATCAGCTTGAAGGCTTGATCTGAAAAATCTTGAAACTTGGAGTTGATCTTGACGATTCCACTTTTGATCTTCTTATTTGTGATGTGCATCCCTTCTTTTCATGTTTTTCTTTCTTTTTTTGTGTCTCCATCAACTTTGGAATCCATCTTCCTTAGTTGTGTCCTTTATAATGTCCTTTTATAGCAAAAATTAGGTTTTTTGAAACATACACTATCACTTACATGACTGTGTAGGTAACCGTGTATCTCTAAAACCATCCAATCATGACTTTACACGGGTACATACATGACCTTGTAAGTCAACATACATAATCGTATAGCTTCACATAAGTGAAAACAATGTCTTTAATGCTCTACACGTTCACAGTGACTTACACTGTTACTATACACGACTGTGTAAGTCCAAAGTTGCTTCAATTCTTTCATTATATTCCATAATTTTACTAGAATTCTTCTCCTTTTGGTCTACGAAGGAAATTATGACTTAGAAACACACTTAAAGGAGAATCATCATCATCATCATCACGTTCAGTCTAAAATCCCCCAGTGAAGCTGGGTCTGGGGAGGTCTAGTAATACGCAGCCTTACCCTTACATAGTAGAGAGGTTGTTTTCTGTAGACCCACATGCAGATGTGACAGGAAGATATTGATGCAGGTTAAAAGAGTAAATAAGTAAAAAAAACATGGCACGCAAAATATTGATGCAAGTTAACCAACACTATATGAGATAAAATCAGGGATCAATTACAATGGGTAAAGAATGGAACAAATCACATGTCTCTACATTTTCTTACTACCAAAGCCTCTATTGCAACATACACTCAATGACATATGAGGGAAAGAATTAATACAGTTAAGGTGAATGGGGCATTCTTATGTAGCATAATCAACTTTCAACACATAAAATGAGTATTGCAAATACCACAATATTTTTAAATAACAAACAAAACACAATAAATAAGGGTATATAAATATAGTTAATTAATCGTTATAATCATCAACATCATCATCATAATTATTATTAAGGTTCATATTATCGTTGTTGTTGTTGAAGATGATAATGATGTTGTTGTTGTTATTATTGTTGTTATTGTTGTTGTTGTTATTGCTATTGTTGTTGTTATTATTATTATCATTACTACTACTACTAATCCTCTTAGGTCATTTGAAAACAGTTTGTTTATCAGTTAGGGGTGAGACTGTGTACTATTGGATCTCCCTAGCCTCCATGTATCAACGAGATTTCTACTGAATGTTGTTGTTGCAATCATTATCAAACATTGCCACATTTAAATCTCTACTTGTGCCTAATCAAAACTAAAACCATAAAAAAGCACAAACACGTAAATACGCAATCATACAGCGCATAACAATAATGACATCAATTCTTATAGAAATAACTTAACCTTAACCATCAACCACTCAAAAAATTCCAACAAACTAATTATTCCATTCATTTTCAAGTTCCTTGATTTGAACACACATATCAATCAAAATATTGACACCTTATTCATACACATATAAAACTTATAAGCATGCACTCATTATTATTGATCAATTAAAGAGGTAAATTATCACTAAGTATCAGTTCATGAAAATTCTTGTTATTATAAAAGATTAATATGCTTAATTTTATTAAAAGCACCATTTTTTTATTTCCTTTAAAGATCACCTAGTCCTTTGATGTAAAAACAAACACTTTGCTATGAATATCACTCAGTTACTCAACTAAGTTACGTTTTTTATTCAGCTTGGTTGGAGTGCCATTCTAACCTTTTGGTTTGAAGAAAAATATTTTTTTCATGAATGCCCCCATTTACTTAACTATATCACAACTCTCAAATGACTACCAAATCTATTCTTAACCCAATTTTCTTAAAAAGAGCCAACGAAGAAGGAATTTTCTTCAACACTTTTCTTTTCAATTTCTTAGCCTACCTTATTTCTTCTTACTCAATCACTCATATGAAAGGTTATTAATGATTGCTACCAATTTAAATGAATGTAATAATAAGTGTATCCAAACAAATATCATAAAATGAATAATAGATGTCATATCCTAATTAACATGCATATTCATCACAAAGACACTTAAAACACAAACTCCACAAGCTAATGTGTCTTTATAATTTAAATGATCGCATTCAAAGGTAAGCTAATTATGTTCAATTTGTGCCATCTATACTTTTCCAACAATGCAACAGAAAATGTACATAATGCTAATCATAATAAAAAAACTAACACCATGCAAATGTAAACTCCTACACAAATGATATATAAGTGCATATATGTCCCTACACTTAAATAACATATTGTCTTCAATGTGGAAACTACATAAAAAAATAATTAGAAATGACAAACATAACAAGTATAACAAACAAAATTAAAATAAAAAGAATAAAAACAAGGGCAAGAATACTTATGGGTATTTTTATGGTGAAGGCATCGGAGAAGGA
The DNA here is from genome assembly GCA_024703695.1 of Erythroxylum cataractarum. Lineage (NCBI taxonomy): Eukaryota > Viridiplantae > Streptophyta > Magnoliopsida > Malpighiales > Erythroxylaceae > Erythroxylum > Erythroxylum cataractarum. Next base: position 71,424,456 of record JANJEY010000006.1, on the reverse strand, counting down.
ACTTGGACACACTTCATGTCATAAACATTCATCAATTTAACTCTTTACAAAATAAACATAAAACATAAAAAATAATAAAGCACTATGAAACATGAAATCACCTAATTACACATAATATGCTAATTTAAGGTCATTAACTTGACCATTGCTCATGTACATCAACTTGGGTCTATAATTAGTAGCTTGCTTCCACCTGTTTCTCCATAAAGTGGTTTCGTATTATATGAATGAGCCATATGTTATAAAATAACAATAAAGACATAATGCATCAAATTAATAAATCTAATTGATTCTATTAATACCCTTTTTGATAACGAATTGTTAATAAAATAAGAAATAATAAATCTCTCTGAATCTTTAGTTGATGGAAGCAATTTATCTTGTGAGAAGTGGGAACCATCCATGCTTAAGGTGACTAACAATTATGCATTAATAGTTTCCATATTTGTCTCCTCCTCGTTTCCTTCCTTAATCACCTTTTTTCACTTTTCTATTTTCTCTTCTTGGACAGAGGCTTACTCCTCTTCTTCCTCCTCAATTTTCTTACTGTTGTTATTGTAAAAATTCAGCTGAAGCATAATTGTTCTATGCATCAATGTAAGAGTTGCGCTACTCTAAATTAAAAGTATTCTCATATGGTGTATTTTGAGGCCAATTTTGCATGCAATATTAATGCTCCTTTGTATAGTTTGGTAAATTCATGATTATAATGATTACCTTTACAATCGTCTCAACACAATATAGATATTGGTTTAGCTTCCATCCCTATGTTCTATGTTGACAATGCATTGGTGAGTTGCCGAACTTGAACCTCCAAGTTATAAAAGGAAAATGAGTGTTTCTTCATTATTTGATTAGGCTTCCATCCTCTTTTGAGTTTCATCTTGGCTATTGAACTTAGAGTTTAGCATGTTTATTAACTTGCTCATCTTTAAGTACAATGAACCAAGCGTATCTTATTTAAAACTTAGTGGACTTTATGCTCTCATGTTATTTTCTACATTGCTAGTCCAAAAATAATTTGGGTGGTTCGTCCACTCAGTAACCCACTTCCATGCTGCCTTTCCTTAAATCAAAAGAATTCAAACTTGATAAGATGCTAAAATTGTAATCCTCGATAGTGGCAACAAAAATTGTTGATAGTTTTATATAAAAAAACTTTCATACTGCAACTATACAAATCATAACTTATAGTATAAAAGATATCGTTCCCACAAAGATTGATTATAGTCACCTAACAATTTGAATTACACTTTGTCTAAGGTAACCAAAGATCAAATTGATTGAAAATTAGAGTAAACTAACAAACTTGATAACTAAACAAATAAAAGATGACAATAAAATTGAAGTACTCAATAATAGAAAATTAGAGATTATTCTATCCATATTTTATCTTTCCTTTATCTTGTATATTCAACTGCATTTAATTCTAGATATCCAAAGGTACTGATTACCCTATCTTAAGATCTAATCAAGTATTCCTAATTGAAATAGATAACAATTGAGTTGCAGTCTCTCAAAACTACTTCTAACTACTTTATTGGATTTAAAGCACAATCTTAAGGGTAATTAATTCACGATTAAGATCTCTCTTCAATTGCTCATTATCTTAATATTTGTAAGTCTATTAGGGTATCAAATCTCATTGCATAACTTAACATAAATAACTTCATTCAATCTCTCGATTTAAATCAAGCATTGGCAAATCAAATATCAAAAAGCAGTAATATATTGGATTCAACAAGGTAAAATTTATACAAAACCATTCAAGAGTAAACTCTAAAATAAATATAACATTCTATAATCATGTCCAAAACACAGCTACTCAGATTTAGTATATGCCTTGATATGAAAAATCTTATAAGTTGGAGTTGATCTTGATGATTTCACTTTTGATCTTTTTATTTATGATGTGCAACCCTTCTTTTGTGTTTTTCTTTCTTGTTTTGGTGTCCCCACCAACTCTTAAATCTAACTCTTTTAACTATAGCCTTCGTAATGTCCTTTTATAACAAAAATTAGGTTTTTTGGAACATAAACGATCATTTATATGATCGTGTAGGTGACTGTGTATCTCTACAAATCCTCGAATCATGACTTTACATGGTCATAGTGACTTGCATGGGCAAATATATGGTTGTTTAAGTTAACATTCATGACCATGTAGCCTCACATGGGTAAAAACATTATCTTCGAAGCTCCACATATTCACAATGACTTACACGATCACTATACACGATTATGTAAGTCCAAGGTTGCTTCAATTCTTCCATTTTATGCTACAATTTTATTGAAATTCTTCTCTTTTTGGTCTATAAAGATAATTATCACCTAAAAGCACACTTAAAATAGAATAAGTACTACAAATACCATAAGATTCTTAAATAACAAACAAAACACATTAAATATGGATATATAACTATAGTTAATTAATTATTTATCACTAAATTTAATATATAAAGGCAAAAGTATGCCAAAAAATAAGTACATAAGTATTATATAATCATATTTGTTGTGGTTAATTTTATACCATATTGCATCCTTTATTTGCACTAGACTAGAAAACTTGCTCCTGTAAAGACTATGCAATTCTTGATAATGATGTAATCCTCTTCTTTGCATAAGCTTGTAACTATTGTAAAGTAATGATTGATTGTCTTTTAATCCTTAATTCATTTGGTTCAAAGCATAACTTAAATATATGATAATTAACATCTCTATACTTTCTTTTAATGGAGTGTGTAGAGATATCGGCCTAAAAATCATGTAATTAGTTAATTATGTAGAATTGTTAATAGTATTATGAATAAATATCATATATGTAACTCTCAATATTACTTTGTTGACTAAACATAGCTATATATTCCATATTGTTTGCATCATTAACCTATAATAATCAAAAGAAACACATTCATTGATTATTAAAGATTTAATTAATTAATAAACATCTAAAGGTTTATATACCTATTAATAGGCCTTAATTACAACTTGCACATTTGTAAAATTATTTGTGTTATGAACCTGATAATAACAATGAGAATGATTCAACAAAGCAAGTGATTTACAGTGTAAATGAAAAGTAATTAAAGGCAAACAAATCAAATGGAGTGACTTACAAAATTAATGGGTAATTCAATAGGTAACTTAAGCCTTCCTTATTGCATTTTCTTAAGGCTACTATTTTCCTAAAATTTCCATATTTTGTATACTTTTAAATTTGCCTACTATGGTGCCGCACAAGTTGGTTTATAAATAATACTTGTACTTGGTCTTTGCAAAGCTGTACCTGGGTCTTTTCCACTTGAATATTCATCATAACCAACACTTAATAAATTAACTAATTGATGGTCAATTGGAATTTTTACTTGGAATTCGGCTTGTATATGGTCATCAATATGGTCATTGACATGTCCATCAACTTTAAATCCACATCTTTATAAATAAAATCAAAAGTCAAATCCATTTTAACATCACTGCTTTCTTCTTCACCATAATCTATCCCCATCATATCCATCTATTTTCTTTAAAATAATATTAGGATGTCCCTCATCTTCCTCAATAAACTCCTTCCCTAAAGTTATATGTAACATGTCAGGTACAGGAATTAATGTATCTAATGTATGTGTAAGATCCATACTAATAACTCCATAGATTTTTTATTAAGTCTCATTGATTCATTAAATTTTAAAGATTAATACCCTATAGTATGCATTGTCAACTGTGTACCTAAATTCTTATCCCTTACATATTTATTTGTAACTAACACAATCAAGGTTATATTTTTTAAATATGGTTGTTTCGTCATTAATAAAAATAAAATCAAGTACTAATTTGAACTTCTAACAAAAAAAAAGCTTTATACCTCCATATTGAGTCATTATAGCTTGTTTGTAATCATTACAAAATATTGAAATAATGAAATATAATAAACAATATATAATGCAACAACATATAAAGGAAGAGTATAGTATAGCAACATATAATGTAACAACATATAAGATCATTCTCAACTTAGTCCATTTACATCCAAGGTCAATAGTTGATCTTCTTGCCTATTTATATAAGAGTACACCTAATGTACTGATATTTGATGAAAAGATCATTATTATAATATGTAATACCTCACTTCCGCAAGACCCGAACCTGACATCGATAGGTGATATCCGAGTCTGTGCCCCGCGAGGGTGACGTGTTAAATCACTCAATCATGTAGAAATTGGTATCATTTTTTTTCAAAACAACAACAAACATAATATGCAGAAATCGATACTCAATTTGGGCCCACATTCATTCATAATCTTTTTCAATTAACATAAAATTATCAATAAAATTTTCAATAGCCATTTGGGCCCTTTCATAAATACAAAACATTTTAATCATTTCGGAATATAAATTTATACAAAAAGTTGCAGAATATACAATTCAATACAAAATAGAGAAATAAAATGCAGACTCCAACTGATCCCAACTTCTATCTTTACTTGAATGCTATAGGGATACTCCCATTTGTCTAATGAGGTATTCTTCTGATCCTAAAAAATATTTACAAATTTTGGGTGAGTTTTGCGAACTCAATTAGTGACCATCATCGATGGCTCACCCAGTTCACATTTCATATTCAATGAATATCGATCTTATAATGCTATATGCATGAGACTCACATTCGTTCTTGTTGTTGTGACTGAGTGCCTATCACACACTTATACAAATATTATCCCATAGGGCTCAGTCAGAACAAAATTATAGAACATAGTTCTATGTGCAGAATACATATCACTGAGCAAAGCTCTATGTGCCGAATCATAAATCATGGAGCAAGGCTCTACGTAGAAGCGCTTCATATTGGCAACTCAAGTCACAACGCCTTTATCTGAATATGCATTTTATGAAATGCATCAATCACATTTGCACATATCATCGGACCGTAGTTCGACATTCAACATCAAGTTGAGAATCAATCTTTCATTCATATGCAAATGCATATTCAAAAACACATTTGTCATTGGACCGTGGTCCGGCATTTAGAAATCACATTATCCATACTTATTTAATCTCATTCACATACAATGAACACTTCAATATTTCTTTTATACAACACATTCATTAGATCTCTTGTCCGAAAATCAACATAGTCAATCACTTTCACATAATCATTCAGTAATCAATTAATATCTAAAAGTTGAACAAAGCAAACAGTAGAATGAGACCATCTAGATCTACTCACAATAGACACCGAAATAGCATTTGCTTCCAAATTCTGGATACATCTGTATGTGGATGTTTATCCTGCACATCCCATTTATGCAATACATAATTCACACACGTTACAAAACTCATTTATGCACAAATAGTTATGGACTATGTACAATGGATGCTCAATGACAATCTCGGTACTTTAACAAACCTCTTATTTTATGCTCATTCTCATCTCATAACTTAATCATTCATCAATTCTTTGAACCACAACCTCAATCCTTTGGTACTTTGACATCAATAACTCATCTACAAATTTTCCTATATATAGATCTGTATGCAACTAGTGAAGAGGAAAAACAAGGTATTTATATGCATGTATCTATATCACTATTAACTTTTTGTTTTAAAACTCAACATTTCCTCTTCATTCCAAATTCAATTCAACTCAACTTATCTCAACTAACTCATAATCTATAATCAATTTCTTTCCATAATCATCAAAGATAGAAAATCATGTTCACATATAATATCTTCACATTTTCTGCGTTTTCAACTTCAAAATCTAGTTTAACCTCATCCCATAACAGTTCAGTCGTCAAAATCAAAGAAAATCATCATGTGCGGCACACTAAATCTCCTTACTTATTTTTCGAAAAATAAGAATATCAATGTTCTTAACCATTTAGCAATGAACTAACGATGCATGCTTCATTTCATATAAAATACATAATCATTACAAGCTTACTTGTTTGAAGCTCCAATATCTGGAAAATTACGTAACCCTAATCTCTCATGCAACCACGTACATCAACTTGAAAGTTGACAGCGGGTTCGATTTTTCTTGGGGTAGACGAAAGAAATATCAAAGTGGAAGTGATGACAAACAGAGAAAATCAAGATTTAACTTTGGTGAATATTTAAAGAAAAACTCTGTGTCGGAGAAACACTAGAAAAAGAAGCTTCGGGAGAAGGAAAATGAACTCAAGTCCAGTAACTTCTCTTTCAACTTTAATGCTAGAAAACCTGTCCAATTCTTAGCCACTTATCCACTTCTAGATTTTTTCATTGACACCATAATCACTCATTTTGGTTCAGTACTTCGAAAGATGTGCCTAAAATATTTTTGGGTTATCATATTCCAAAATAGTGTACTATGCACAACTTCCGTTTAGAACTTAAATATCTTATAGACTGAATCACAA